>CM050171.1:15261317-15623121 GCA_027410445.1 Discoglossus pictus | reverse complement strand
TCCTCTCTCTGTTCCTCTCTTTCTCTCTCTCTCTTTTTCTCTGGTTCTCTCTCTCCTTCCCTCAATATCGCCATCCCTCTCTCTCTCCCTATCTCTCCCTCTCTCTCTCTCCCTCTTTTTCCCTTCTCCCTATCCCTCCCTCTCTCTCTCCTCTCCCTTTTTCTCCCTCTCTCCCTCACCCTCCTTCTCTTTACCTCACTCCCCTCCTTCACTCTCTCTCTCTCCCTCTTTCCTCCCTCTCTCCCTCCCTCTCACTCTGTGACCCTCTCTTTCTCTTTCTCTCTTTCTCTCTCTCCCCCTCCCTCTCGTTCACTCTCGCCCTCTCTCTCTCACTCCCTCTCTTTCGCCCTCCCCCTCTCTCTCCCTCTCTATCTCTCCTTCTCCCTATATCCTTCTCCCTCTCTCTCTCCCCTGCCCTCTCTTTTGCCCTTCCTCTCTCTTGCTCTCTCTCTCTCCCCCTCTCTCTCCCTCTCTTTCTCTGTCCCCCTCCCTCTCTTTTGCCCTCCCTTTGTCTCTTTTCCTCTCTTTCTCCCTTGCTCTCTCTCTCTCTGTCACTCTCTATCTCTTTCCATCCCTCCCTGTCTTTTACCCTCCCTCTCTATGTCTCCCTCCCTCTCTCTCTCTCTCTCTCTCTCTCTCTCTCCTCTCTCTGTCTCCCCTCTCTCTCTCTCCCTCTCTCACTGTCCCTCTCTTTGTCTCGCTCTCTTCCTTTTCTCTCTATTTCTCTCTCCATCTCCCTTCCACTCTCTCTCCCTCTCTCTCTTTCACTCTTTCTCCCTCTCTCCCTCTCTCTCACTCTCTCTCTTTCTCTTTCCCTCTCTATCTCTCTCTGTCTTTCTATCCCTCTGCCTTCCTCTCTTTTGCCCTACCTCTCTCTCTCTCTCTCCCTCTTCCCCCCTCTCCCTCTCTCTGTCTCTCTCTCTTTCTCTCTCTACCCCTCCCTCTCTTTTGCCCTCCCTCTCTCTCTCCCTCTCTCTCTCTCTTCATCTCTCTTTCTCCCTCTCTTTTGCCCTCCCTCTCTCTTTCCATCCCTCTCTCTCCCTCTCTCTCCCTCTCTCTCCCTCTCTCTCTCCCTTCCTCCTTCTCTCTCTCTCTCTTTCTCTCTCTCCCTCCCTCACTTTCGCACTCCCCCCTCTCTCTCTCTCCCCCTCCCTCTCTTTCTCTCCCTCTCTCTCCTCTGTCACTCCCTCTTGCCCCTCCTTCCCTCTCTATCCCACTCTCCTTCTCCCTCTTTCTCTCTCCCCCTCCTTCCCTCTCTTCTCTCTCCCCCTCTCTCTCTCTCTCCCTCTCTCTTTCTCTCTCCATCCCTCCTTCTCTTTTTCTCTCTTTCTCTGTTCCTCTCTTTCTCTCTCTCTCTTTTTCTCTGGTTTCTCTCTCACCTTCCCTTAATATCACTATCCCTCTCTCTCTCACTATCTCTCCCTCTCTCTCTCCCTCTTTCTCCCTTCTCCCTATCCCTCCCTCTCTCTCTCTCCTCTCCCTTTTTCTCCCTCTCTCCCTCACCCTCCTTCTCTTTACCTCTCTCCCCTCCTTCACTCTCTCTCTCTCCCTCTCTCCTCCCTCTCTCTCTCCCTCTCACTCTGTGACCCTCTCTTTCTCTTTCTCTCTCTCCCCCTCCCTCTCGTTCACCCTCCCCCTCTCTCTCTCTCACTCCCTCTCTTTCGCCCTCCCTCTCTCTCCTTCTCACTATATCCTTCTCCCTCTCTCTCTCTCTCCCCCGCCCTCTCTTTTGCCCTTCCTCTCTCTTGCTCTCTCTCTCCATCTCTCTCTGTTCCTGCCCCGATTTTGCCCTATTTCTCCCTATTTCTCCCTCTCTCTGTCCCTCTCTCTGTCCCTCTCTTTCTCTCCCTCTCTTTCTCTCTGTCCCCCTCCCTCTCTCTTGCCCTCCCTCTCTCTCTTTTCCTCTCTTTCTCCCTTGCTCTCTCTCTCCCTGTCACTCTCTATCTCTTTCCATCCCTCCCTGTCTTTTACCCTCCCTCTCTATGTCTCCCTCCCTCTCTCTCTCTCTCTCTCTCTCTCTCTCCTCTTTCTGTCTCCCCTCTCTTTCTTTCCCTCTCTCACTGTCCCTCTCTTTGTCTCACTCTCTTCCTTTTCTCTCTATTTCTCTCTCCATCTCCCTTCCACTCTCTCTCCCTCTCTCTCTTTCACTCTTTCTCCCTCTCTCCCTCTCTCTCACTCTCTCTCTTTCTCTTTCCCTCTCTATCTCTCTCTCTCTCTCTATCCCTCTGCCTTCCTCTCTTTTGCCCTACCTCTCTCTCTCTCTTCCCCTCTTCCCCCTCTCTCCCTCTCTCTGTCTCTCTCTTTCTCTCTCTACCCCTCCCTCTCTTTTGCCCTCCATCTCTCTCTCTCTTCATCTCTCTTTCTCCCTCTCTCTCTCTCACCCTCTCTTTTGCCCTCCCTCTCTCTTTCCATACCTCTCTCTCTCCCTCTCTCTCCCTCTCTCTCTCCCTTCCTCCTTCTCTCTCTCTCTTTCTCTCTCTCCCTCCCTCTCTTTCGCACTCCCCCCTCTCTCTCTCTCTCCCCCTCCCTCTCTTTCTCTCCCTCTCTCTCCTCTGTCACTCCCTCTCGCCCCTCCTTCCCTCTCTATCCGACTCTCCTTCTCCCTCTTTCTCTCTCCCCCTCCTTCCCTCTCTTCTCTCTCCCCCTCTCTCTCTCTCCCTCTCTCTTTCTCTCTCCATCCCTCCTTCTCTTTTTCTCTCTTTCTCTGTTCCTCTCTTTCTCTCTCTCTCTTTTTCTCTGGTTTCTCTCTCACCTTCCCTTAATATCACCATCCCTCTCTCTCTCACTATCTCTCCCTCTCTCTCTCCCTCTTTCTCCCTTCTCCCTATCCCTCCCTCTCTCTCTCCTCTCCCTTTTTCTCCCTCTCTCCCTCACCCTCCTTCTCTTTACCTCTCTCCCCTCCTTCACTCTCTCTCTCTCCCTCTCTCCTCCCTCTCTCTCTCCCTCTCACTCTGTGACCCTCTCTTTCTCTTTCTCTCTTTCTCTCTCTCCCCCTCCCTCTCGTTCACCCTCCCCCTCTCTCTCTCTCACTCCCTCTCTTTCGCCCTCCCTCTCTCTCCTTCTCACTATATCCTTCTCCCTCTCTCTCTCTCTCCCCCGCCCTCTCTTTTGCCCTTCCTCTCTCTTGCTCTCTCTCTCCATCTCTCTCTGTTCCTGCCCCGATTTTGCCCTATTTCTCCCTATTTCTCCCTCTCTCTGTCCCTCTCTCTGTCCCTCTCTTTCTCTCCCTCTCTTTCTCTCTGTCCCCCTCCCTCTCTCTTGCCCTCCCTCTCTCTCTTTTCCTCTCTTGCTCCCTTGCTCTCTCTCTCCCTGTCACTCTCTATCTCTTTCCATCCCTCCCTGTCTTTTACCCTCCCTCTCTATGTCTCCCTCCCTCTCTCTCTCTCTCTCTCTCTCCTCTTTCTGTCTCCCCTCTCTTTCTTTCCCTCTCTCACTGTCCCTCTCTTTGTCTCACTCTCTTCCTTTTCTCTCTATTTCTCTCTCCATCTCCCTTCCACTCTCTCTCCCTCTCTCTCTTTCACTCTTTCTCCCTCTCTCCCTCTCTCTCACTCTCTCTCTTTCTCTTTCCCTCTCTATCTCTCTCTCTCTCTCTATCCCTCTGCCTTCCTCTCTTTTGCCCTACCTCTCTCTCTCTCTTCCCCTCTTCCCCCTCTCTCCCTCTCTCTGTCTCTCTCTTTCTCTCTCTACCCCTCCCTCTCTTTTGCCCTCCATCTCTCTCTCTCTTCATCTCTCTTTCTCCCTCTCTCTCTCTCACCCTCTCTTTTGCCCTCCCTCTCTCTTTCCATCCTTCTCTCTCTCCCTCTCTCTCCCTCTCTCTCTCCCTTCCTCCTTCTCTCTCTCTCTTTCTCTCTCTCCCTCCCTCTCTTTCGCACTCCCCCCTCTCTCTCTCTCTCCCCCTCCCTCTCTTTCTCTCCCTCTCTCTCCTCTGTCACTCCCTCTCGCCCCTCCTTCCCTCTCTATCCGACTCTCCTTCTCCCTCTTTCTCTCTCCCCCTCCTTCCCTCTCTTCTCTCTCCCTCTCTCTCTCTCTCCCTCTCTCTTTCTCTCTCCATCCCTCCTTCTCTTTTTCTCTCTTTCTCTGTTCCTCTCTTTCTCTCTCTCTCTTTTTCTCTGTTTCTCTCTCTCCTTCCCTCAATATCGCCATCCCTCTCTCCCTCTCTCTCTCCCTCTTTCTCCCTTCTCCCTATCCCTCCCTCTCTCTCTCCTCTCCCTTTTTCTCCCTCTCTCCCTCACCCTCCTTCTCTCTACCTCTCTCCCCTCCTTCACTCTCTCTCCCTCTCACTCTGTGACCCTCTCTTTCTCTTTCTCTCTTTCTCTCTCTTCCCCTCCCTCTCGTTCACCCTCCCCCTCTCTCTCTCACTCCCTCTCTTTTGCCCTCCTTCTCTCTTTCCATCCCTCTCTCTCCCCCTCTCTCTCTCCCTTCCTCCTTCTCTCTCTCCCTCTCTTTCGCTCTCTCTCTTTCTCTCTGTCCCTCCCTCTCTTTCACCCTCCACCCTCGCTCTCTCTCTCCCCCTCCCACTCTTTCTCTCCCTCTCTCTCCTCTGTCACTACCTCTCTCCCCTTCTTCCCTCTCTCTCTATCCCTCTCTCCTTCTCCCTCTATTTCTCTCCCCCTCCTTCCCTCTCTTCTCTCTCCCTCTCTATCTCTCTCCCTCTCTCTCTCTTTCTTTCTCTCTCTCTCCCTCTCTCTCTCTCTGTTCCTCTCTTTCTCTCTCTCTCTCTTTTTCTCTGTTTCTCTCTCTCCCTCCCTCAATATCGCATCCCTCTCTCTCTCCCAATCTCTCCCTCTCTCTCTCCCTCTCTCTCCCTCTTTCTCCCTTTCTCCCTATCCCTCCCTCTCTCTCTCCCTCACTCTCTTTTAATCTCTCTCTCTCTTTCTCTCCCTCTGCCTCCCTCTCTTTTGCCCTCCCTCTCTCTCTCTCTCTCTCCCTCCCTCCTTCTCTCTATCTCTCTCCCTCTCTCTCTCTGTTCATATATTTCTCTCTCTCTCTCTTTCTCTCTCCCCCTCCATCAATATCGCCCTCTCTCTCTCTCTCTCTCTCCCTCTCTCTCTCTGTTCCTCTCCTCTCTTTCTCTCTTTCTCCCTCTCCCTCCCTCTCTTTCGCCCTCCCTCTCTCCTTCTCCCTCCCTCTCTCCCTCACCCTCCCTCTCTCTCTCCCTATTTCTCCCTCTCTCTCCCCCTTCCCTTTCTCTGTCCCTCTCATCTACTCCCTCTCTCTTTCCCCCTCTCTCTGTCCCTCACTTTCTCTCTCTGTATCTCTCTTTCTCTCTGTCCCCCTCCCTCTCTTTCGCCCTCCCTCTCTCTCTCTTCCTCTCTCCTTCTCCCTCGTTCTCTCTCTCTCTGTAACTCTCTTTATCTCTCTATCCCACCCTCTCTCTCTCCCTTTCTCTCCCTCTCTCCTTCTCTCTTTCTCTCCCTTTCGCCCTCTGTCTCTCTCCCTCTCTCTCTCCCTCTCTTACTATCCCTCTCTTTGTATCTCTCTCCCTTTCTCTCTATTTCTCTCTCCCTCTCCCTTCCGCTCTTTAGCCCTCTCTCTTTCCCTCTATCTCCCGCTCTCTCTCCCTCTCTCTTCCTCACTCTCTCTCTCTTTCTCTCTCTCTCCCCCACCTTCTCTCTCTATCTGTCCCTCTCTTTCGTTCTTTCTCTCTCTCTCTCTTTCTCTCTCTCTATGCCTCTCTTTTGCCCTCCCTCTCTCTCCCCTCCCTCTCTCTCCCTCACTCTCTCTCTTTCTCTCTCTCCCCACCTTCTCTCTCTTTCTTTCTCTCTCTCTTTCTCTCGATGCCTCTCTTTTGCCCTCCCTCTCTCCCCCTCCCTCTCTCTCCTTCTCTCTCCCTTTCTGTCCCTCTCTTTCTCTCTCTTTCACTCTCCCTCCCTCTCTCTCTCTCTCTCTCTGTCCCTCTCTCTCTCTTTCTATCCTTTTTTTCCCTTTCCCTCTCTCTCTCTCCCTCTCTCCTTCTCCCTCACTCTCTCTTTCTGTCCCTCTGTTTCTCTCCCTCACCGTCTTTTGCCCTCTCTCCCTCCCTCTCTCTCCTTCTCTCTCTCTGCCTCTCTCGCTGTCCCTCTCTTTTTCTCTCTCTCCCCCTCCTTCCCTCTCTCTCTGTCCCTCTCTTTCTCTCTCTTTCCCTCTCTTTTGCCCTCTCTCCCTCCCTCTCTCTCCTTCTCTCTCTCTGCCTCTCTCGCTGTCCCTCTCTTTTTCTCTCTCTCCCCCTCCTTCCCTCTCTCTCTGTCCCTCTCTTTCTCTCTCTTTCCCTCTCTTTTGCCCTCCCTCTCTCTCACTCTCTCTCCTTCTCTCTCTCTCTGCCTCTCTCGCTGTCCTTCTCTTTTTCTCTCTCTCTCTCTCCCTCTCTCCCCCTCCTTCCCTCTATCTCTGTCCCTCTCTTTCTCTCTCTCTCTTTCTCTTTCCCTCTCTTTTGCCCTCCCTCTCTCTCCCTCTCTCTCTCCCTCCTTCTCTCTCTCTACCTCTCTTGCTGTCCCTCTCCTTCTCTCTCTCCCTCTTTCCCTTCCTCTCTCTTTCCTCTCTCTCTCTCGTTCTCTTCCTCCCTCTCTCCTTCTCTCTCTCTCTCTCTCTCTCTCTCACTTTCCCTCTCTCTCTCTCTCTCTCTCTCTCTCTCTCTCTCTCTTTTTCTCTCTCGCTGCCTCTATTTTGCCCTCCCTCTCTCTCTCTCTTTTTCTCTCCCTCTTTCTCCCTCTCTTTGTTTTCCTCTCTCTCTCTCTCCCTCACTCTCTCTCTCCTTTTTTCTCTCTCTTTCTCTCTCTCTCCCTCCCTCTCTTTTGCCCTATCCCCCTCTCTCTCTCTAGCTCTCTCGCTTTCTCTCACTCCCTACCTCTCTTTCACCCTCCCTCTCTCTCTCCCCCTCCCTCTCTTTCTCTCCCTCTATCCTTCTCACTCCCTCTCTCCCCTCCTTCCCTCTCCCCCTCCTTCCCTCTCTCTCTCCCTCCCTCTCTTTTGCCCTTTCTCTCTCTCCCTCCCTCTCTCTTTCTTTCTCTCCCTCTCTCCTCCCTCTCACTCTCTATCTCCTTCTCTCTCCCTCCTTCCCTCTCTCTCTCACCCTCTCTCCTTCTCCCTCTCTCTCTGTCCCTCTCTTTCTCTCTCTCTTTCGCCCTCCCTCTCTCTCTTCCTCCCGCTCTTTTGCCCTCCCTCTCTCTCCATCTCTCTCTCCCTCTCTCTCCCTCTCTCTGTCTTCCTCTCGCTCTGTCCCTCTCTTTCTCTCTCTCTCTCTTTCTCTCTCTCCCTTCCTCTCTTTCGCCCTCCCTCTCTCTCTCCACCCCCCCCTCTCCTTCGCCCTCCCTCTCTCTCTCCTCCCCCCCCCTCTCCCTCTTCCCCCCCCCCCCATCTCTATTCTGTCTCCCCTTTTGTTTGTCTCCAGACGTAAAATGAAGTAAACAAAACACTTCTGCTCATTTCCAAGTGACTCGGCCATGTCACCAGCCCCGGCACTCTCGCAGATTTCTCATTATACGGCACCCCCGCAAGCTTAAGGGATTCTGAGTGGCGCTCCCCCCCCCCCCCCCCCATAATAATGATAAATGTAGAGCATTGCCCCAGCTCTGTGCACATTATGGATTCCTCTATCTGATAATCACCAGAGCAGCATAAACATAATATTCTGCTGCTCCAACTTGTCTTTATGTCTCTTGCTGTACAATGCATAGATAGTCACTGTCTGTCTCCCTCCCTCTCTCTCTCCCTCTCTTTCTTTCCCTCTCCTTTTCTCTCCATCTCTCCCTCTCTCTCCCTCTTTCTCTCTCCCCCTCCCTCTCTGTCCTGTCTCCACTTTTGTTGGTCTCCAGACGATTGAGGACCCTCCACAGTAAAACAAAGTAAACAAAACACTTCTGCTCATTTCCAAGTGACTCGGCCATGTCACCAGCCCGGGCACTCTCGCAGATCTCTTATTATACAGCGCCCCCACCAGCTTAAGGTGTTCTGAGTGGCACCCCCCATAATAATGACAAATGTAGAGCATTGGCCCAGCTCTGTGCACATTATGGATTCCTCTATCTGATTATCACCAGAGCAGCATAAACATAATATTCTGCTGCTCCAACTTGTCTTTATGTCTCTTGCAGTACAATCTCTCTACCTCTTTCCCTCTCTGTCTCTCTCCCTCCCTCTCTCTCCCCCTCTCTCTCGCTCTCTCTCTGTGTCTGCATGTGCTGCATGATCCATACAGGGACTATTTGTTTGATTTTAGGCAGTAAATACAGAGCTTACAAGCCCTTCTTAATAACATAAAGTACATGTCAATAAATAGATACACATGGATATATTATACTAGCGACTTGCCCGTCAAAAAATGACGGCAATGTTATGTATATGTTTGTCAAGTTGTTTAGTTATTAACATATATTTTTGACACTTGTAAGTATTTTAATATGAACGTGTATTTTTGTAAAATGTTGATGTAATGGTTTTTTAAAATGTAATTAGTATCTGAAGAATTGTTAACTTGAATATACATTGAATGAATAGGAAAGCCAAAAGTAAAAAGCCTTTTTTAAACGTTGCAAATTTTAACATGAAGTTTAAAATATATGTAAGCAATAACCATCAAAGTATATATTTTTAAACTTGAACTTTATTTTTTATGTAAGTTTAGAAGTTGACAAAACATTGGTATAATTTTGAACATTATAAACAGGAACATAGTGAATACATTTTGTAAAGTAATTTTTTATTAAAAGTATTAACATTTGAATGTAAAAACAATTGACATTTAAATTAATCAGTATTAAAATTCAATTTCTATCACAATAATTGTTAACTTGAATATACATTGAATGTAGAGGAAGGCATACAGTCAAACTCTTCTTAAAACGTACGTAATTAAACTAATTTATTACTGAGCACATAAATTGGCGATAAACATTAATGTAGGTAGTAATCTTAAGATAACAGACAATATTTACATTGTGACTTAAAAGGTGCTTGACCTCTTAACATCCACTTTGTAATATGTTGAATGAAATAACTTCAAAATATATTTTTTAAACTTGTAACATTAGAAACATTAACATAGTGACTTAACATTTTAACATAATTTTTACTAACAATGCAAGGCAAGTATTTTGTGAGGCGAATCATTCATAAACATGACTTCCATTAATTATGACTGAATTAAACAACCAATTGTTATGTATTTTGCAATGCTTTTAAAAAATCTTGGCACCTTTAATTAGTATCCTTCAAAGTTATAGTACTTCATAGTAGACAATGTTTTTAGTAAAAATACGTCCATCTTCTAATAAATCACCTTGACTTTCATTGTTTTCAATGTAAACTTTAATTGCCTGTGGATTTTTGCACCTTGACAACGCAACGTACAATTGACCATGTGCAAAAACTGGTTCTTCCAAGAAAATACCCACAGATTTGAAAGTTTGACCTTGTGATTTATTAATGGTCATGGCAAATGCCATAATAATGGGAAATTGTCTTCTTTGAAGTATAAAAGGGAGACTACTTTCACTTGGTGCTAAATCTATTCTTGGTATGAAAACTCTCTCTCCTCTATGGGTCCCAGTTAAAATTTCAGCATCTATAAAATGGTCCTTTAATTGTTGAACAATTAATCTTGTGCCATTGCATAGGCCTTTTTTGGGATTCATATTTCGCAGTAACATGATAATTGCACCTTTCTTTAGCTGCAAAATATGTGGTGGCATTCCAGAAGGAGTTAAAGAGTTTATGAATTCAGTGGAAAAGTTAGCCTGACTTTCATTGTCATCAGCAAGTACAGAATCAGCACTGTGATAATTTCTTTGTGGTGCATAAATTTTTTTTAAGATTTTATTATTGAGGATTAATGCATCTTTATTTTTACACGTCAGTATGACTTGGTTGGCAAGCTCGGAATATTCTTCGTTATTTATGCTCCCTTCAAATATAGCCGATATAATATCTTGTTGACAAATCATATGAGGTGGGATCTCTACAGTGTCGTCAGGTAAATTTAGTATTTTTTCTGTTCTGCCTTCTCCAATTTTAATAAGCCAATCATTGAAATCAGTTTGGCCTTCTGATCTCATATTTTGTTGCAGTTGAAGATGGGTAAAATGTTTCCATACTGTACTTGACTTTATACATGTTTCGATAATGTCAGTTCGATTTCCATGTACAACAACAGGTAATGTTTGTCTAAAATCGCCACCCAACAACATTACCTTTCCACCAAATGGAAAAATATTATCCATGACTTCACGAAGCAAACGGTCAATACATTGGAGGGCATAGCATGACATCATTGTGGCCTCATCTATTATAATTAATTTACATTTCTTCAATTTCTTTGCTTGTAAGGATGTCATGCGAATATCTGACACAGAATTTTCTAAAATAGGCACTGGCAGTTTAAATCCACTATGAACAGTTCTTCCACCTTCTAATAAAAGTGCAGCAATTCCAGTAGTGGCAAACGCCATTGCTATTTTTCCTTGTGCTCGTATTGAACTCATTAATAAATTGTACAAATATGTTTTTCCTGATCCGCCAGGTCCATCAAGATAGAAATAACGCTCTGTCACCATGTCATCATCTATAGCATTTTTAATGGCATGAAATGCTTGCAATTGTAGTGTATTTAAAGTTGCAAGTCTTTCTTCTGTTCTTTCTGCTTGTAGTTGAATGTCATAGTCTTCAAAGTTAATGTCATCTATAAGACCTGGATCAGGCAAATTAAAACTTGCACAACTTAATCCATGAGTTAAAAAGACTTCTTGGATTTCCATTAACGCTTTTAAGTGTGCAATGGGTTCATTGTATCGTCGCATAAAGTCTTCAGCCATATTACTTTTAAAAGTCTCCCACAAAGCTAATGCATTTGGAGCATTTGAGAAGATACAAATAAAAGCAAATTGTTCTCTCATCTGTCGTGGCATTTGACATTGTGCTGCTTCTTCTAAGCATCTTTCCCACTCTGTATCATCAGCGAGTAAGTTTCTATGTCTTGCAGCTAAATGGAAGGATTCATATACAATGTCATTAACAGTTCTTAAGTGTTCAAAACTTTGTGCTCCAGGAACATTTAAAAGTAATATCCGTAAGCAAAAACGTTCAACATCTCTTGGACTGACTGTGTAAATTCTTGGAATAATTTTATTGCCTCTGGTTTTTCTTGGTCTCCATAATCCATTCACAAAAACATAGTGATATGGAATTTCAATATATAAGTATTGTGTTGCTTCAGCATCAGTGGAATTTAATGCAAACCATGCAGTTAGTGTAGTGTGACGATCTTCACTTTGGGCCAATGCATTCATTTCATTTCCAGCATGGAAATAGACTAAATGTCGTTGTGGCAAATGTACTGCTAACCTATATACTGCATGTGATCTATCATGCATTTCAAATTTTAAAAGCCGCCACATAGCTTCTGGCGCACTGACATAGCGAGCATCTACATGA
Organism: Discoglossus pictus; assembly: GCA_027410445.1. Taxonomy (NCBI): domain Eukaryota; kingdom Metazoa; phylum Chordata; class Amphibia; order Anura; family Alytidae; genus Discoglossus; species Discoglossus pictus. Next base: position 15,611,718 of record CM050171.1, on the reverse strand, counting down.
GATGCAAGTTCATCATGTACTAACTCACTACTTTCAGGGTTGTCTGCACTTTTGACGACTACAGTAGCTGCATCGTAACCTTTGTAAATATATTTGTAGACATATTTAATGGATTTGATGGAAGTGCAGGCTTCTACGTTGATGTGGGCGTTGTACTTCATGAGTAAATGTGGATTGTAGGGTACTACATATCTATTGTCCACTTTTTTCCCACGAATAATGGCACTATCTCCTTCTCTTCTTTTATAAAGTGGATATCCATCACAATTGGCATAGGTTTTGTCTCTATAATCTTTGGGAAATTCTTTGGAACATTTATTATTTTCCATACATGGTGATTGTGGATTAAGGTCACCACAGGGTCCATGAATCATGCGATGAGTAACAATCTCATATAGTCTACCATATAGTTCTGGATCTGGTAGTTCAGCAACAATGACTGCATCCACTTTGTCTGAAGTATCTAATTTATCTTTTTCTTGAAGTATTATTAGAAGATGTGCATGTGGAAGGCCTCTTTTTTGAAATTCAATGGTATATACATAAGCAAGACATTTGCCAAATAACTGATTTATAGTGAAGTCACGTATTAATTCATTTAATTTAATCTTAAAAACTCTGGCTACTAAATCTGGTCGATCTGAAGCATTTTGTCCAAGAAGTAGATTTAGTGTAATTTCTGGCCATTGTGGATTACATGTAAATGTCACAAATAAATCGGGTTTGCCAAATTTTGTCACAATAGCCATAGCATCATTGTATCTTTCTCTCATATTCCGAGGAGATCCTTGAAAGGAAGATGGTAAAATGATGGCTTTGCCAGCTGTCATGTCTCTGCTTGTAGCCACGTCAGCAACATAGTCCATGAGTCCAGAATATTGTTCTACACGGAGTTTATCTTGTTGATATTTGATAAAGTTTAAATTATTTGCCTCAACTTGCAAATATGAATCAATAATCCATTGTTGTGTTAGTTTCCCACCACATAAAATTGGATTAAATACATTGCGAATGGCAATTTGAGCTACTTTAAATTCAAGCATAGAAACATTATTTCGGATTCTGGCTTTAGCATTTGGGTAACTGGGAAGAGTTAATTTTGGTTGCCAACCTGCTTCTCCGTGTGGGAAAAAGATGGGATATGTCATTGGATCTAAATTTGGACTTAAGATACTCATATTAATAAACGGTTGGTCCTCATTTCTAGGATATATTCGTATGTCTCTTTGAAATGGTGGTTCTCCTTCATCATTGTGAAACACCATTGCAACCTCATTTGTTGTTGGCAAGTTATAACGACGTTTATCAGTATGTCTGTCTCTTTTAAGCACCATATTAACCTTCGGCATTGGTAATTGATGTGTTTGTGAATGAAGTAGTTGTTCATTTTCTACTTCTGCCAATTTTTTATAAGCTTTACTGTAGGGATTGTTGTCCATAATGTTATTTAGCTCTATGAAAACAGTGGGTAAGCATTTTTTATTTTCTTCCATCTGCATACGTTGGTCAACAGCTTCCATTGTATCTAGGACATATAGTTGAGCAAATTTTCTTTTATTTCCTTCCTCTGGATGTAAATGGGAAGTGCGATGATAAATTTGTCCTTGGACTTTAAAACAGTAAGGACCATGTCCTGGTACATTAGCAGCTAATGTTGCCCCCATGGATGCAAAGGATATGGCACTATTGTAGGATCTTATGTTTGTCTTAAAATTTTTGTAGTTTGGAAAAGTAGGTTCAGTCATAATATTTTGTAAATAAATTGGAAATTCTTTCCTTTCTGGAAGTTTGAACTTGCCTTTTTGACAACAACTAATAAATTGTCCATCTCTGGGTCTCTCCTGTTTAAAATAATAAGCCTCACAAAACTGACATTGAGTAGTCATGTCCCCACAACTATGAACCTCTACTGCTAAAGACTTGAGTAGAGGACAATTTGCAAAGCATATAGGATTTTGCCTTTCATATTCATCAGGTGAAATGTCATATAATGTTTCAACAACAGGTTCTAAATGTTTTGTTTTTTTCGTTGCTTTTCTTGGTATATGTTGTATTGTTTGAGGTAAAATGTCATCTAATGTTTCATGAAACGGTTCTAAATGCTTTGTTTTCTTTGTTGCTTTTTTTGGTATCTCTTGTCTTTTTTCTGGCAAAATGTCATCTGATGTTTGAGCAACAGGTTGTAAATGCTTTATTTTCTTTGTAGTTTTTTTTGACATATCTTTAATTTCTGCAAGTGACAGTCTTTTGCTTGCAATTCTTTTGCGTTCTTTTTCTCGTCGAATTTCCTTCTTCTCCGGTGTCTGCTGGCTGTCTGCTCTCTGTCGTCGTTCTCTAGCTTGGCGTCTTTTCTTTTCTTGTTTACTCTCATTATCAGCCATGTTAATCTGTAAAAATAAAATAATGTACCATTAGTTTATTTTGAGATGTTAAGTTGTTTTTCATGACATATAGTTATCAATAGTGTGTTAACATTTTATAGTTAATCAATTTCAATGCGTTCAATTGAATAAAAGTCTAAATAAGGGCATGAGATAATTATTTAAAGACATTTTTATTTATTAAACATGTATCCAAAAGCAAGTGTTTCAGTAACTAAAAAGGTATTTTAAAAAAGATGTTATGTCCTTATTTACAGCACTATTCAATTTGTCAAATGGCAATTAAATTAGGGTTTAGGACTGGAATGTTACAATGACAAATTGCATAGATTCTGTGTTTTTAGACTTTTTTGGACTATGCCAATTTATTTTTTAAGTTTACATTGAAGTTTGTATTTATTGTTAAAGATTATTGGCCCTAAAAGACAAATAAGAGATAGATGATAGATATTACTTTTTATACTGTACCTTGGTTGAAGTTTGATTTCAAGCAAAATTCTTTGTTGGTGCTGTGTTGAAAGCCTTCGTCCGATGGTCTGGTCCTGTGTTGGAAGTCCTCGTCCGATGGTGTAGTCCTCTGTTGAAAGTCCTCGTCCTCTGGTGTGGTCCTCAGTTCCAACTCCTGTTCCGATGTTCTTGATGCAGTATCTGTTATAAAATAAAAATGAAAATGTTATGTTATTTGAATGTCTTTGTATTAAAGAAAAAATTGCATTATTTCTGTGTTTTTCTACAATCCTTTTTGGTGCGCCACAATTTTGGTATGCTTCTGTAGGCTATTTTCTAAGGCTTATAGGTGGTTAAACATTAAAGAAGAATATTAATTAATTTTTCTCTTTTTTTACTTGTTATACTGTACCTTGGTTGAAGTTTGATTTGAAGCAAAATCTTTGTTCGTCCTGTGTTGAAAGCCTTCGTCTGATGGTCTGGTCCTGTGTTGAAAGTCCTCGTCCAATCGTCTGGTCCTCTGTTGAAAGTCCTCGTCCGATGGTGTAGTCCTCTGTTGAAAGTCCTCGTCCAATGGTCTGGTCCTCTGTTGAAAGTCCTCGTCCGCTGGTGTGGTCCTCAGTTGAAACTCCTGTTCCGATGTTCTTGACGCAGTATCTGATATAAAATGAAAATGAAAATGTAATATTATTTTAATGTATTTGTATGAACTAAAAAATGACATTATTTCTTTGTTTTTCTACAATCCCGTTTGGTGTCCACCACTTTTGGTATGCTTATTTAGGCCTTTTTCTAAGGCTTATAGATTGTTAAACATAAAATAAGTATGTAAATGTACTTTGGTATGTGTTTGTGTGAGTTTTCATACTATCCTGTTTGGTGCGCAGCACTGTTGGTATGCTTATTTAGGCTTCTTTCTAAGGCTTATAGGTTGTTAAACATAAAATAAGAATGTAAATGTAGTTTGCTATGTGTTTGTGTGAGTTTTCATACAATCCTGTTTGGTGCGCACCACTGTTGGTATGCTTATTTAGGCTTCTTTGTAAGGCTTATAGGTTGTTAAACATAAAATAAGAATGTAAATGTAGTTTGCTATGTGTTTGTGTGAGTTTTCATACAATCCTGTTTGGTGGGCACCAATGTTGGTATGCTTATTTAGGCTTCTTTCTAAGGCTTATAGGTTGTTAAACATTAAAATAAGAATGTAAATGTAAATCCTGTTTGATGGGCACCACTTTTGTTATACTTATGTAGTGTTTTTTCTAATGGTTATACATTGTTAAACAATCACATTTGAATGAGGCCCTCAGCCATTAAACATATTTAGGTCCTGAATCAATTGCGTTTTGACCAATTGAATAGGGCTCTATATAAGCACATAAAATATTTTTTGACAGAAGTTTTTAGTTAGTGAAGACCTATTATGTGCTTATATAAAGCCCTATTCAATTAGCCAACTCACAATTGAATAAGGCTCATGGTTCGGTTCTTTTTTATACTTAAATACTTTACCTTGATTGAAGTGTGGAATGACAGAGGGTCCCCTCCTGCCAATCTTAATCCGCCGGTCTTCTTGTAGTGTCTGTTTGAAAAATAAAGTGAAATAGTGAATTATAGAATTTTTTATTTGTATTTAACAAACCATGGCCTTTTCAGCATTTAAAGTATTTTTGTATCTTACCTCTTGTTCTTTGTTGGTGTTCTTTAAAAGGGATTGTGCTTCACAGTGCACGGTGCAAATTGTTGAGAGACGCTGTTGATGCAGAGTCTGTTTGAATATTTAAAAAAGTAGAAAGATTGAGCTTTAGGTGATCTATTGAATTGCAGTAAATTAATTTCATTGAATTATACTTCTGTAATTAATTTGAATTAACATTATTTTTTGGTGGGTGCTACACACATATGTCACATACATGAAGCACATTTCCATAGTTGAAAGTAATTTTTTTGTGTGAGTGTGACATATCAGTATACATGAATCATATTTTAATTGTTAAATTAGCCTTATTTTTATTTTTGGCCAACATACATAAATGTGTGTGTGACATGTGACTATAGATGATACACATATATGTGCGTGTCACATATCAGTATACATGACTCATATTTTAATAGTATTTTAATAGTCCCAACTTATTTTTTTGTAATGTAATTTAAATGTAGTTGTTTAATTAGTTTGTTGCAGGGGCAATACACATAAATGTGCGTGTCACATGTCACTATACATTATACGCATAAATGTGCGTGTCACATGTCAGTATACATTATACGCATATATGTGCGTGTCACTTGTCAGTATACATTATACGCATAAATGTGCGTGTCACTTGTCAGTATACATTATACACATAAATGTGCGTGTCACTTGTCAGTATACATTATACGCATAAATGTGCGTGTCACTTGTCAGTATACATTATACGCATAAATGTGCGTGTCACATGTCAGTATACATTATACGCATAAATGTGCGTGTCACTTGTCACTATACATTATACACATAAATGTGCGTGTCACTTGTCAATATACATTATACGCATATATGTGCGTGTCACTTGTCAGTATACATAAACCTCTTTGTCTTGTTTAATTTTTTTTTTTGATGTCCTGTCTTGAAAATAAGTAATATATTATAGCTTACCTCTCAGTTGTAATTTGCACAATGTAAAGTAGTAAATTAGGAAAGAATTATCTTCTCAAGTTTTAGCAGCAGTTATCTTCGAAGTCACTCTGTTCATCACCTGAGGAGAAATGTATTTTTCTCTGTCAAATAGACAGTATTTATCAACTTGTAGAACATTCTGGAAAGTTAGACCGTTAGAACGTAATACGCATGCGCTATTTGCGTTCCAGCTTACAATTTGCGTTCCATCCGCCATTTTGTGCGTAGTAGTGGTTAAAATGGTGTTTAATATGAGTGTGATCCGTTCCGCATAGTATGTGTTTCATTATTGCGAGTAAGTGTAGTGTAGTTACGTCTGGAGCCTCGTTTTCGTTTTGTTCGGCGGCCATTTTTTCTCTCGCTTAGCCGATTTTCGTTCGTTTAAACTCTTTGTTTTGACTTAAATGGACGTGTAAATGAACTTTTGGAGGTGCCGGATGCCCCCCCGTGCTGTAAGTAAGCTTTTTATGTGTTTGTTGTGTTTATTTCTTGTGTTTGTGATGTTTTGATGCGCGGCGGTTGGAATGGGTCTTTCGCGGCCGTATTTTTTTCCGATGCAGCCGTATTTTGTTGCGATGTTGCCGTATTTTTTTTGCGATATACGCAGTTAGCTTTTACGTGTACGACGCAGTGTATTTGTTTCTAAGTCGTGCGTATGTGTGTTAAGAGCGTGTGAAGGGCCTTTTTTACTGTTTTTTTGTTAAGTCTTGCGTCTGTGTGTCTGGGTGTAAGCGTGTGAGGCGACTTTGAGTTTTTTTTTGTTATGAAGTTGTGTGTGTGTGTATGTGTGTGTTAACACAGCCGATGTTGGGATGCTCCCACCACCGCAAATGCGGACCCTCGCTTCGCGAGGATCCGCATTTGCGGGGACGTTGTTGGGTTTTTGTTGGCTGGGCGGTTGGGTTTATTCTGTTAAAAAGTCGTGTGTGTGTATGTGTGTGTTAACACAGCCGACGTTGAGCCTCCACAACAGCAAATGCGGGCCCTCGCTTCGCGAGGACCCGCATTTGCGGCGAACTGCGTCCCTCGCTTCGCGAGGGACGCAGTTCTTGCGGGCTCGCTACGCGAGCCCGCAAGCGTGAGCAACGACTCGTACGCTCACAACTATATATGTGATACCTATTATTACCCAGTGACCTTCCATATCCCTCTACCATCTCCCATGCCCTGGACACCTAATAGGGGAGCACAGAAGAAACTCTGCGATTTCCAAAATCCTTAAAGTCCTAGTGTCAGTTTTTATTCTTTTTATTCTAATGCTGACTTTATTGCTACGTATTCTTAATATATAAAGACACCCTATTGTATTACCACTACAGTGGCCCTTTAAGATCCACTAGATATTAATCAGATGAATGCTAAATGAAGCTCTGAATGGTGGGCAGTACTTGGTGGTCCGTCCTTATGTCTGGTAGAGAGCCCCCTCTGGGTTGTAATAACACGCCTGGTGGCCCATCTCTGATCACCTACAGCGAGACTCTGATCAAAGGAGTAGGGGGCGTGTGGGGTCACAGGGGGAGCCGTCTAACACAATGGGGACTCCCGACAACAAAGCTGAGTACAGTTAATTGCTTGTACAATAAATGTAATTGTAAAGCTAGTGAAGTGGGGCAGCCCCAGGAGGGGCACAAAGACCGGGAGGAAGCCCGAGATCCACACTCACGGCTGATTACCCACCCAGTCTTTGTGCTGCCACGTGTCGATAGGTTGGGATAATTGGCCCCAGCGGGGCCCGGCTGCTTTACTTAACTTGGAGAACTCAACATATTGATGGTAGTTACTTTTATTTATCCATTCAACTGCTTCAATAATAAGGATCCTTGAGATTTGAGAGATTAGATACTTGGCACAAGGAGTCTGGTGTATTGGGGCAATCTCTGAGGATGTTATAAGGAGGAGTAGATGTAAAATGTAGCTTGGAAACATTGTAATAGATTTGTTTTATGTGTTTTACATATATATATATATATATACTGAGAAAAGGCTGAAAGGGAGAGAGGAGAATGAGACAGATAGAGGGAGAGAAGACAAGCGAGAACAAAAGAGAGTGAAGGAGGAGAGAGGGAGAGAATGAGAGAGAGATAGACAGAGAGAGAGAGGATTAGGGAGAGAGAGAGAGGTATGAGAGAGAAAGAGAGAGAGAAAGAAGAATGAGTCAGATAGAGGGAGAGAAGACTAGAGAGACCAAAAGAGAGTGAAGGGGGAGAGAGGGAGAGAATGGGGAGAGAGATAGACAGAGCGAGAAAGGAAAGGATGAGAGAGAGAAGGAGAGAGAGGGGAAGAGAGAGAGAGAGAGAGAGAGAGAGAAGCATGAGATAGATAAAGGAAGAGAAGAAGTATAGAGACCAAAAGAGACTGTTGGAGGAGAGAGAGAATGAGGAGAGAGAAATAATAAGAAGAGAGTATTAGAGAGAGAAGGAATGAGAGGGGAGAGAGAGAGAGAGAGAGAGGGATGAGAGAGAGAGAAGGAAAGCGAGAGAGAGAGAGAGAGAGAGAGAGAGAGAGAGAGAGAGAGAGAAGCATGAGACAGAGGGAGAGAAGAAGTATAGACACCAAAAGAAAGTGAAGTATGAGAGAGGGAGAGAATGAGGAGAGAGATAGACAGAGAGAGGGAGGATTAGAGAGAGATTGGAATGAGAGGGGGAGAGAGAGAAAGAGGAGAAAGAGAGAGAGAGAGAGAGAGAGAGAGAGAGAGAAGGAGAAATAGAGAGAGAAGCATGAGACAGAGGGAGAGAAGAAGTAGAGACACCAATAGCGAGTGAAGTATGAGAGATGGAGAGAATGAGGAGAGAGATAGACAGAGAGAGGGAGGATTAGAGAGAGATTGGAATGAGAGGGGGAGAGAGAGAAAGAGGAGAAAGAGAGAGAGAGAGAAGGAAAGAGAGAGGAGGAGAAATAGAGAGAGAAGCATGAGACAGAGGGAGAGAAGAAGTAGAGACACCAATAGCGAGTGAAGTATGAGAGATGGAGAGAATGAGGAGAGAGAGAGATGGAGGACAAAGAGAGAATGAAAGAGAGAGAAGGAGGTGAGTGTGAGGGATACGAGAGACAAGGAAAGAGAGAGTGAAGAGACAAAGAGAGAGATGGAAAAGAGAGGAGGAAAGGAGGAGAGAGAGAGAGGAAGGAGAGAGAGGGAGAGCGGGAAAGAGAGAGGGATGATGGAGAGGGAGGAGAGAGAGGGATGATAGAGAGAAGGAAAGATAGAGAGAGGCCGGTAGAAAGAGAGAGATGGAAAAGAGAGGGGGAGAGAAGGAGGAGAGGTGGAGAGAAAGGGAAGAGAGAGGGAGAGAAAGGGAAGAGAGTGGAAGAGAAAGGGAAGAGAGAGGAAGAGACAGGGGAGAGAGAGAGGGAGGTAGAGAGAGGAGGAGGAGAGAGAGAGAGAATAAGGAGATCTTTGTATCCCTTTAATAGAGCACTGTAGTTTGGGAAACCCCTTTATGTTTGTGAAGTGTTTCCCATATATAATTTAGATAAACATAAAAACAGTTATTTAAACCTCTGAGACGCCAGAGGAGCTGCAGTGAGAGAGAAGAAATATACAAGGAACTGTCTTCAGATGCTCTGATTATTTTTTCAGAATGAAGGAGCCTTAGGATTGAAAATGACCAGAGGATAAATAGAAGGAGACCCGCGCACATTCCCTGCACCTTCCCATCACATCACCATAAATCTTCCCTGATAGAGGAGCCGTCCCCACCTATTGCAGGAATAGAGGAATAAATCACGGCCCGGTACAGGGTCAGCATCAATATATCTGCATACCGCTTTGTCTCCAGGCGTCGGGTTTTATTAGCCCCAATACTGTATATTTATATCTGGTATCACTTCATATTTTACCATATTATACAATTAAAATGAGTAAAAATAACTAAAGGGTCATGTTATATGTGTTAAATATTGTGTATTAATGACAATAGATGTGGCAGAGCTACTGCTGGTGCAGCAGGTGCAAAGCACTGGGGCCCACAACAGGGTAGGGGCCCTCTGCTACTGGCAGTAAATGAGGAATCTTAATTTATTAGATGAATATGGCAGATAATTATAGAAAGATGATCTGATCACAGGAGCGGTGATATAATCATCTACATATACGTCTGGCTTTTTATTGACCCCAAGGGGTGGATAGAGAAGTTGCAAGGTGGCCCCCAATTTTTTTGCACAATATCCCTGCATTATAAGTCGCTGTAATGCACGAGTTAGATGTTTTAATTAGATATTGATCATTAATAAAATTAATGTATTAAATGATTTAAAATTAACAAAATTCAGTATTAAATTTACTGTCAAAGATCAGACTTGGGTATAATTTTAAAATATATGTAATAACACAGATTTCTAGCTGAATTAAAAAATCTGATAGTAAACTTGCATTGACGTTTTCAGGTCTTACATGTCAATGCGCCTTTCTGATCCACCCTAAGGATAGAGTGAGTGTTATATCAGATTATTGCCAATAATTGCTGATAATAACCTGTTGTCTTCAGTGAAAAGCTATGTAAAAAAATAGACTGGGCAAGCTCAGACCCCAAGGGATATGTAGGCTGATTAATTACTCCATGAGGTCTGAGCATGCCCATTTTGTTAAATGCATGATAAAAAAAATGTGTAAATATCAGTGGCTTTAGTGTAACTATGTTTAGACCAAGATCAGTTACTTTGCCTGCTTTATAAACACACAGAGGTGGGGCCTGGGTAATGTCCCTGGCCTCTCTTATCTGGCACAAGAAGTAATGTAAGTTGTCTATGGAGCTGACACAAGTCTAGAGGATTAAAGGTTTAAGGCACATTCTGGGCAGGGTAAGCCGCTAAAGTGCAGGCGTAACGGCAGATGGAGCGGATGGATCCATGTCGGGGAAGGGGACTTATTTTAAGTGAATTGCCTGTCAGTATAATCCTTCCACATAACACAATTAGGATTATATCAGACACCAGCCGGGAGCGGCAAACAGGACGACGGAATAAAACATATTATCTATCTGGGTGATGGCGGCTTCAGTTGGCACGTTCTATTCAATTCTGATTCTTAAAGAGGGTTCCTGGACTTTAATAGATATATAATACCCCTTTGTATCTATTTACTTTTATGTACTTTATTTGATTAAAAAGTGCTTTTGAGCTCTGTATTTAATGCCTAAAATTAAATAAACAGTCCCTGTATGGGTCTGCCCTCTGTAGTGTATGAAGTACTTGCTGTGCACGGTCTCATACTAGCCAATTAGTGGCCATCTCTCAGTAACATTCTGCAACATGCTGCATAGATGCTGTCCCTGATAGGCCAGGACACAACACTGCCCTACTGAGTCTGTGTCTTCATGAGCTTCAGAAGGCAGACCCCCTACAGGGACTATTTGTTTCATTTGAGGCAGTAAATACAGAGCTTATAAGCACTTCTTAATAAAACAAAGTACATAAAAGTAAGTAGATACCCAGGGTTATTATATACCTAGTAAATCCTGAAAGCCATCATGTCCCTTTAACCTCTCCCCATGCACAGCCATGCCATGCAGAAATTACACATACAAAGTGGTTGTTATTAAGAATGATTGGAAGCGTTAGATAACTGAGGCTGGGTATTATTAATAAAAAATATCAAAAAGAACACCTCAGTAAGTAAATGTAAGTATCTTTTGTTACTTCAATACATACATCTTCCCATCCTAACGGCACTCATCTGCTTCTCCACATCCTCAAGATTGTCTTAAGGTTTTGTGTGTTTTTCCTCCCACAGACTGCAATTTCTCTCTTGACCAAGTGAGTGTCAATTGGCGTCTTTTTGCGAGCTCTAAACAGGTTCCAAGTTATGGCCTTGAAAATATTGTGATGGTTAAGCTCGTAACTTACAGCCTCCCGAAGCCTTTGATCTGTCCCTTTCGCAAAGCTAAAATCGCAAACGGCTATTTAATTGCTCAATTTCCCCAAGCCCGGTATGAAGCCAACTGCGGGCTTGAAATTTGCAACAGTTACAGAGCGATTCAGTTGATCAAACCCGCAGTTACCTGGCCGAAAGCCTAAACCGTAAATCATGCACTTGTAAGTAGCATTTCAGAGCATGATCAGGATTAATTAAGCAAGGCTGTAACTGGAGATTAATTAGTGTTTAGAGGTCCGATACGCGATCAGACTCGAAATCCGGCAATGTACAAAAGAACAAAATTTAATGACGATATTGTACTAGTCCATGTGGGTGGCCTGATATGTATTAACTTCCTGATAACTGAGACTGAGATAACACGGAAATTAAATATAAAAACAATATTTTTTATAGTATATTTGCAAGCTTAAGACTGTTGTGCAAATAATTATAATGTCTTTCATCGCTTTCACAGTATTTTAAAGTCCACTATTGATTTTTTATTTGCATTTACATTGTTACGACCAGGTGTTTTACCCCCCTTTACGAGTCCTATCTGACACCCGTAGGATTTTCTTCTACATTTGCCATTTATGGGTGTGAGAACATTTGCGGGCTTGAGGAATTGTAGCAATGGAATAGCAATTTGCGATTGTCACATTTACGGGCTTAAACGATCTTTGGCTTAGGTGGGTTGAAGTTACGATTTTGACAAGTGCAGATATTTTCAGCCTGTAACCCGCAAATAGTTTGCGGGTAGCTAAAAGACGTCCATTGAATACCAAATTAGTTTACAGGCTACATTACGGGCTCCAGTAACTAACAACTACTCAATTGAATAGAGCCTTGGTGAACATGTAACTCTCTGATATCCTTCCTTCCTCCACTGTTTCTAACTTGACATGTCCATGAATAAGGAAGAAATGTAGTGATGAGTAGTGGTCAATGTTATGTGAATCGGTAAATCTTCTAGCTCTGTACTAATTTGGTATCAACGTATCTGCAATGAGCTTCTGTGGGATTGGACGGACAAGATTGTTCCAAATGGAAGACATATACATGCTGGGGAAACTGATCTACAAGTAATGAAGAGTTAATATATCAGGAATCAATATGACATTAGAACATTACCATGGCAAAAGCAGGTTGTCCTGGATGGTGAAGATCAGGTTGTGTGTTTTTTTTCATTCAGCTAAGATATGTCTCTTTGTGTCATTGCAGATGATTAATAGGCGCCATAAGCCAGTGGCTCCAGGACCCATCCAAGACCCATCATAATCTTGCAGGAAAACCTGAGGTGGTGGAGAACTTGACAACTGCAGGTAAGTGTGCAAGGTATACATACTGGGGTAGGGCTGGGTATATTTTCTTATAAAGGAATACCAATTATAAAGTTGCTATCATATCCTTCCTGCAAAGAGTAGCTTGGTTGGAACTTGAATAGATGAAAGAAACCTAAACCCTTACAGCCTTATTAAATTGTGATTCAGCAAATTGAATAGGGCTCTATATAAGCACGGAGCATATTTTTTTTACAGAAGTTTTTAGTTAGTGATCTTCTATCCAAAACAAAGGTCTTCACTAACTAAAAACTTCTGTAAAAAAATGTATGCTGTGTGCTTAAATAGAGCCCTATTCAATTTGCCGAATTGCAATATAATAAGGCTGTTAGTTTGGTTAGACTGGGATATTGTTTGAAGTAGCAAACCTTCAAGCTCAAGTCCTATACTAATTTGGTATCACTGTATCTGCAACAAGCTCCTGTAAGCTTGGACAAGATTTTTCATAAACATGTATAAACATATTGATGAAATTGTTCTAAAATTAATATAGAGTTAATAAATCAGGCTCTTTGGAGTCAGTATGGCAATTGCAACATTTAAATGGCAAACACAGATAGTTTGGGATAGTGAAGATCAAGTTTTGTTGGGATTTTACATTCAGTTAGAAGTCTCTTTTTGTAATTTTAGATGATGAAGACTCTGTGAGCCAGTGGCTGCACTGCCCATTACAATCTTGCAGGAAAACTTGAAGTGGTGGAGAACCTGACTAGTGCAGGTAAGTGTGCAAGGTATCCATACTGGAGTAGGGCTGGGTATATTTACTTATAAGTCAGTGCCAAATATAACATTGGTCTCATATACTTTCCTCCAAAGAGTAACTTGGATGGAAATTGAATAGTGGGAAAAATCTAAGTTAGTTGCGATATTTTGTGAATTGGCAATTCTAATATGGTACCTTTGTATCTGTTGACTACAAATAGGCGCCATGGGTTTGGTGACCGTGTTCCAAATGGAAACCAGAGACACTCTATACTAATATGGTACCTTTGTATCTGTAGACTGCAATAAGGCGCCATGGGTTTGGTGACCGTCTTCCAAATGAAAACCAGAGACACTCTATACTAATATGGTACCTTTGTATCTGTAGACTGCAATGAGGCGCCATGGGTTTGGTGACCGTCTTCCAAATGGAAAACAGAGACACTTTATACTAATATGGTACCTTTGTATCTGTAGAATGCAATAAGGCACCATGGGTTTGGTGACTATATTCCAAATGGAAACCAGAGACACTCTATACTAATATGGTAACTTTGTATCTGTTGACTGCAATAAGGCGCCATGGGTTTGGTGACCATCTTCCAAATGGAAACCAGAGACACTCTATACTAATATGGTACCTTTGTATCTGTAGACTGCAATGTGACGCCATGGGTTTGGTGACCGTCTTCCAAATAGAAACCAGAGACACTCTATACTAATATGGTACCTTTGTATCTGTAGACTGCAATGAGGCGCCATGGGTTTGGTGTCCGTCTTCCAAATGGAAAACAGAGACACTCTATACTAATATGGTACTTTTATATCTATAGACTGCAAAGAGGTGCTATGGGTTTGGTGACCATCTTTCAAATGGAAAACAGAGACACTCCATACTAATATGGTACCTTTGTATCTGTAGACTGCAATGAGGCGCCATGGGTTTGGTGACCGTCTTCCAAATGGAAACCAGAGACACTCTATACTAATATGGTACCTTTGTATCTGTAGAATGCAATAAGGCACCATGGGTTTGGTGACTATATTCCAAATGGAAAACAGACACAATCTATACTAATATGGTACCTTTGTATCTGTAGACTGCAATAAGGCACCATGGGTTTTGTGACCGTCTTCCAAATGGAAACCAGAGACACTCTATACTAATATGGTACCTTTATATCTATAGACTACAAATAGGCGCTATGTTTGGTGGCTGTCCCAAATAGAACCCATAGATATTTCTCTAAATAATGGAGAATCAGTCATTCAAGTTTTTCAGATTGAATCTAAAATGAATAGAAAACTCTATATAATTTTTGGTGCCTCCGGAAACTGTTAATTTACCTAATGTCTGTCTTGCCATATAGATGACTCTGACTCCTGCGCCACAAGACAGAAGTGAAAGGGTGTATTATAAACACAAGTCACCGCATATCCCCCACATCCAGGATTTGGTGTTAAACCAAAAATGTCAGCAGAGAGAATTATGGTGAACTAGTAAAGAGAACGTAATATGTTCTACTTGTGAATTAATGACGGATATGGATTTTCATCTTAATTTCAGTATAATAAAGATAATATTCCTATATTGTATGGTATATTATTACTGCTTGCGAGAAGCACAGATTGTGAAACCTTGACACTCATACACAATAATATTCCTCATTACAAGCACCAACATATTGCAAAATGCTATACGGGGTGCAAGACGTAAATTAGAATATTTTAAATATGTGACTAAAGTGGACATTTAAAGGGATATGGAAGGTTCCTGGATGTTACTAGGTATATAATATCCCTGCGTATCTATTTATTTTTATGTACTTACTTTATTAAGAAGAGCTTTTAAGCTCTGTTTTTACTGTTTAAAAACAAACAAATAATCCCTGTATGGGTCTGCCCTCTGCAGCTCATAAAGACACAGACTTGCTGTGCAGTGTCCCATACTAACCAATCAGTGACAATCTCTGCAACATACTGCTGAGACACTTCCCTGATAGGCTAAGACACTACACTGCACGTTCAGCCCTACAGAGTCCGTGTCTTCAAATGTTGCAGTGGGCTGACCCATACAGAGACTGTTTGTTAGAACTTAGGCAGAGCTTATACGCATTTCTTAATACAATTTTAATTTATTTGTATGGTTAATTTTCCAAATTCTGTATCATTATTTTTTTCTGCAGACTCAAGTCTATCAATGCTTAATGCTCTGTGCAAGATTTGGGGTTACAATGTACCTTGGGTGCAGTAAGACAATGTATAATACATTCAGCCACAAGATGGCGCTCTCTAGAGAGGAAGTTCCACTTGTTAACACATTATTATTATTATTAGTAGTAGTTGTATCCTTTATTTGTAACGGGCCAACATATTCCTAGCGCTATACAGGGGTAAGCACAACGCAAAACAATATTAGCACATTGCAAGAGAATGGAGGGCCCTGGGTATGAGCGTAAAATCAAATGTCCAAAGAGCTTGTTCCCAGAGCTACAACACAAGACTGAAAACTCACAAACTTACATGTAAAGGGTTTGGGTGATAGATACAAGATGGCGGTGTCTGTGTGTTGTACTGTAGAATGTGCGTTGCTGTAGAGCGTGCACTTTTGCATATTAAGGCCGGGTGATGAGCTTCTTTATACAGATGAGTTTTTTATTGAGGTTCTGAAGGATTTGAGGCAGGAGGAGTCTAGTGGAGTGAGGCAAGGAGTTCAATAGGGTTGGGGCAGCATGGGAAAAGTCTTGAAGATGGTGTGAGAGGAGGTGATAACAGGAGGAGAGAAGAAGGTCAATAGAAGAGTGAAGAGGGCGGTTGGGGGAATATTTTGAGACAAGAGGTCATGATTTTGCATTTTGCTCTGGAGGCTACGGGAAGCCAGAGGCGTGACCGCGGCACTGCAGACACTGGAATAGGCTAGAATGCTTATCTGCCATTTTTAGCAAATAAATGGATATTTGAGTAGATGTCGTATCACTGATACAAAACAAGCTTAAACGCAGAAAGCAAATGTTTCCATTGTTTTAAAATGAAAATATGTTCCAAAATTAGAATGTGTTTTCTTTTCAGCAAAAAACTCCAAATTCTGCACTGCATGTTAGTTTTATCAATTGATATAATTTGTATTACTATATTGCACGTGTGTAACGAAGTTGGATTCTGTGTCCATTTAACTCATAGAAGCGCTTAACATAAACGTTTAAATGTTGCGCTCAATGTTTTTCTTTATGGCTCTTTGAAGTAACTAAACGCGATGGGCAAAATGTTTTTAGAAAGCAGCCTTTACTTTATTTCCCTTTAAACGTAATTATTAATTACTACAGGGATCATTTTTTTTTATCAGTTGGTCATGCATGTTACTTTCTTAGGGGTGGTGTATCTTTGAAAATTAATGAGCTGTCAATGAGACCTAATCAATGCACTGGAAGTTAAAGCTGCCATGTTGTGCATATATAAACAGCCTGTGTAAGGGCCTCATTCAATTGCGATTTGGCCAATTGAATAGGGCTCTATATAAGCACATAGCATTTTATTTTTAAATACGTTTTTAGTTAGGGATCTTCTATCCAAAAGCAAGGTCTTCACGAATTGAAAACTTCTGTAAAAAAAATACTGTGTGCTTATATAGAGCCCTATTCAATTGGCCAAATCGCAATTGAATGAGGCCCTATGTCTCCTAAACCAAGTGATAGATCCCTCAGCCTCAGAACCATGGGTGGCCCCACTACCTCCAATTATTGTGGCCCCTGTCAGTCCTCACACTCCCCTTTCTGGTCTGAGGCGGCCTCCTTGGCCCTCCCCCTGCCCTCTCTGGCCCCCAGAGGCCCTCTGGCACCTTACTATAGCCTCCGATGGTCCAATGGCCCTCTATGTCTCCCAGTGGTCCTTTTTGGGCCCTTCAGCACCTTCAGGTCCTTCCCCCATGCCCCCTCTTCCTCTCCCCCCATATTCTTTCGAACTTTTAAATTCCTGTTTTTCCCCTTCATACCCCCCTCTGTCTCCTCTCCTGGCTCTCCCCTTCTCTTCTTCCCCCTCCTCTCCCTCTTTTTATATTTCTTCCCACCATTCCCTCCCTCCCATCTCTCTCCCCTCCTCTTTCTCCCTACCCCCCTTCTCACTCTCAGGTCTCCTTCCCTTCTTTTTCACACATCTCCTCTTCTATCTCTCCATTTCTTCTATCTCTCTCTCTCTCTCTTCTATTTCCTTCTGTTTTCCCTTAATTCTCACTCTTCTTCCTCTTTCTCCACCTTTAATCTCCCTCTTTCACTATCTTTCCTCCTCTCTATCCTTCTCCAATCCAAATTCTTTCCTCTCCTCTTTTCTCACGCTCTCCTTCTCTCTTCCTTTTGTCTCTATTTCTCTCAAACTTCCTCCTCTCTCTTATTCTCTACTTCTCCCTCCCCTTCTCTTTATTCCTTTCATCCCTATTTTCTTCCACTCCCCTCCTTCCCTCTTCCACTTCTCACTCCTGCTTCAATGTCTCTCTACTCCCTCCTCTCTTTCCTCTCTCATCACTGGGGCCCCTCCCTTCACCCGCTCCGCCACTCAGCACAACTGAACACAAAATGTGATATATTAGAGGTGGTTTTCAAGTGAAGTTCTTCAAGACACTTCACATACATGCCCTCCCCGCCCCCACTCCGAGGTAAGGTGAACTTGATTGCAAGTCTTCATCACATGACCAGCCTCGCAGGCGCCCCCGTCAGGGAAGCGCCCATAGCAGCTCTTCGATTGTTTTTATCCAAACAAAAATCCTGACTCCATGGCTGCAATTAGTGCCGATTTTTAGGATATGTTGTTTAGATACAATCAATTCCTCATTTTGATTTACTTAAAGGGATACGGCAGGTTCCTGGATGTTACTAGCTATATAATATCCCTTTGTATTTACTTTTATATACTTTATTTTTTATTAAGAAACACTTATCAGCTCTGGTGCATAAAATCAAATTGTGCCTTAATAAAAAGAAAGTACATAAAAGTGATAGATACACATGGATTTAATATACTCAGTAATATTCAGAGACCTTTCATATCCCTTTAACAGTAGGTAAATTCCCAAATAATCAGTATATAACTGTTGCTAATGGTAGTAATAGAGGTGGAGATGGATAAATGCGGTCATTGAGACAATAAACATAATATTTAAGGAGCTTACATGGGCAGAAGTGCCTGGCATTCTGCACCTATAGGTTCACGTAGAATTGGACCTGACTGAATGACTAAACAACAACAGTAGTGGTATATTAAACATGTTAGAAGCAGTTGATAAAGGTCGTGTAACTGGCTGATCTACAGAATTTAGTTGGCGCAAACAGGGCAGGTGTTTTAGTGACAGGGCTGGTATTTAACATGTTTACGGGTGAGCGGCACTAGAGGCTTCTGGGAAGTATTTGGATGCTCATTACGAGCTGTTTGTTGAGCGCTACCTCTGATCCCCGCAGGGTGCTGAGCGCTGCATTGATTGCTCCTGTTTGATCTGCAGGTCACCTCCTCCTTGGCTGGCTGCTCCTGTTAAGCGTGCCAACCTGTCAGACCACCTTCCTTCCATGCATCAAAGTCTGACCCCCCATTGCCCACCCAATCTCCCCCCCACTCAGAGCTCTGGCCACGGATACAATTTTCTCATTTCTCTGAATGCTGTCCTGTGCTCTTCTCTGCCCTGGAGCGCGTCTAACAGGATTAATTTACACGCTGCAGATGTGGGAAAAACCCAAGAAGAGACCAGTCAGTGAAGAGTTGTCTTAGTAGACATTGACTGACGAATTGTAGAAGTTGCAGAAATAAACTTTGTGAGCCAACATCCAAATGTAGTCTGCCCATTCTATCTACCCAAAACCATAGTAAATTGATTATCAGGACACCATGTGCCTGTCCTTACCACTTCTGCTGGAAACTATTCCACTTATGCACTACCAATTTCGTCAGATACGTCTTTTGCAAACTTATCGCTAATCCTTCCATGTTACATAGTAATTGAGGTTGAAAAAAAGTATTTTAGTCCATCAAGAACAACCTTTTTAGATCTCCTCTGATCATTATATTATACTAGCGACTTGCCTGTCAAAAAATGACGGCATCACAATTGTAAGGCAGGTAATGCTGTTTGCCACACAGAGTAAGTCTTTTGGTTGTGTGAGTACCTTTGGTGCTGATCGCCTTTTGGCGCTCATTGCGAGCCTCTCCCCTGGTGTTGTTTTGCTCCTCTAAACACCGTTGGTGCTCCTTGTGAGGCGCGCGTTGCGCGCCTTTAGCGTTTATTGTGATCCTGTCGTCTGTTGGTTTTTTTCCTGTCTATGTATTTTTTTATGATAATTAATTAATAAAATCATAAATTAATATACTTTACCTATTTGGAAGTAAAATATGCACTAAGCATTGTGCTGAAGAGCTGACAATCTGCTTTGATGTTCCTGCAGCATACAATGTAGGTTTGCAGTGTTGTTGAGCTGGGGTGTAAGTGTCAGCAATGTGTGCGGTGCATGTGTTACGCGGGTGTGGAGCATTTTGCGTCCTTCCTAATAGTGTATTTTGTAGCTCGTATGGTTCTATGTAAAAGTTGTATGCGCATGGCAGTGTTTTCCGTGCTTAGGGGTCGTGTAGCCTTGTTTTTTTTTTTTTTCGGGGGCCATTTTTTCTCTTGCTTAGAGGATTTCCAAATGGCAAAAGTCTTGAAATTGGACTTAAATTCGCATGTAACCTCACTCCCAGATGTCCTGGCCTTCGGCGTTCTCCCCACTCTCTCCCTTCCTGGTCTCTTTGCCCTCTCTCCCTCCCCTGTTTTTTCCCCTTATCTCTCTTTCCACCCCACTCCTTCCATTGTGTCTCTTTACACCCTCTACCCCCCTCTCACGCCTGTGTCTCTTTCCACCCCCTCTCCCTTTCTCCCCTCTCTCTCTCTCTCTCCACTGTACTCCTATTTGCATGTGCGGGTGTGAAACAATTTGCGTGCTTGGGAAATTCAACCATTTTAATATCAAAATAGCTTGCAACCTCCCTTACAGGCTCCCTGCCTCTGCCCCTGTGCTTTGTGTGAGGATATAAGTAATTTTTTTAATTAATTGGCGTTTTTTGGTGGTTTCCCAATGGCTTCCGAGTTACGGGCTTGAAAGAAATGGCGGCCGTTAAATCCGTAAATTTTTTGAAGCCTGTAATTCGTAAGCCATTTTGATCCACTCAGGTTTTAAACCCCAGCCCCACTGACAGCCACGCCCCCTTGATGACATCAGCATTCGCAAAAAATGTTGCTGCTCACAACTATATATGTGACTAGCGACTTGCCCGTCAAACAATGACGGCAATAAGATTGTAAGGCAGGTAATGTTGTTTGTGTGCGACAAATTCTTTTGGTGTTCCAAGATCCTTCGGCGCTCATTGCGAGGTTCTTGGTTGTTTGTGTGCTCTGAGCAGCGTTTTTTTTTTTTTTTTTTGGTATGGCAATGAATAATTAATAAAATAATAATTGAATATACTCGAGGTGTAACTTCACTTGCAGAGGTCCTGGGTGCCCAGCAGCCGGGACTGGGAAACTGGTCAGAGTTGAGGGAAAGATGGATGGTGCTAAATACAGGGATATTCTTGAGCAAAACCTGTACCACTCTGTGCGTGATTTGAGGCTAGGATGGAAGTTCACCTTCCAGCAGGACAATGACCCCAAACACACTGCTAAAGCAACACTTGGGGGGTTTAAGGGGAAACATGTAAATGTGTTGGAATGGCCGAGTCACAGCCCAGACCTCAATCCAATAGAAAATCTGTGGTCAGACTTAAAGATTGCTGTTCACAAGCGCAAACCATCCAACTTGAAGGAGCTGGAGCAGTTTTGCAAGGAGGAATGGGCAAAGATCCCAGTGGTAAGATGTGGCAAGCTCACAGAGACTTATCCAAAGCGACTTGGAGCTGTGATTGCCGATAAAGGTGGCTCTACAAAGTACTGACTTAGAAAAAAAAATAGAAAAAATAAAATTGACTTTTTCTGTTATTTTGTCCTATTTGCTGTTTGCTTCACAATAAAAAAAAAAAACATCTTCAAAGTTGTGGGCATGTTTTGTAAATTAAATGATGCAAATCCTCAAACAATCCATGTTAATTCTTGGTTGTGAGGCAACAACACACGAAAAATGACAAGGGGTGAATACTTTTGCAAGGCACTGTAGTTCCATTTCATATCAGGACTGAGCAGTCACTTCTGCAGGGGCTCAGTCAATTAGAATGATATCGTTTCAGATGTATCTCTAGGTGAGCGATTAGGGCAGGCTGTATGGTTTAGTATGCAAGTACCAGCTGTGTCTAACCACACAAAAACAAAGTATTAGGTTTGATATATAAACGGATTTAATAAAGCGGGACGTCCAAAAAAGAAACAAAAAAAAAGAGGAATATAAGAACAAGAGTCATAATATGAGTTTGGAAAAATGTATGGGTAATGTGAGAAAGTAGTACTTTACAGAAAGAGTAGTAGATAAGTGGAAGTGATAGTCAAATACAGGTAAATAATTTAAGCATGTCTGGGGTAAGCATAAGACTATCCGAACACTTAATCCAAACTTTTAGGTAGATATAATGGTCAGATGGACGATTACAATATTTATCTGCAAAAAAAAATCATATTTTATTAGTCAGTTGAGGCTAAAGCGG
Organism: Discoglossus pictus; assembly: GCA_027410445.1. NCBI lineage: Eukaryota > Metazoa > Chordata > Amphibia > Anura > Alytidae > Discoglossus > Discoglossus pictus. Next base: position 15,589,698 of record CM050171.1, on the reverse strand, counting down.
TGTGTGCAGCAGTCCCTCTCAGATAAGATGAACCTTTTGAGGACCCAAATGATAGCTACATTTTTCACTCCATCTTAAAGACATTCTCATCATTAAATATGATAGTCACCTTGTCAGAATATGACCTAGTCTTGTTTTTAAATTAGTATGCCTTATGTTTAAGCAAGACCAAAATGTTGCATTGTATAATATATCATCACAATCTTTTGGTTGACAGTTTAAATGAGGCAAACCTAACCAAGTAGTATAAACAGGACTAACGCGAATCTCAGTTTACAAGACCCCCCATGTGCAGAGGAAAAAAAAAATCAAGCAAGGAACACAAATAAGGCAATGGCAGCCACATCAAAGAATAACTGCATACAATAAACTTTATGAACATTCCCATATGCAGGGCTCCTTTAATATATTTTTTAATTTATAATACTTATTACAAAATTAAATTGGTCACATATCATTGTCTATCACGTTGTGATACTTTATAGTATGTTGTAGGAAGACAAAATAATTGTATCCGTCAAATCTATTTGCCGCACAGATACATGATCCAATTATAACGCAGATTATCGGATCAATGTCTGCCCGATTCTTTTCACCCCCATCAAGAGAGCACTGGAGAGAATCAAATCCGCTCTGAATGAACTTATTTAATAAACTCTCTTTTCTTCTTAAAATGACATACATTCTCCACGCTTCCAACTTCTTTAATTTTAACCTCTTTAGTTATGCCTATGCCACACGTTTCTCTATGACTAACTTCCTTGTTGGATGTTTTTCTTGCAAACGTTGCCAGAAAGACACAAAAGGTCTCATTTGAAGAGATGCTCATTCTCCCCCACTCCCTTTTTTTATCCAAACAACTGCTATAATGGTATAAAAGAGCATGGCAGACTATAAAGAGAGGATGGTAAGCTCCAAGACACAATGTTATATTAACAAAAACAGAAATATTGGTCTGAGAGCATGGAAAACCAAATGTTGACCTCCTGCAATGAAGAGAATATACTTCCACGTACTCCAACTCAAGAGGACACGTGGATTTCAGCTTATTTGGGTGGAACCAGTGTGAATGGGACTTATATTACCCAAAATAGCCTACAGCAGACGAGGTGTCCTCTCATAACTGAAAGACTGAGAAGGGACTTGGTGGATGACGGTTTTGCGAATGTTGAAGACCAAAGAGTTTTGGTGCAATCTAAACCAGGTACCTCTTCCTGCTTAGTTCCATGTTACAGAGAAGTGGATAATTCATCAGAACCATTTTGGAAAGAGAACCAGTTCAGTGGATATTTTCAAAAATCCTACATATCCAGGCTTAGGAAAAAGAACCGTCGACTGGCAGCTAATGCCAGAGAGAGGAGGAGAATGCTGGCGCTGAACATGGCATTTGACAAACTGAGGAGTGTCATCCCATCAACAGAAAATGAAAATAAGTTTTCGAAATCGGAGACTCTTCAAATGGCCAAGATCTATATCTCCATGCTACACACACTGCTGAAGAGAGGAGTCATCAACAGCCAAAGTGGTAACATAGAAGCATCCTGTCTCAGTATGGACTCCCATAATGACCAGTGTGCCAACCACTAAACCTACAGTGGACTGTACATCTATACATTTTATGTACTGAATATGCATCCTATTCATTGACTTATTGTATTTTCAATATGTATAGTGGATCAGATTTAATAGAAGAGGTGGGTTTTCTCTATTCAAATCATAGAGACCCTGGTATGGTTAAATTACTGCCATATTCACTAAGAGGAGAGCTTTCCAATAGTGAATAGACAGTCACATTTCCTTTGCCATTTTAAGTAGCCTCTTTTGCAAATTGGAAATTTCAGAATAAGATCCATATGAGAAAAACGTGAGTGTTGAACACCACTACCAAGAAACCTCTCATTTTGGTATTAAATGACTTTTCTACTCCTTTAATGCCTGAGCACACAACTTAGGCCGCTTTAGTCCAATAATAATAATCTGTTTTAAAAAGAGCAATAAATGGACAGAATCTGTTAGATAGTAAGACAAAATAAACCAATTTTAACTTAATATTATTATGTATTTATGTTGTAACGGGAGATGCCTTTTTGTTAATCTACTGCTTTTGAATATAGGATGCTACAAGTGGAAGGGACCTTGGAATATGCCATTTCTTAGTGGAAGTTCTTTCAATGGGACGAACAGGACAACCGCCTGTTGAGACTCCACCTAAGCAAGGCAATGGCGGCCCACAATAAAATATAATTGTATTTACCGGTAATATACAATGACATTTTATTTCTTGGCTTTCCAAAAAAAAAAAAAAAAAAGGTTGTTCAAAAGATGTAAATATGGAACTACAGTGGACCTTTAAGTTAATACTATCTCAAGGTGACAACTCATGTATATTATTTCCCTGACATTTTGCAAGAGCTCTGCTGACATTTTTTAACTTTAACTGAAAATTGGGTTATTAGCTACATTCTATAAGAACTGATCCAATAATAAAGATTAAAATTAAAATGGTTAGTATTTTTGTTAAATCCAGTTGATTTTATTTTAGTTTCACACTTCGATAACTAATATATGTTGTGGTGAGGGTGACCTTTTTTTTATTTTTTTTTAACAACGTACTCAAAAGTGTGAATCAAAAAATAACAGCTGCATTTAACAAAAATACTAATATTAAAGAAATAGACTAATGCTTTAAAAATTGTGAGTTAAGTATTTTTATACATGAATAATTAATGAAACTGAGATCAAATTGCTTTTGAGGTTTAAATAATTAAACATAATAATGGGCAAAAGTTTTCGTAAAGCAAACAGAATAATCAGATTTACTTTTACAGTCCATAACATTTTCCTAATAATTAATGCAGGATTCTGTTTTATTTTCTTGCCTGATTATATCGACTGCTCTCAGGAAGGTGTACTTTTGAAAACTATTGAGATTCCCACTGTGCAGATAAAAAAATTCCTTTGCATTCAATGCCTCCTCTTACCTCAAAAAGTTGAGCAGCAGAAACCAAAATGGCATATTCCAGAGCAGCATAATGGAGTAGAAAATGTAATAAATTAAAGGTTGTTTTATACATAGTAAAAACATTTTTTGTTATTCTACAAAAAATAGTAGATATGCAATATAAGACTATAGTAGTAGATCTTTAAATGAATTTGAAAGGAATAAAAATAGCTATATTAGCTAATATTAGTAAATAACACTGGTCCAAAAAGTGACATAGTATTCAAATTAACTCCTGGGTGTTACCAGACTAAAGCAATAAAAAGTGACCACAATAAATTTAAAAAAAAGTTTTATTTTAATCAATAAAGTAATGACAAATGTTGGCAAATTAATAAATCAAGAACTAGATTAATTATTTTAATATCGTGGTTTAAATACTTTGCATGCATGAATATTTAAGATACTTTTTTTTTGTTAAGTAAATTCAAACTTATCTTATGAAATGATTTTTTTCAAATTTTGAAAAATAAAAATGTTACTTTTGTCATAAGTTTTATTGGATATTTTGATATTTTCTTGACCCGCATTGGAATTTTCACATAAGGTTAAACCAAAAAATTTTTACAGAACAAAGAGCTTTTTCCAAATGGTTTTGACATATGTAAATGGGAACATGTGATAACCTACTACGTGGAAGAAATATTAAAATACTGTGAAATTTAATTGACTGAGCATTTGGCCGAAATACAATTCAATATATAAGAACATTAAAACTCTCTTCAACATTCTATATAAAGCTCTGATTTTTTTAGGATACAATGTAACATTCCATTGGAGAAATCGTATAATTGTCTTCATTCAAACCAATTAATTCTGTAGACGAGGATGTTGCCCGGTCATCCTACAGACTAATCCACTTTAGTGGAACCGCTTGCCTCGCAACTTCTTTTGTCCAAAACACTATAGGAAGAGGAGGATTTTCAGCTTATATTGCACATATGAAATATATCTTTAGAATATAGAGATTTAAAAAAATAAAAAATTCTAGATTTAAAAAAGGAAGCAGAACGGCTGGTCACCCACTATAGGACTTTAATCTTTATCATAAAGTACAACATTTAGTTTGATCAGCTTGTCTTCACTCAGTATGGTCAATCCTGTATTTTAAGTGACATCTTATTTCCATTTAATTATACCAGGCATTGCTAGTCTAGAGCAATTCTTATAAGGTTACTGCTCTTTTCCTACACCAGTAGATAAAACGCTACTTAAAGTACATTATATATATATATATATATATATATATATATATATATATATATATATATATATACACACACATTATATATATATATATATATATATATATATATATATATATATATATATATATATATACACATACACACACAGTGCCTTGCAAAAGTATTCACCCCCTTGACTTTTTACCTATTTTGTTACATTACAGCCTTAAATTCAATGTATTGTTAATCTGAATATTATGTGATGGATCAGAAAACAAGTCTCAGTTGGTGAAGTGAAATAAAATAAATGTATACAGAAAACTATTTTTTAGAAATAGAAAACAGAAAATTGGCATGTGCATATGTATTCACCCCCTTTGTTATGAACCCCATAAAAAGCTCTGGTGCAACCAATTACTTTCAGAAGTCACATAATTAGTGAAATGGTGTTCACCTGTGTGCAATCTAAGTATCACATGATCTGTTATATATACACACACCTTTTTTTAAAGGCCACAGAGGCTGCAACACCTAAGCAAGGGGCACCACTAACCAAACACTGCCATGAAGACGAAGGAACTCTCCAACAAGTAAGGGACAATGTTGTTGAGAAGTACAAGTCAGGGTTAGGTTATAAAAATAAAAAAAATACCCAAATATTTGATGATCCCCAGGAGAATTATCAAATCTATCATAACCAAATGGAAAGAACATGGCACAACAGCAAACCTGCCAAGAGACAGCCGCCCATCAAAACTCACGGACCGGGCAAGGAGGGTATTAAATCATAGCTGCAGAGTTCCACAGCAGAGACTGGAGTATCTGTACATAGGATGACAAGCTGTACGCTCCATAGAGTTGGGCTTTATGGCAGAATGGCCAGAAAGCCATTACTTTCTGCAAAAAACAAAATGGCACGTTTTGAGTTTGCGAAAACGCATGTGGGAGACTCTGAAAATGTATGGAGGAAGGTGCTCTGGTCTGATGAGACTAAAATTTTAATTTTTGGAGATCAAAGAAAATGATATGTCTTGCGCAAACCCAACACATATCACCCAATGAACACCATCCCTACAGTGAAACATGGTGGTGGCAGCATCATGCTGTGGGGATGTTTTTAAGCAGCTGGGACTGGGAAACTGGTAAGATTTGAGGGAAAGATGGATGGTGCTAAATACAGGGATATTCTTGAGCAAAACCTGTACCACTCTGTGCGTGATTTGAGGCTAGGACGGAGGTTCACCTTCCAGGAGGACAATGACCCCAAACACACTGCTAAAGCAACACTTGGGGGGTTTAAGGGGAAACATGTAAATGTGTTGGAATGGCCGAGTCACAGCCCAGACCTCAATCCAATAGAAAATCTGTGGTCAGACTTAAAGATTGCTGTTCACAAGCGCAAACCATCCAACTTGAAGGAGCTGGAGAAGTTTTGCAAGAAAGGGATGGGACAAAATCCCAGTGGTAAGATGTGGCAAGCTCATAGAGACTTATCCAAAGAGACTTGGAGCTGTGATTGCCGCAAAAGGTGGCTCTATAAAGTATGGACGTTAGGGGGGTGAATAGTTATGCACATTGACCTTTTCTGTTATTTTGTTCTACTTGTTTGCTTCACAATAAAAATAAAAAAAATCTTCTAAGTTGTGGGCATGTTCTGTAAATTTCACATATACATATATACATATATACACACACACACTTTTTTATTCTCTAATTAAAAAAATAATATGCTGCTTAATGAGTTTAGGATAAATTATAGATTTGGTGTCAACTGTCTTAATTTTGTTTTAATTTGAGTTATTTTTTGATATATGCTAATGTTACAAAATTATCTTTTAATAAAGATAACTCAAGACAGTTGACACCAAATATATATTTTATCCTAAACTCATTAAGCAGCTGTTTAGTTTTTAGGGTGTATTAATATTTTTTTTTTCTCCCAGACAATGGAACATTTATAACATATATAACAGCTTTGGCATAATACCTGGGAAAATTAAAGAATCACAGTAGAGGTAAAGTACCAATAAAAAATAAGATTAGAATATAAAAAAATATTTTGAATTTAGTCCATTTTGGTTGTTACAGTTCAAGAGATCCTCACACAGGACTGGGCTTATCACTTCCTAATTACCCTCATTGTGGAAGAATGGCTCTGATTATTAATTTACTTTTGCAACCAAATTCTATGGTAACAATAGAGGTCGAGTTCACTGACTGAAGTGGTCGACAACCAGAAGCCATTAAAGGACTGCTCTAGTTCAAGAAAAAAAAAAAAAAAGATTGTTTGGGACATACATAATAAGCAACATGGACATGCTTTCTGATTGGCTCTTGTCCGTGACAAAGAAATAAAGAAACCAAAACATTTTTTGTGATATAGCATTTTCCTCTGCACATACGTGAAACACTAGGAACTTTTTATATATTTAACTTCGATAATATTCCAAGAGTAATCTGTAAATGTAAATATAAATATATATATATATATATATATATATTTAATTTTTGACCTTTAAGAAGCCTAGTAAATCTGCCTTCTGAGCAAGCTTAAACATATCTATCTTATTGTACATTTCATTAAATTATTTATCTATTTTTTTTACATGCCAAAATATTACATTAATCTTGCAGACTGGAAAAAAATATATCACTTTTATCAAGTATGTAATAAATATATCTACATATATAAATTTACATTTAATTTTTCAATGAAGTCTATATACTAAGATTTACCATCATGGGTACATGGCCCAGGATCTCAAGAGACCAATAAGCATTAAAGGATTAAAACAGACTATTTTGAAGAACTTTTGAAAGAATATACCTTTTAGAATGGAGAACAATAAAGCACCATATATTACATTTATGTGCAGTTATGCTGCCGTGGTATAATTTTGATTTCTGCTGTTCAAATTTCTTGCCCAATAAAATTTGATACGACTTAACCCTTCAACTACATACAAGGTTTACAAAAGTAGCACTAATCCATCAGAATGTTTTAAATGAATAAAAACAAAAATTAGAAATAAAACAGAGGAAAGACCACAAATTAAGTACTGAAAGTAGCAATTTTTATTTGAGTTAAAATTATTTACAAAAACCCAGAATTACTTCATGAAACTGATACAAACTTGATTTTTTTTTTCCTGCCGTTGGCTTTTGCTCCAAAGATCACAGCTGAGAAATACTGTATAAAATAAAAATAGGATTGGATTCAGAAAAAGTAATCTACCATTTCTAGTTTCCAATTGCTTGTATTTACAGAAATATTTACAATGAGAAAAAAAAAAAAAGTTACTTTAAAACTTCGGTTAATTTGCAAGTAGGCTTCAAGTACCCATTAAAGCAAAGTCTTTGACAGGGTTTTATTTTAATTAACATGAATATTAACATATGAATGTAATATAGTGACCAGAATGACTCCCATTGCCAACCTTACATGTACATTTTGCAATTATATATATATATATATATATATATATATATATATATATATATATATATATATATATATATATTATATGCAAGGGAGAAATCAGTGCAGATAAATTTTCTACCTATGGATCTGAACAGGTGAATAAAGATACAAGCCCCCAAATCACATATGGTAAACGTGCTGTACCCACCATAAGTGGGTGATTGACAGCCCATTCCCCTATTAGTCTCTCTGCACAATACACACAACTAATGGGCACGTTCCAACCTTCTAACAAACATACTAATAGATAGGCTGTTTTTCCAAGAAGATTCATTGCATCTTTGCTCAATAGCATATAATGATTTAGATAACTTACCTCTATCACAATTCAGCCTGCAATTTCACAAAATATTTATTTATTTTTAGTTAGTCATCCAATCTGAAGGCATTTCCTGGTATCAAACGCTGCATAGAGTTCCAAGCCTCATTTGAGGCAATAGAAGCAAGGAATGGCTTCGGATTAATTTATTGACATTTATGAAAACGGCAGTCTTGCATTGTGATAGTTATCTAAATTATTTTACACTTTTTTGTAAGCATCTTGCAAACACCATCTATCATTGTGAACATACATATAGATATACATCATTAAAATACATTGGTGCCCAGGGGCCTAAAGGTGACAAATTTGGTGCAATGCATAGTCCATGCGTCTAATGTCTTAAAGGGGCTCTGTCAACCCCGAAATCAACCATTTTATTTTGATTATGCTTAAAGAGCACAAAAAAATGGCTATTTGTAGTTTTACTCATTTTTTTTCTATAGTGAATAAATCCTGGAAAATTCCATGTTGCATTAATTTGCAAAAGAGCAGTTCACACGCATTAATTAGCTGCTTTGATGTGTTAATTAAGATTACAGCGTGCTGGTCTCTTTATTTTGGCCACTACAATGTTATATGGCAGTTAGACCCTTCTCCCCACACTTCTCAAGTACTGTGAGCTGCATACAGAGCCACAAGATCAATTCTAAATATTTCAGAAATTAATGTGAGAAAACTCGCTAGTACAATATATAGCCAGTTTTTCACACTCTTTAAAATGCAATCCACTTCCTCTTGCGGTGATTGAGTCCCTTTAAACACTGACTGGGAATACAACCTGAGTCGATGTTCATACTCTGTGCAACCTACAGAGTGAGCTTGTTTATAATTAAATTGTTGAACCTTTATCATGGCAGAGACTTTAATATATAATGAGGATTTAAGCCCCACAATGACAGTACTTTTTGCCGACTAACCCCTTAATGATTATATAGAAGTTCTTATAGGTATACAGTACATTTTTTCTATGGACATACTATTCAATACCATCAGCAATAACCCAAAACAATTTTCCTTTATAAAATGTAAAAGTTAGACTGTAAGACAAAAGATGAGATATTCTTTACGGTTTTGTTAAGATGAATTCTACAGAAAGCACAAGCATTGCAGGATTAATAGCTAGAAAGTGCCCACCCTCTGATAGATGCCAGGCGATACATCCTGCCCCCCGAAGAGTAATGTAATGGTTTCACTGCTATTCAAAGGCGAGTCATTTTCTCCTATCACCTCTGACACCCAAAGTTATCAGGTATAGAACACATAACTGTGAGCTTTTTTTAAAAAAAAAACCTTTACAGCACTCATATGTCATGCAAAAAATTATTTAACATTAAAATATGCCTGTTTAAAGAAATATGGAAGGTTACTGGATATTACTAGGTATATCATACACTTCCATTTACTTTTATGTACTTTATTTTATTAAGAAGTGCTTATATGCTCTGTTTTTACTGCCTAAAATCAAACAACTAGTCCCTGTAAGGGTCATCCATCTGCAGCTCATGAAGACAGACTTCATAGTAGCAGCTATGCAGTCTCTTACTAAGCCAACCATGTCCCCGGCTAGTATTAGAAACTTCATGTCCAGGACTAGAGGCTGTGTCTAACTGAGCTGCAGAGGTCCAGCCCTGGTCCGATACAAGTATTATTTTAGGCAGAGCTTATAAGCATTTCCCTATAAAATAAAGTACATACAAATATATAAATATATTATATACCTAAAATGCAGTAATCTTCCAAACTCTTTTAAGCTACTGGTATAAAATTATTCTTGCGTGTCTAATAATTAAATTACTATTTATAAAACAAACTTTACAGGTCAAAGCAAATATGAGAATAGTCAAATTGTACTATTTTTTGTTTTAACATTGTGTATAAAAAAGAGAGAATATCTACATTACATGTCACCAACTTTCTGTGATCAGTGCGTCACATCTCCTTAAGTCAATCGATTTATTTTGCTCATATTATGCAAAGTCTCCAGGACTTTAAGAAAACATTATACTGTAAAATAGTGCTATATTAATTATGTTGCATATAGTAGTACCAGAAATTAATCGGTGGTGCCATAATAAAGCCAAACAGAAGGGTTTGCATGTACACAAGTGTTAGTGCTCGGCGGTATGAGCATTAACGGCTTCTGTATCGTCAGATAGCAATGATCAGTAAGTGAACTTAAAGTAGAAACAGGTAAAAGCACAAGGAAACAGACATATCTTCACCCAATTAGTTGATGGTGAGGTTATCATTCACATTTTATAATGTACCACTGGCTGGATTTCTGGAATAAAAGGCGACACGGCACCTAATATAAAACTTATTCTATTTAATTTCACTGTTACATTTACTTTGTTATACAAGGAAATAAGATTTATTTTCATGTGAAGTTGACAATGTAGCTGTGATATAAATATTTAATTTGATTCATTTCTTTTATGTCCCGCTATAACTCATATCATCCTTTCTTTTAGCATATGCAGGTCATTAAATTGTTTTGACATGACCTGTACTATAGGTATGGATATCTTTGTAAGACCCAGAGGCCAATGTAATTGTGTCCTGTTTGCTTTAAAATTGGAGATCAATCATATTTTCCACTTCTGGGTCTGTGCATCGTGTGAGGGAAAATATCTGCACTGACCAAAGAGAGAATTAGAAAGCATAAAGGGGAGCTAACTTATATGGTATTGGTAAAAAATAGAACTTATGTTTTTATTGCAATTTTTGGAAAGTTCTTGTACGGCTTTTAAAGTTCTGCCATAACAGATAAATGTCCCGAAATATATTACACCCTCAGATAGATGTAAGTCGTCAATTTGACCCCTGAAAACGCAAATTAATCTCCTTCCACTTCACCAAAATATATGCAGCAGAAACAAACCACAGAGGGTTAAATGCAGGGAAAATCTTCCAGTGTCACCGGCTTCCATCAGCACCCGAACTCATAGCACCAAGTTAATTTTATGCATGCAAGTTATATTTGTGACAGCATGCACAGTGAAGAATGGAACAAAGTAAAGAGTAGTGTGCATACCCTGGTCCCTAATTATATATATATATATATATATATATATATATATATATATATATATATATATACACACACACACACATATACCGCTCCACCTTGATTGATACAGATTGAACCAGGTCACTGAAATGTAAATATGTTTCGTATTTCCTCAAAACTGGTTTGTAGTTTTAATAACAAAACTGCAAATGTTTAAACCATAAGGTTTATAACATCTACTTGTATTCTGTTGTAACACATTTTTACAGTTCTCTTTATAGTGAGCACTGGTTCCCCCACGTAATAGGCTAAAAGGATTTGGAAGGTTTCTGGATTTTACTACATATATTATATACCTTTGTATTTATTTACTATTTGTAAATCATTTTATTAAGAAGTGCTGTTTTTATTGGCTAAAATCAAACAAATAGTCCCTTTATGAGACTGCCTCCTGCAGCATATGCAGACAATGTAGGGCTGGATGTGTAGTGTCGCAGCCTATCAGGGGCTACGTCTCTGCAGCATGTTGCTGAGAGATGGTCACGGATTGGTTAGTATTAGACAGCACAGCAGGGTGTTTTCATGAGCTGCAGAGGGCAGACCCATACAGGGCTGTAAAAGAGTGTATAAACACTTCTTAATAAAATAATATGTTAAACGTAAATAGATACACAAGGATATTATATACCTAGTAACATACTGGAACCTTCCATATCCATTTAAATCACTGGGCAATGAAAAATAACAGTGGTAGATTTACAAATGACTGCGCGATGATCCATGCACATAAGGTCTTTGACATTTATGTAAAGCCACTCTTTGGAAAGTTAGCCTTGTGTTCTCACATATAATTAATTGAAGGAAAAAAAAATGTAGGCAACCCTCCTACTAAAGGCCAAAATGGCAATTATTCTAATCACCGGCGTGAGAGCAAGACAAGGTTAGTTGGTCTACAATCCTTAGAACTGTATATCCTTTATTAACATTTTTCACATAAATATTGCTAAGAACATAAGGACTTTTATACAATAAAACCTTAACCATCTAAAAGGTGATTCCAAATCTGTAGACAGTGCCCCCCTCTGACTTTGATTTAAATATAGGCATAGAAGCGAACTTGCTGACAGGTGTATTTATGGCTTGCTTTTGTTAATTATGGTTTTAAAAAAGCCATCGTATTATTGTTCATGTGTCCAAGTAATTATTGGCAAAAAAAAACATCTAAATGAGTGAACAACACATGGTTACACTGCCAGGAAGTTTCATTGGGTCCATTTCTGAATGGTCAACTTACCGCAAGCTATCCAATAAATATCTTACCACAACGTTTCTAGACAGTGTTTCAAACATGGTACATGATAAAGGGTCTGATAATTTGTTGGGGTGCCTATGGTCAAGCAATACAAGTGAAACACTGATTACACGGCATCCTTCGTTTCAACACCTTGCCGGTTTAACATTTTTGCCAGACCAGCGGTGTTTCAAACATGGTAAATGATTGAGGAACGGATACATTTGGTGGGGGAACACCGGTTATAAGACAACCTCCTTTCCAACGCTTTGCCGGATTACAGATTTGCTGGTTGTCTAGAAAATTGTCTACTCAGGCAAAGATGCAGAGGTCGTCTAGAAGTCCCTCCGTGAACAGAGCCAGCCCGGTGTCACCAGACTAATGCAAATTGGAAAAGGATGCCAACGCCGCAGCTGCACGATGGCAGCCCCAAGAGCGGTGCTGAAACTTTGTCTCAAAGTAAATGCCAGATCATCAGTGTTGTACCTGTATATAATGGCTTCAATATTCAAACAATGGTGATACATTCAAAAGCATGGAGCATCCACCAAGCAGTTTAGAGCGCACATCCGCCAGGTATGAACCTACACTGGAAACGCTAATCATGGACCTACTTTGAAGCAGCAAACCTTTCCAGAATTGCAAGAGAAATGTGAAAATATTAAAACAAAAAGGAAAATTAACTCCCTGAAACACAGTAAGGGCAACTCCCTCCTCATTTACAGAAGTCCAAGGTGACACCTGAGATGGACCACCTGAAATATAAAAATAGATCCCTATTTGCTAACTGCACACGTACTGTACAAGTGAACTATTGTGTTACACAATGCTAAATAATCCTGTATGCCAGGACTAAAGGGGGTCTGGGGGCCCTGTCACTTTATTTGGGGCTTGAATGCTCTGCAAACAAATTGGACATAATTGTCTCAACGAGAACCATTAGCAAAAAAGTTTTAAATTAGAGGAGAAAAAAAAATATACAGAAATACATTAAAATTTTAAAACAGCACTTGTTATGATTGGAAGCATCTAGTAGAAAAAAGTAAGCAAAATAGCCAAAGAACATAAAGCAAACAATTCTATACAGTACTCTAAACTTTTTATATACTTTATATAATTTTGGAAGCATTTCTTAATGAAAGCTATAACAAAGCCAAAAGTAAGACCAAAAACAAAAGCAGCTTTTTGTCCAAAACTACAGAGATTGCTCAGATTTTGTGAGCGGTGTTGTACCTGGCTGGCATTGAATGCAGTATTTCATCAGTAAACAGCAGTTGCACGATCAGCAGCAGTTTTTTTTTTTTTCTTGTTTTAACTTTTTTTTGTAACTGGCCGTGACCATTTTCCTCCTACCCATTGGAAATAGGATAAACCCCCACAGACTTCTATGTACTCAAAAGACTTAAAATACTGCAATGCATAAACAGCCGGGCTTCTGAAATAACCTTTATCTACAGCAGCTCCAGACATGAATGCTGAGAGCTGTAGAAGGGTCAGCAGGAACCTAGTCGGTGGTCAACAAAACTGGAGTCCTGTCTGCCTGTCAGATATGAGTAAGTATCACAGGCGCGTGCTCTCAGTGCGTCTTCAGGGACTGGTTTCATGACTTCATCCTTTTGTATAAGGGTATATCCAGCATTAAATGAGGATCTGCAGTTGACGATAAAAACCTAGCAGTGTTCCAAGTATTCAATGACTCTAGAGATTGACTTCTGGCCTGTTGTTCCAACTGCACACTGCAAAATAAAGAGTAATAAACAGTTAGGACACATGCTGTGCATTGGAACACATTTAAAAAGGGACTGTCACCTTAACAGGAAGTCGATTCAATTTTAAAGAGCATTAACATCTGGCTACAGTAAACCATTTGTGAAACATTTAGAATTGATTGTGTGGCTCTGTATGATAAGTACTTGATAAGGGTGGGAGAGGGGTCTAACTGCCAGATTAAATTGGGGGTCCTATATTTTGGCCACTGCAGAGCCAGACAAGCAGACTGTTATCCTAGTTAGTGCATCAAACCAGCTAATTTGTATGTGTGAGCTTCTCATTTGCACATAACTATAGCAACTACAACATGGGTTTGCTCCGGAATGATTCTATTAGAAACAAATGGATAACATCATGCTCTTTAAGAATAACCCCCCTCCCCTCAAAAACAGCAAAGCATCATGGGATTCGTAGTTTGCTTTTCCCTCTTCCTTTGAATGATGCACCTGCTCTGGATCTCTGCACTGTACTGCTACTTGCTGGAAGGTTAATAGGGTTAAAAATGTCCTCAAACAGTGTTTCTATTGGTAGGTACCAGGGGCCTATGTAGGCACGTCTGGTGGTGTAGAAACCAATTTGTTTTTTTAAAACACAATAAATCTGTATGTGAATCAATGTAATGTGTGTTTCTGATGTAAGCTGTATGTGTAAGATTAGAAAAAGGTAAACAGAGAAACTTCCAGATACTTTAAGTAAGCAAGCAATAAATATACATCTGGACATGTGATTATACAGAGGTTGTATTACTGCATTATTGTCATAATTACAACTGAGAAGCCATAAAGGAAGTTTGTTAGCCCTTTTAAAATTGTACAAGTTTATATTTAAAAAAAAATCAATTCGTTATTTTCATGACAAGCTCAGTTAAAAAAAGCGGTACAACCAATTAACTTTGATGGCAGCTCGTTCAGTAATTATATGAATGAGTAACATGTTTGTTTCTATTTTGGCCAGAAGACAGACCAGAAAAGGCCTGCGATGAACTGCTCCAAAGTGGCCACTTGAGGATATAACATGTAATTAGACCTTGGAAATCAGCTACTTTATCACCGCAGGTATTGAACACTAGAGGGACTTTTGCCTCAAAATATTCAGTTAGTAGTTTATAGAAAGTTTTAGTTTGAAGGCTTGAATCTAAATTGTTGTAGGTTGTGATGTTTTAATGGATCAAACTAGTATTCGGCAAAAACTCAAAAGAAACTTGGGATTTTAAAGGCAGTTTGAGTGATCTCCTGTGTGCATCTGTCTGATTTGGCATCTCATATTAGGTCATTTTATTGAAAAATTCTGTATATTTGTAATTCAAAGTACATTTGAAATGTCTTGTGTGAGCTCCACCCCCGAGGCGGCCTAGCCAATGAGCTGTGGGGAGTTGTGTCCTAGCCAATCAGCTTTCAGTGAGGGAAACTGATACATTGTTGTGCCTGCCTCTGATTGGCCATGATTAATTATGAATTTTATGCTAATTTAGCTTGGATTTTTCAGTGGTGTCCCTTTTTAAATTCAACTGCCTGAAGAAATTTAGAAAAATTTGGGGTAAGTTTATTAATGTTTATTTTGGGATTTTTTTCATACACTACAGATTTCCATCTATCAGATTTATTCAGATGACACTACCATATACCTTTAATGCTGTATTCCATCTATAAGCTACTAAAATACATTTTTGGTTAATAACCAGTGCAAAATGTTAAAAAAAGTAAAAGAAAGAATTAAAAAAACAACCCTTGGCCAACAGTAAACTTACAGTTTTATGTCATGTATATCCATTCAAAACACCATCAATATAGGAAATAGTACTTACTGTAAGATTCATGAAACTGAGAAATTTCTGAAGCATTTCTGTCATTATTGAGAAGTCTCCATCAGGTAGACTATCGCGGACAGTAGTTACATTAATCTGAAAGACAGTTAACATGGTTTAACTTCAAATCTGTTAGCTATAGTTGAGATTTAGAAGCTAAAAAGACAAAAGTAGCCCACCACTCCCTTTCACGGATAACAAAAAGCTCTATGGTGATGTAACCGACAAAATGGATTCCTCTGTTCATAACCAGTCTTCAAAATTTCCCATTTTCCAAAAAATAGTTTTATGCACATGGCTTCCACAGCTATTCCTGTTATTTGTCACATACTTTACAAACAATTTACTTTTTATTGGACTACAGTGGTCCCACAAAACAACTATTGCAGCATCGAAGCATTAATAAAACTACTATTAAGTTATTTGTAATAGAAATATTCATATTCATTTTTAAAATTCACTTTATAATATTAAACCGACTGTCACCCCAAAAGGAAGTTTATTTCATTTTAAAGAGCATTAAAATCAGCTATGCATTGTACTAGCAGTTTTTGTACTAACCAAGTTTCCTCTACAGTAAATCATTTCTGAAATATGTAGAACTGCTTCTCTTGTATGCTAAAGCATGGCTAGGAGTGCTTGATAAGGTTGGGAGATGGGTCTAACTGCCAGATAACATTGCAGAGCCTTTGCTTGTCTGTCACTTAACTGGACAAATAGACTGTAATCCTGATTAACACATCAAAGCAGCTAATCAATATGCGTGAGCTGATTAACTGCCTTTTCAACAACAACTTATTTCTCAGGATTAATTCACTATAGAAAAAAATGGGTAACACATTGTATAGCTAGTTTTTTATGCTCTTAAAACAACTTGACTTTGGGGTGACAGAGTCTTTTTAAGTATCAGATCTCAGTTGAGCGGTTTGTTTCCACCATTGCAAGGTCATCAAGGGTGAAAAGGCGTTCGCTAAGAGACAAATCTAAAAGGGTTATATAAAATAATTTACTTCCAAAATATAAAGTCCCACATCAAAAGCTAAGTGTTGAGGAAAACCAGTTAAACACTGAAAGTCTCCATACAATGGACAGAATTGTGCTCACATAACTTTGTGTCTTAACATTTATCACTGCTAATATTTAATATTGCTTTATTAAATAATTTAATAGAAATTTTATGAAAGATCGATTCCCAATTTAAACAAAAATCAAATTCCTCTTAGGCATCACTGTTGCCATTTAAGTTTGTAAAATATTCATCATTTCCAAATGTACAGAACTGAAATACATATTGAAGGAAAGTGGAGTGCTGAGTGTACTGACCGGACTCTCCTGGCAGAGACATCCCAGGAGCAAAGCCGTGTAAGAAGCCACAATGCAGTCTTCCATGTGCTTCCCTGCATGTTGAAGAGCTGCAAAGAAACACAAACTCAGTAAGTACATTTTTACCAAATTCTACAGAATAGCAGGAAAACATACAAACAGATACAGGAGTCTCACTGTTATAACTTGGAGTGAACTTTTTGCCATCATACCATTATATCTTAGTTGTTAAGTGCCAGAGGTTCAGTTGACACACACCCTATTCTCATGGAAGCTTAAAATCTAACAGAGGTATTTAGGGTGGTAAAGGAATGAGGTGGGGGTCATCATATCTCAGTTTATGTAAGAGGAGTGGGGGGGGGGGGGGGATAAGGTAAATAACGCTGCTGTAATAACAATCTGATATAGGACTTGAACTACATACAGGCATCTGCGGGGGTTCCGTTCCCGAGGTCAACGCGAATGCCAAAAATGCACGAATAATGAAAACTTGGGTAACTGCACAAACCCACGAATTTAAGATTCGTGGATGTGGAGGGAGACCTGTATATCTAAAGATAGGGTATTAAGAGCAATCTAGGATCTTCAAGGGGATACCTCCTGTCTGGAAGGTTTCACTCCCTTTATGTAATCAGTTGTTAGGCACCAGAAAATCTGAATATTTGTTTCAATATGTTGAGAGAAACCAAGTTACTGAAATGAAGAACACACTGCCCATAATTGACTATGATGAACTTACCTTTATTAAGATCAAGCTCTTCATCTTCTTCTTCCTTCTTTGGTGGTTCCTCAGCATTAGGACTTTCTTCAGCATCAGGACTTTTCTCAGCAGAGACCCACTGGATTTCCCCTCCAGACTCCTGCCACTGCCCACTCTTGTCAGGCTGCGCTGTCGGAACCTCCTTAATCAACTCATCAGTCTGACTCTCAGCTAACTGGGCCGCTCGCTCGCGCTCCAAGAAAAGCTAGGAGAAAGCCAAAGACTTAAGAACTGCTCTTTGGGATGAACACAGAAACATAATATACGTTTGTACAATTAAACAAACACAACACACACAAAAAAAATACACCTGAGCAAGGGGGTGTGCGATGAAGACCAGAAATCGGGAATAAACTTCATGCAAGTACTCTAAAAGTATAACAATGACCGTAATCAAGGTTGCTGATCAGAACCAAGGACCAAACTAAACTGAGAAGCTAGACAGATAAGAGTGGAAAATGCAGTTATTTTCCGGGAACACATTTCACTCTTGGATGAAAGTTGCAAGAAGGTAAGAACCAAATACACCCCATCTACACTACCCATTCTATCTACCTAAAACAAACAGGTATCATTTTATCCAAAAAGTGTTAAAATGCTGCCTATCAGAGACATTTAAAATAAGTTAAGATATCACTCTATTTTATAAACCTAAACATATGGGCATGAAACAATAAGCAGACTAGTTGGGTGCATGGTTTTGAATCTACCAACAAATACTCTGAAATGGTTATTCAATGATTTCAATATCCTAAAGAGTAGAAGAACATCTTAATGTAAATTAAAGTGACACTGAACACTCCATCCCCTGTAGCAGTCTTTCATTGGATAGTACAACTTGTACAAATGGAAACACTGTGTTTATGACCTGCTGGGACTATTTGAAAGGTTTCAGTGAGTACAGAGGCACTTGTTAATGAAATGTTTGCATATACATAGGTAGTTTATTATAATGTTTAAAACAAGAAACTCTCCATGTCCCTTTAACGTAATTCTGTTCCAAATATCCTATCGGGCTAGAATATTTAAGCATTTTTTTTTTAACAGCATGTACCACAAAAAAGTCAGTGCTTTCTCAAAGCACCAGAAATGCGCATTTGCGGAATAAGCTGAACCAGAGAAATTCAAGCATGCCTGATATTAGCTTTCGTAAGTATTAATAAAGCCAAGGTTTTCAGGTTGATAGAATAGGCCTTTTGTTACTTAGCTGTCAATGTTTCTACACATCAGAAACAATTAACAGCTATTTTACAGACCATTATTTTGCCTTTATTTATGTTGATGGACACTTGAAACCGAGCACAATGATTTCCCTCAATACAACAGATTGGCTCAGAAACGTTTGTTACCTGCAACTATTATGCAATGTTTTTCTCCACAAAATATTACTTTGGCACGACTATATAAAGAAAAAAAGGGATTGATAACTATGCTATCTTAGGACAATTTTCAGTTCTCTCCTTAAGTCAATAATTTGCAAGCCTTGACAAGTTCCATATGCTGCTTACCTGTACTAATGACTGGACAGCACCCAGATGTGAGATTTCTACACGTTCCTCTCCTTCTCCCGAGAAAGAATCATAGGAATTTGTGGTCTCCATAGTCACAAGACAGTGTCTATTCCGAGCACTGTACTCTACCAGATTAATAAGCAGGCCCAAGCCCTGGAGGGAGAAAACATCATATTTCAACAGACAGAAAGAGCTGCAAATAGACAAGATAAATAGGCCAACGCATTAAGCACAAAAGACAGGATATCCGCAGATGTCCAAAAAAAATCACTAGACACAAGGCTGAAAGATACCTGTAAATATTGGAGCATTTACAATGGGATTAAGGTGTGCAAAAGTTCAAATTTGCATAGGTCAGCTTGAGCAAACGGACACTGATGTGAATACACAGCTCTCATTGTACTGGCTGTTTGTTGTATGACATTTCTAATGCTCTATGTGTTCCAGTTCAGTGCTGGTCATCCACATCCCCACATTTAAGGATGACAAGAGTCATATGTTGGTCAGCCAAAGGTAGCCGACCCCTTAATAAGAATACATAGATTTTTCTGCCTATAGTTCCAAAATATACAACTCTCACTACATTAGAGACAAATTTACAAAAACCGAGGTGTTCCAATCACTCTGGATCCTATTAATGATCTCCCTTTGTCAGGCTGACAGTAAGTTAATAGGCTAAAAGGGCATGACACAAATACGGAACAAATTAAACAGAATCTGAACAGATTCTCTTTAGTTATTTTTGATTAGGAAATGCAAAAAAAAAAAAAAAAAAAAATTATATATATCATTTCTTATCCTTCCATTAAATTAAAGCAGTAATACTTAAAACCCAAATCTTGCAAGAGGTGTGGCATCATAATTGCAGAATGTATACACAAAGCATGACAAGAGATTGCTTACCAGAACTCTAATATCAAATCTTTGTTCTTGAGGTAGAAACTTTGGAACCTGAAGAACGCAGTTCAACGCAGTGCTTATCAGATCTTCTTGTTCACCAGTCTTTGTGCTACCCCATTCTAAGAAACACAAATGCCAAATTACTTGATATGTTCTTAGACCTCCCAAACAATTAAACAGCAGTACATATGTGAAGATTAAAAAGTTGAACTCATTAAGTATTATTGCAAACATTTGCAATTATAAAGAACAGAAAAAAAGAGAAATAACACACCAGCAATGTGAACATGTATGTACCAAACATCAGTCAGTATAAGTTATACCATAATTTATAATAATGAACTGGCTACCACTTTTTATTCATTAAAAAATGAGAAAGTGGCATATTCACATGTACATTTACATGCAAAATGGGTGACAATCACAACATGAGAGCTTTTACATTAGTAATTTAATGTGTATGTTATCCAATGGATCATTAAAAAAGGTAAAATATTTTCTCCAAAATGAAAAAGAGTAGTCTAGAGTTAGCAATAGCTAGATCTAGTTCTAAATTGGATCTCTCAATGATGACAGATTATACAGTGAAGGAAAAAGTATTAGGCCCCCTGCTGATTTTGAACATTTGTCCACTGACAAATAAATAAGTCTATAAATTTTAATGGTCGGTGTACTTTAACAGTGAGAGACAGAATAACAGCAAAAAAACAAGAAAAACGCATGTCAAAAAAATTATAAATTGATTTGCAGGTCAATGAGTGAAATAAGTATTTGATCCCTGTATCAAATCAGCAAGATTTCTGGCTCCCGGGTGTCTTTTATACAAGTAACAAGCTGAGATTAGGAACACTCTCTTAAAGGGAGTGCTCCTAATCTCAGCTCATTACCTGTATAAAAGACACCTGTCCACAAAAGCAATCAACCATTCAGGTTCCAAACTCTCCACAATGGCCAAGACCAAAGATGTCCAAGGATGTCAGGGACAAGATTGTAGATCTACACAAGGCTGGAATGGGCTCCAAGACCATCGCCAAGCAGCTTGGTGAGAAGGTGACAACAGTTGGTGCGATTATTCGTAAATGGAAGAAACACAAAATGACTGCCAGTCTCCCTTGGTCTGGTGCTCCATGCAAGATCTCACCTGGTGTAGTTTCAATGATGAGAATGGTGAGGAACCAGCCCAGAACTACACGGTAGGATCTTGTTAATGATCTCAAGGCAGCTGGGACCATATTCACCAAGAAAACATTGGTAACACACTACGCTGTGAAGGACTGAAATCCTGCAGCGCCTGCAAGGTCCTCCTGCTCAAGAAAGCACATGTACAGGCCCATCTGAAGTTTGCCAATGAACATCTGAATGATTCAGAGGAGAACTGGGTGAAAGTGTTGTGGTCAGAAGAGACCAGAATCATGCTTTTTGGCATAAACTCAACTCGCCATGTTTGGAGGAGGAGGAATGCTGCCTATGACCCCAAGAACACCATCCTCACCATCAAACATGGAGGTGGAAACATTATGCTTTGGGGGTGTTTTTCTGCTAAGGGGACAGGACAACTGCACCGCATCAAAGGGACGATGGACGGGCCCATGTACCATAAAATCTCGGGTGAGAACCTCCTTTCCTCAGCCAGGGCATTGAACATGGGTCATGGATGGGTATTCCAGCATGACAATGACCCAAAACACACAGCCAAGGCAACAAAGGAGTGGCTCAAGAAGAAGCACATTAAGGTCATGGGGTGGCCTAGCCAGTCTCCAGACCTTAATCCCATAGAAAATCTGTGGAGGGAGCTGAAGGTTCGAGTTGCCAAACATCAGCCTCAAAACCTTAATGACTTGGAGAGGATCTACAAAGAGGAATGGGACAAAATCCCTCCTGAGATGTGTGCAAACCTGGTGGCCAACTACAAGAAACGTCTGACCTCTGATTGCCAACAAGGGTTTTGCCACCAAGTACTAAGTCCAAGGGGTCACATTTTTTTTTTTCACTGAAAAATTTGACCTGCAAATCAATTTATAACTTTTTTGACATGCGTTTTTCTGGATTCTTGTTTTTTGTTATTCTGTGTCTCACTGGCAAAATACATCTAGCATTAAAATTATAGACTGATCATTTCTCTGTCAGTTGACAAACGGTCAAAATCAGCAGGGGATCAAGAATGAATGAATGAATGAATGAATGAATGTATGTATCTATCTATCTATCTATCCTCAGACAAGTTGGAGGTATTACACAGAGTTGTAGCCAATCAGCTGTCCATATCACGTCAGCCAGTGAGAGGGAAACCGGTAAATTGTTGTACCTGCCCCCGATTAGCTACAACTATTTATGAACGTTATGCTAATTTAGTTTGAATTTTCAAGCATGTTACTTCTCAAAATCAAAGGCCTGAAAACTTTTCCGAACTTTAGAGTAAGTTATTTTCAGATTTTTTTCATACACTACTGATTCTGTTTTATCAGATGCATTTATAATACATGAAACTTCCATATACATTTAAATATGATTGTCATACATAATTTGTACACAATATGTAAATGCTACTGGGAGAGGCAGTTGACACTGTGCTAGTAGGTGGTATATTTTGTTAGCACAAAATAAGATCCCATGTCTAAAAAGTCTGGGTACTCCCATTCAGTATAATATTGAAACCTTAAGGAATTTATAAATAAAACATTAATGAAGGGAAACTCAGCACTAACACATTTTGCACAGACTTCATACCATTGTCATTGGTTAAATTGAGCAAGACCCCAATGATCGCCCGCATACAGTCCTCCACTGCTTTGCCAACATGATTGGTCACATTATGTTGAGGGAGAGCGTTACTGTGTGGAATGCAAATGCTGTCCTCAGCGCGGTTATAGCGCTGAATTAATTCCTCGCAATGCCGCAGGGCTCTGTAGGAAGAAACCAGCAAGCCATTATTATCATCCTCCTTTATTTGTTATACAACCAGCATTTTCCGTAGCTCTATATATGGGTTAAAGTACAAAGAAAAACCCAACATAGACATTGCAAAATTGGAGGGCCCTGTCTTTAGAGTTTCAAATCGTTTGTACATGATGAATTTTCCCAAAGAGCCCTACATGAATGAAAACTCACAAACTTCAATCCAAAGAGAAAATTTAAAACGGTTTTGTTAAAAAGGACAGTTTAAAAGATCTTGCTTTGAACTTTACAAAGGAGATTTGTTTGTATGGAAAACAAGTGAAATACATTGTAGAAAATACATTAAAGTTAGACAGACGTATTATCCTCGTATATTTGCATGAAACATCACTGTTGATATACAGTAGGGTTTTGTTTATTAAAGGGAGGTTCCATGATTATAATATTTAAAAAAAAAACTCCCTAATAGAGTGTTTTCAGATCTAAAAATCATTTTAGTAACAAGTGCTTAAAAGCACAGTCCCAACAAAAGTCTGTGCCCAGCAGCTAATGCACACAGTGTCTGGTTAGTACATCCAGTAACAATAGAAACACAGTTTGCATGTGCTGCTGGGGCAGGGCTTTGTAGGACTATTTGAATGGTTTTAGAGATTTAAATACCTTGTTAATAAAATGATGTTTAGATATACTAAGAAACATTTTTTTAATATTAACAGGGAGCCTTCCATTTCCCTTTAATGAATAAAATCAGCATTTCAAAAATCTAAGTGGTTCTCAATTTTACATTAGAACTTTTGTGATGAAATTGTACTTTTTTTCCCTTAAGATGTTGACATCTGATGAGTTATTAACAAAATAAAACCCTAATGCTGGAAAGAAATGTTGAGTTACACCAGCCCTTTTAAAAGTGAAAAAAAAATATGAGGATTATCTTACTTTGCAGAAGACACTATGAGTTGTGAATCCTTATATGCGATTAAGTAACTCTGGTTCTCTGGGTTATGCACAGTTACCTGCAGGGACAAAAAAAAAAAAAAGTAGTTTAGTCACACTCTTTGCTATGATGTCCCCAAATACATTGCTGTTCATTAGAGTTTAGCGTAGACCTCAGACATGACTCTTCTTTACTATTGCTACACTTTGACTAAAGCTCCAAAAAATGTCCGTCAGCTGTTTTTTTCATGGAAAACATGAAGCATTGAAAACATATCTTGAGACAAAGGGATTTTGTGAATCTTCTTCCTGCTGTTGCCAAAAATATTTTATTAAGGCTAATGGAAGCAACTGACAGTTCTTTCTTGAGCAAATATGAATTGATGAAGTCAACTCAAAAGATAAAAAACACCTATTTTGTGGTATTGCGTAATGTTTGCCACAAACGAATGCTTTAAAAACATGGACTTTATTATTTCATTTAAAAACTCTTTGGAATAAAATACGAACGTGTTAAAAAACGAAGATAATTTTATCTTAGTGATATGACGTTAATCAAGTTTTTGTATTTCCAGATTATTATTTTCTCAATTAGTAGTGCTAAATAAGCCTATAATCCTCTATTTGGGCCTGTTATTCTATACATTTTTCATGTTTTATTCTTATTGGGCCTAAAGTGCTTTGGTGCTCACTGTAGTGTTGGTATATGCAGATATCTTTCCCAGGATACCATTATTCTTATTAAATAAAGTGCTATATATGAAAAAACGGGAATAAAACAACATGTCACACTGCACTCTTTTTCCTATTAACTTGAATGCTTAAAAAGTGAAGATACACTATTACCGTATTTGCCGGCGTATAAGGTGACTGGGCGTACAAGA
This sequence comes from Discoglossus pictus, assembly GCA_027410445.1. Lineage (NCBI taxonomy): Eukaryota > Metazoa > Chordata > Amphibia > Anura > Alytidae > Discoglossus > Discoglossus pictus. The sequence continues at coordinate 15,564,626 of CM050171.1, read as the reverse complement.
CAACCCCCCAACATTGCCACTCAAAATATAGTTTGTTACGCGACCGCACCGCCTCCGTCCCGTCCCTGCATCTCCCTGTGACCGGCACGGCCGCAGCGCCTACGTCCCGCCCCTGCATCTCCCTGTGACCAGGACGGCCGCAGCGCCTACGTCCCGCTCCTGCATCTCCCTGTGACCAGGACGGCCGCAGCGCCTCCGGCCCGCCCCTCCTCATCCTAAACCCCCCTAAATATCTCCCACTCTCCCCTCACTTACCTTCATCTGCAGCTTCTCCTCCGGCCTACTCTCCTTCCTGCGTCGGCACCCGGTATATGCTAATGATATGACGTCACATGCGCACCACGTCATTAGCATATACCGGGTGCCGACGCAGGAAGGAGCGGAGGCCGGAGGAGAAGCTGCAGATGAAGGTAAGTGAGGGGAAAGGGAGAGGGGGAGGTATTTAGAGGGGTAAAGTGAGTAGGGATGTTTAGAATGAGGAGGGGGGGGGGTTTAGAATGAGGAGGGGGGGGGGTTTAGAATGAGGAGGGGGGGTTTAGAATGAGGGGGGGGGGGGGTTTAGAATGAGGAGGGGGGGGTTTAGAATGAGGGGGGGGGTTTAGAATGAGGGGGGGGGGGGGTTTAGAATGAGGAGGGGGGGGGGTTTAGAATGAGGAGGGGGGGGGATTGAGGATGAGAAGGGGGAGGCACGAGCTCTGCACAGACAAAGTGCACCCGGCGTATAAGACGACCTCCCCACTTGGAGGCATGTTTTTCAGCAAAAAAAAGTCGTCTTATACTCTGGCAAATACGGTAAATGATTATTTTATATTCGTGATTTGTTTATTAGTGACTGTTTAATACCTCATAGATATACACATATATATCCACTACTGAATACCTCCTAATACCTCATGGATGTTGTTGTGACATCATCTACCTTTTACCAATTTCTATCAAAATACTGGTGATATAATAAATGTGACTTGTGCTAACAATATATCATAAATTACCTCATGGATGCTATTTAACATCCACTACCAATACCCTTATCCTAGTATACTTCTATTGGGTCTAAAGCAAGTGCCCTGTGCTAAGAACAAAGCTCATAAATACCTCGTGGATGTGCAAGCATCCACTACTTAGCCCGCAAATCTTACTCCTATATCCCATCATATATTTTGGGCATTATAAATAAGTTTTTACAACTTAAAAGGCCAGTTTAAACAGCCCTTAATGCTGTAGCTTATAGTATTGATTTGGCGTGTCCACGCCGTTCGTATTAGCGCTGCACTACTAATGCGCTTGATTAGGACGTCATATTACGAGCCCACGCCCGACGTGCGTTTCCGTGAGACGTGCGTTTCCGTGAGACGTTACGCCTCAACAGGGGCTTATTTAGCACTACTAATTGAGATACTTAATCAAGTTTTTGTATTTCCAGATTATTAACGTCATATCACCAAGATAAAATTACCTTAGTTTTTTCAACACGTTTGTATTTTTTTCAAACAAGGTTTTTATTGAAATAATAAAGTCTGTTTTTAAAGCATTAGTTTGTGGCAAACATTATGCAATACCACAAAATAGGTGTTTTTTATCTTTTGAATTGACTTCATCAATTCATATTTGCTCAATAAAAGTTCTACAATTCTAACACCAAATGGTAATTAAGTTCTTATATATTAAAAGGTCAATAATCTATACAGAGTACATTTGACAGTTACTTAAGCGTCAGGTGATACAACATTTTTAGCTAGCACAACTTCAGCGCAGCAAAGTAATGCGCGCCGACGCATGCACACCACACACAAGCGTGCCTGTCAAAAAGCGCAACCCCGATGTCTGCGTGCATCCCTCACACTGGTCATCCCCAACAGACTCATGCGGGCTCCCTGCTTCCCTGTTCGAGTGCCCAGCAGTAGTAAGCCATCTCCCCGTGCTGGAGTTGAGCAGTACCCGGCTGAAGGAATGCATAACCGGGTGACACAAAGTACAGCCAGTTTACTTAAAAACATAGACACTGGCTTACTACTGCTGGGCACCGGTGACACGAGCCGGGGAGAAGCGGGCGGAGGTGCTCAGGAGAGCCGGAGAGGGAAGCAAGGAGCCCGCACAAGTCTGCTGGGGATGATGCTCGCAGATATCCGAGTTGCTCTTTTTGACAGGCGCGATTGTGTCTGCGTGCATTACTCAGCTGTTCTGAAGCCGGGATGCCAAACTTTTGTTTAACAGAAGGACAGAAGGTAGGAAACAAGGAAGGAGAGAAAGAAGGTAAGAAACATGCTGCTGAGCCGTGGTCTCTGGTAGGCTAGTACACAACCCTACTCTACCAACCCTACCTATCTGCACACACTGCATAAAGTGCGAATATTGGTTTTATTTTAGGCAGTAAAACGAGAGCTTATAAGCACTTTGTAAAATAAAGTACAGAAAAAGTAAACATACACAGGGATATTATATACCTAGTAAGACCCAGGAACTTTCCATATCCCTTTAATTTAGAAATGTTCTGACAATATATTATACAGTCAGGTCCATAAATATTGGGACATCGACACAATTCTAATCTTTTTGGCTCTATACACCACCACAATGGATTTGAAATGAAACAAACAAGATGTGCTTTAACTGCAGACTTTCAGCTTTAATTTGAGGGTATTTACATCCAAATCAGGTGAACGGTGTAGGAATTACAACAGTTTGTATATGTGCCTCCCACTTTTTAAGGGACCAAAAGTAATGGGACAGATTAACAGTCATAAAACAAACTTTCACTTTTTAATACTTGGTTGCAAATCCTGTGCAGTCAATTACAGCCTGAAGTCTGGAACGCATAGACATCACCAGACGCTGGGTTTCATCCCTGGTGATGCTCTGCAAGACCTCTATTGCAACTGTCTTCAGTTCCTGCTTGTTCTTGGGGCATTTTCCCTTCAGTTTTGTCTTCAGCAAGTGAAATGCATGCTCAATCGGATTCAGGTCAGGTGATTGACTTGGCCATTACACAATATTCCACTTTTTTCCCTTAAACTCTTTGGTTGCTTTTGCAGTATGCTTCGGGTCATTGTCCATCTGCACTGTGAAGCGCCGTCCAATGAGTTCTGAAGCATTTGGCTGAATAGGAGCAGATAATATTGCCCGAAACACTTCAGAATTCATCCTGCTGCTTTTGTCAGCAGTCACATCATCAATAAATACAAGAGAACCAGTTCCATTGGCAGCCATACATGCCCACGCCATGACACTACCACCACCATGCTTCACTGATGAGGTGGTACGCTTTGGATCATGAGCAGTTCCTTTCCTTCTCCATACTCTTCTCTTCCCATCACTCTGGTACAAGTTGATCTTAGTCTCATCTGTCCATAGGATGTTGTTCCAGAACTGTGAAGGCTTTTTTAGGTGTTGTTTGGAAAACTCTAATCTGGCCATCCTGTTTTTGAGGCTCACCAATGGTTTACATCTTGTGGTGAACCCGCTGTATTTACTCTGGTGAAGTCTTCTCTTGATTGTTGACTTTGACACACATACACCTACCTCCTGGAGAGTGGTCTTGATCTGGCCAACTGTTGTGAAGGGTGTTTTCTTCACCAGGGAGATAATTCTTCGGTCATCCACCACAGTTGTTTTCCGTGGTCTTCCGGGCCTTTTGATGTTACTGAGCTCACCAGTGCGTTCTTTCTTTTTAAGTATGTTCCAAACAGTTGATTTGGCCACACCTAATGTTTTTGCTATCTCTCCGATGGGTTTGTTTTGTTTTTTTCAGCCTAATGATGGCTTGCTTCACTGATAGTGACAGCTCTTTGGATCTCATATTGAGAGTTAACAGCAACAAATGCAAATAGCACACTTGAAATGAACACTGGAGCTTGTATCTGCTCTTTGTAAATGGGATAATGAGGGAATAACACACACCTGGCCATTGAACAGCTGAGCAGCCAATTGTCCCATTACTTTTGGTCCCTTAAAAAGTGGGAGGCACATATACAAACTGTTGTAATTCCTACACCGTTCACCTGATTTGGATGTAAATACCCTCAAATTAAAGCTGAAAGTCTGCAGTTAAAGACCATCTTGTTCGTTTAATTTCAAATCCATTGTGGTGGTGTATAGAGCCAAAAAGTTTAGAATTGTGTCGATGTCCCAATATTTATGGACCTGACTGTATATATATATTTTTTTTTTTTGTAGATATTGATACTTTATTTTGAACAGATTAAGGAAATAGAAATACTTTAAAGCACAATTTGCGAAAAATGAAATCATATAAAAGTGGATAAACCCACAGAGACTAATTATATTTATAGAGTCCTCAGAAGAAGAGTTCTGCTTGACATTTAAAGATTTTGGCAAATGATGGATAACTGTCTTTCTCCAACACAACCCTCTGCCAGCTAATGTTCAGCACTTAAACACCAACATGGTAAATACTAAAGATTTCATCTTATAAAAAGAAGCTGAAATGATAAACAAAACGCAGATACGTACACTCTCCAGCACCCGTAGACATCGTTCGGCTCCCCATAAAGAAGCAACTAATCTTATTTCACTCTCGTATTTGTCCAGGTTATTTGCACATTCTTTAACTATATATATATATAAAAAAAATAAAAAATAGATTAGAAAACAAGAACACAGTTATATTAAAAGGTATCTGGAAGTTTCCCTGTTTTTATCTTTTCTAATTTAACACGTTACTTATATCAAAAATACACACACTACATGGAGTCATTCTATACACATACACATTTATTTTTAAATGGCTTCTACAACTCCAGAGGTGCCTACATAGGCACCTGGTACTAACCAATAGAAAAACTGCACAGTGCAGTCAGAGAAGCATTGCCTGAGCTTCTGCTGTGTGGTGGGAACAAAAGACTAAAAAGCCCATGATGCTTTGCTGCAGAGACTGTATCTCAATACACTGCTACAATGTTGTGCCTGTCTGATTGACCACAAAAAATTATGAATTTTATGCTAATTTAGCTTGGAGATTCATGGGCTTTCATTCTCAAAATCAACTGCCAGAAAACTGAAGAAATTGTGAAACTTTAGGTTAAGTTTATTAATATTTATAATGTAACAAAATATTTTCATACACTACTGATTCTCCTCTATCAGATGCTTCATAATCAAGGAAACTTCAATATACAATTAAGTGTATTTTTAAAACATGTAAGGTTACTGGATTTAGTGTGTATAATATCCCTGTGTATCTATTTACTTTGTTTTATTACAAAGTGCTGTTAAGCTCCGTTTTACTGCCTAAAATCAAACAAATAAAGCCTATATGGGTCTGCCCTCTGCAACTCATGAAGACACAGACTGTTGTCTTATATGCAGTGTCTCATACTAACCAATCTCAGCAATTTTCTGCAACATGCTGTTGAGACCCATACAGAGACTATTTGTTTGATTTTAAGCAACAAAAACAGAGCTTATAAGCACTTAACAAAATAAGTAAATAAAAGTAAATAGATACACAGGGATATGATATACCTAGTAATCCCTTCTATATCCTTTTAAACTTAGAAAACATTTAGAAGTAAGAAGTGAATTTTTTTGGAGATAGAGCTCCTGATCTCCTGGGATTTTTTAGCCATCGCTTGTCATCATAATTAGTGTAGTTTAGGGGCCAGTCTAATGTTTCCAGAAGGATTTGCAAAGCATGACCTTTAGGAAGATCTGCTTTAGGTAACATGTCTGCACAGAAAACACTGTGTTGTTTAGTTTATAATAACTTGTTGCTATTCTAGGCTGTGTGGAGCCATTTGAGATTTCATATCTTTCTCACTGCTGATTTGTGGACTAAGGCATGTATATTTCTATTGGACATGGTTATAAAAATAAAAAAATGAACATCCATTTTATAGTGGGTTTGCATATTCTAAAAACTATATTCAAACAAATATCTGAGGATACCGCACCTTTGTCGACGATATGGTCAAGACCACCGAGTAGTCTTAGCTCTTCCTTGAACCAGTCTCCGGCCCGTTTAGAAGTGAGGGACAGCAATGTCTCCATCGCTAAGTGACCACTCTGTGGAATGGATTAGGAAATCGTTACACAGAATCAATAAAAACATAATGTACAAAGCAAGGAACAATATGAATATTTAATGACTGTTCATAGAGAGCTCTGCAAGGCAATGAACATATACACTAAATGATAGTGAATGAACATCAGGTAGAGTGAAAACATAATAACTAAATATAGGTAAATATCAATTCTCCCATCTTTCCGACTTAAGCCCTCAAACCATTAATGATTCTTGGGCTTTTTATATGAAAGCTCATTTAAGTGCAGATTAAAGGGATATGAAAGGTTCATGAATTGTACTTGCTATATAATAAACATGTGGCTCTATTTGTATGTACTTTGTTTTATTAAGAAGTGCTTATAAGCTTTGCCTAAAATCAAATAGTTCCTGCATGGGTCTGCCCTCTGCAGCGTATGCGGACAAAGACTCTGCTGTACCTCATACTAACCAAACTGTCATCATCTCTCAGCAACATGCAACGGAGACATGTTCCCTGATAAACTAGGACATTGCACTGCTCAATCAGCCAAAGAGTGTCTGTATACGCTGCAGAGAGCAGACCCATATATATATATATTTTTGCATTTTTCAGTAGTGTCCGACTCTCTGTGACCTCATGGACCGTAACACACCATGATGATCCACTGGGTATCCATGGCAGAGATACTGGAATGGATTGCATGTTCCTTAACCAGTGGGCCACAACATACAGCTCCTGATATTCCTAAGTGGTCTCTCATCCAAGTACTGACCAGACCCAACCCTGCATGGCTTCAGGGTGGTGTGACCTCTTTGTTCCCTGACTGGAATCGAACCCAGGTTCTGTTGGCAAATATGCCTTTCAGAAAACAGTTTTTAACAGAATAGGGATCTTATCTGAATGCATATTTTCTCCTAGATACGTCTCATCATAAAAACAAACCCTAATATAATAGTTAAAGGAACACTGAAAGCATGCTTTTGTTCCTGCATCTGAAAGAGTATCTGACACTGTTTTATTTTTAATGATGCGCACAAACCATTAGATTCAAATGGTTAACTAATCTGTGGGCTTAACCCGGTCAGCTAATGAGCAGAAATATATAAAGAAAGCAGAGAGTTCACTGCAAATCAGAATTTGTTTTGTGAAGTTCACTGAAATCTTATATATAATATATCTATCTATCGATAGATATCTATCGGTTCCAATGAATGATTTATGTACTGTGATTTCATTATCTCCTAAATGCTGCCGTTCCATGCTTTTTACGGCAGCTGTGAGATGCAGCTTTATGCAGACCGGATGATGAACTCAATAAGATGGCCTATATCACAGAGCTGTTATACAAGATGTGACCTTGGTGAGTTTGCTCAGTCACATGATTTCCTTTTGCAAATAGGCTAATCTACAATAAAAAAAATAATAAAAAAAACATCCACTAGAGGGCGCAGCGATCAATATAGCGGCTCTTTACAGCATCTACAACTTGCCTTTACACACATTTTATATACACATAAATGTTGAGAGATCGAGAGATTGAAAGGTCGAGATGTCTAGAGATCGAGATATCTAGAGATATGAACATATATGATGGCAGGGTTATGGTCTGGGGAATGTTTTCTTGGCATTGTCTGGGTCCACTCATACGTCTGGAAGGCACTCTACACCCATACATGTTTACTGGGTGTATTATCCACTTACATATAAAAAGGGGAACCTTGCCAAGGATCCTACCAGACTATCCTATTTCCAAGTGACTGACTTGCTATATCTGGCACTTCCAGACTGTCAGGAAGGAAATGCAAGCATCAAGGCACAGCAGTACAGACGGACCTTTGCTTTCCCGCACAACTCCAAGTTTTGACATACTAGTCTTTCACCGATACAGATTCATAAATGAACCCTAAGTGCACAGGGGTTAATAAAAAGAGGCAAACCAAGAGGTACGTCTTGTAAACAAATAGCACTGTAACATCCTACCTAGCAAGAATAGCTAGTTATTTTAACCAAATTCCTATGTAATCTTGACAAATGTAATTGTTAAGCTCATTTTTTAAGATTATAGTATCAGCCTCCACAGTAAATTAATTGTCCCCACCCTTATAAGGTCATTAAGGTAAGGTTAGAGGGCCGGCTAAGAGACAGAAAAGCCAGATCTGATAAGAGTATAAGGCTGCGGAGGCAAATCTAGACATGGCATCCTCCCCACTAAAATATGAGTAAGATTTGTTTTGTAAACACTGGGGGCCTCATTCAATTGCAATTTGGCCAATTGAATAGGGCTCTATAAAAGCACATTGCATTTTTTTTTTTACCAAAGTTTTTAGTTATTGAACTTCTATCCAAGAGCAAGGTCGTCACTAACTAAAAACTTCTGTAAATAAAATTATGCTCTGTGCTTATATAGAGCCCTATTCAATTGGCCAAATCACAATTGAATGAGGCCCTGGGTATGAATTGTATTAATGATCAGTGCCTAATTGTAATATCTAGATCAGCTTGTTAGAGCATTAGTCGTTTAAAATCAGTTCGGTTAATAAGTGAGAGTGCATGTGCAAAGAAACGGGAAAGAAAAAAAAACGAGAAGGCTGTGGTCAAAGAAATAACCACTTTTGCATATTGCAACTTTTGTACACAATTATTCTTTTGCAGTGGTGCTCCATGTTTCTTTCTTCCCTGCTGCTACCTGTTACTTTGCAACAGCTGGTGTACAAGAAACATGATGAATATGCCGCAGGGATGGACAATTAAAATCAGCAAAAAAATGTTTTTGTCCAGATCTTAAGAGAAAAACAAAACCACTATAACTACTCCCAAGGCATTAAAAAGGTAAGAGGAGGAGAATGGAGGGTGAGCCTTCACTCCAAATAATCTTCAGGCTTATTAAGAGGCTTAAAGGGTATATAAAAGTGAGGTGTGTTATGAATGCATCATAACCCACTTAACAAAAAATGTTTGCATGAAAAAAATTGAAACATTTTTTTTTACAGAAAAGAAAAAAAAATGTGCTGGGGTGATTTAGACAGAGATTTGCATATTGGATATCTCATTTTTAAAGAGATATCCAATGTGCAGCACATGCGGATTGGCTAAAGGAAAGGAAAGTGTCTGACACCATGTGACTTCCCACAGTAGGGCAGACTACAGGTCCTAACTGAGCATGTCTGCACAATCCCCAGGCCAAAAAGAAACATTGTATAAGTTATGCCAATTATCCCTGGGAATTTCAGGGGGTGTCAACATTGAGAGAAGACGGGTTACTTTGGAATTTTTTCATGCAAACAATTTTTTCAGACACTATAAATTATCAGATGCATTAATAACCCACCTTACTTTCATATACCGTTAATATTGGCAGACCACGGCAGTTAAAGAAACTGCACTTGTTAGTCAAATATGTACCAATTTGTGAAAATCAAAAATTTTGAGGAATCCATGTTGTGTTTGTTACATGATAATGGATCATGAGGGTGTGTGTTTTGGTTATCAGTGAAGAGAGGGGTTGGGGGAAGGAGGGAAGAGAGAGCCATTGTAAAGATACTTGGATAAGATTGAAATAGACACAAAACCCCATTTTCCTCCCACTGGCCCAGAAGCAGATAACTTGCATCATTCAATGCAACCACAGCTCTCCAGAAATGTAAAATGTGTGTATATAACGTGTCACGGATCTCTTCAGGGTCCTTCAGAGGCATCAACATTTATTTATTTTTTTCCAATTAAAAACTAGATATATTACTTTTTCCTGCTTAATTAGGCTCAGATACCTACCAAATCATTGATTAAAGCTAATTTGAACTAAATATTAGTTAATAATTATGCTCATAGTCATAATACTCTAAGCATTCAATCTTGTGTCAGTGCCTTGGAAACAAGCTCTATATACATTTGATCTTATGCTCAAAAACAGGGCCCTCCATTATTTACAAGCTGTTTAATTTGTGCTATGTACTCAACCCCTGTACAGCGCTACGGAATATGTTGGTGCGATATAAATAAAAATAATAACTTTTTTTTTTTCATTGGGTGTTTAAAAATAGTTTTCCCTTTTTTTTTTTTAAACTAAAGTAAGAGGGAAAAAAAAGGAGTAAAAGTGGGAGACTTTGATTAGGTTATATTAAAATATTTCCAAGAAATCAACAGAGATAGCTACATCTCTTTGTATAAAAGTCACTGCAAAAAACAACATCTCAAATTTGAACTTGAGTATTTATGTAGTAACAAATCTAAGGTCGAAATGAATTTATATATTTGTATAATCAACATTTTGTCACGTTATGGGCAGTTGAAACAGTTCTTTGCAAACAAGTATAAGGACAAACATGAGTATATTTGTTATTTAAGTAGCATTTTCAAAATAAAAAAAATGTGCTTAAACTAATCAGCACCATCACTATCTTAAGGGACCACTACGACTGGCCAGTTTTTTTTCTACACAGTCTTTTCAAAAACGAAACTTGATATTGGGCAACGTTTTTAGAAAGCAAAATATAAACACATCCTTTACATTTTTATCCCAAATTATTCTTTACTGTTGGCATCCATTTTTTTTTTTTTGTCAGGTCATTTTATTTGTTTTATTTGCCAGGTGGGCATGTCCTGACAAAGTAACAAGCATTCCATTACTGCTACTGAAAGATTTGGCAGTTGCAGGTGCCACATTCCCACTGTGTAGATTTCCTGTGCAATGCAACCTCTAGAAGTTAGTCCGCAGAAACTAAAATGGTAGATCCCAAAGCAGCATATTTGCATACCAAAAGTAACATATTGCAGACCGAATTAAATTTTCCCTATGACAAGTTAGACCATTATTATTATAGTTCATTTATAACGCACCGACATATTCCGTAGCACTGTACATAAGTAAAGTTCAGACAAAGATAAATACAAAATTAACAAATAGCAAAGCAAGGAGGGCCCTGTCTTTGAGCTAGGAATCCAAAACAAAAAAATAATGCAGACATGGGTCCCAAATGGGGTCAGTTACATTGTGTTTTCTCCCCCAGTCATTTACAGTGTAGCTTCCCTTCTTGTGTCCTTAAAATATAAATTGAAGATCTTGACATCATTTACATGAATTCATTTGGACCTTGGTGAATTACATAAAATATTGACTACTCTGATCTAAGGCTTTGATAAAAATTGTTTACATGCACATTTATTAACAACTGTAATAGTACTCTTAGCTTTTATTTTTTTAATACGTTCGTTTTAAAGAAAATCATGAGTATTTGAACCCTGACCGATTGTAAAATACCCTTGTTAAGAACAACGTGTGTGTGCACATTATATGGGGAAAGGGAGAGGGGGAGGAATTTAGAGGGGTAAAGTAAGGAGGGTGGTTTAGAATGAGGAGGGGGGGGGATTAGAATGAGGAGGGGGGGGGTTAGAATGAGGAGGGGAGAGGGGGGATTGCGTCGGCACCCGATATGTGCTAATGGCGTGACACGTCATTAGCATATACCGGGTGCCGACGCAGGAAGGAGCGGAGGTCAAAGGAGAAGCTGCAGAGGGAGGGTGAGGAGGAGGGAGGTTGAGGAGGAGGAGGGAGGTTGAGGAGGAGGAGGAGGGAGGTTGAGGAGGAGGAGGAGGGAGGTTGAGGAGGAGGAGGGAGGAGGTTGAGGAGGGAGGTTGAGGAGGAGGAGGAGGAGGGAGGTTGAGGAGGAGGAGGAGGAGGGAGGTTGAGGAGGAGGAGGAGGAGGGAGGTTGAGGAGGAGGAGGAGGAGGGAGGTTGAGGAGGAGGAGGGAGGAGGGAGGTTGAGGAGGGAGGTTGAGGAGGAGGAGGGAGGTTGAGGAGGGAGGTTGAGGAGGAGGAGGGAGGTTGAGGGAGGAGGAGGAGGAGGAGGGAGGTTGAGGAGGAGGAGGAGGAGGGAGGTTGAGGAGGAGGAGGAGGGACGTTGAGGAGGAGGAGGAGGGACGTTGAGGAGGAGGAGGAGGGAGGTTGAGGAGAAGGAGGAGGGAGGTTGAGGAGAAGGAGGAGGGAGGTTGAGGAGAAGGAGGAGGGAGGTTGAGGAGAAGGAGGAGGGAGGTTGAGGAGGAGGAGGGGGAGGTTGAGGATGAGGAGGGGGAGGTTGAGGATGAGGAGGGGGAGGTTGAGGATGAGGAGGGGGAGGTTGAGGATGAGGAGGGGGAGGTTGAGGATGAGGAGGTTGAGGATGAGGAGGGGGAGGTTGAGGATGAGGAGGGGGAGGTTGAGGATGAGGAGGGGGAGGTTGAGGATGAGGAGGGGGAGGTTGAGGATGAGGAGGGGGAGGTTGAGGATGATGAGGGGGAGGTTGAGGATGAGGAGGGGGAGGTTGAGGATGAGGAGGGGGAGGTTGAGGATGAGGAGGGGGAGGTTGAGGATGAGGAGGGGGAGGATGAGGAGGGGGAGGTTGAGGATGAGGAGGGGGAGGTTGAGGATGAGGAGGGGGAGGTTGAGGATGAGGAGGGGGAGGTTGAGGATGAGGAGAGGGAGGTTGAGGAGGGGGAGGTTGAGGATGAGAAGGGGGGGTTGAGGATGAGGAGGGATTTTGAGTGGCAATGTTGGGGGGTCATCTTATAAGCCCAGTCGCCTTATACGCTGGCAAATACGGTAAACACAGCCTCGTTTTCGTTTTTTCAGCTGACATTTTTTCTCTTGCTTAGGGGATTTTTGGGTGTCTAAACTCAGTAATTTGGACTTAAATTGAGGTGTAACTTCACTTCCAGAGGTCCTGGGTGCCCCCCTTACTGTGGGTAAGCTTTTTGTGTAATTTTTGTGTGTATTTATTGTGTTTTTAATGTTTTCAGGTGCCTGCGGTTCGGCTATTAAGGTTGTATTTTTGCACGTCCGTAATGTTTTTTTTACCAAGTCCCGCGGCTCGTATTTTTTTCTGCAATTCCATATTCAGTTATTGCGTGTTAGATGTATTTTGTCAAAGTACCGGTTGTGTGGGTGTTTGTAACCGCTTGTGAGGCGGAGTAAAGCCTCCAGCTCCGCAAATGCGGCCCCTCATTGCAGCCGACGTTGGAGCTTCCACCTCCGCAAATGCGGACGCTCGCGATTTGCGGACCAAACTGCTTCCCTCGCTTTGCGAGGGATGAAGTTCTTGCAAGCTCGCAAATGGCAAAGTGTGACGACGATTCGTAGTTTGACAACTATTATATGTGAGATTATATATATATCCAACCCCGACACTCCTTTTACTGGTTTCATTTTCTACAGTCACATATAAAGGTGCTCACAGAAATCATATGCGAACAAAGAAATTGGTTGTGTATATTATATATACTTATACACACACACAGTTGTTTAGTCCTTCAGTTGTGTCCAACTCTCAGTGACCACATGGACACAGCACGTCAGACATATGTCTGTTTTTCTGGATGTGCTTATTATGATTTTCTTGGCAAAGATACTGGAGTGGGTTGTCAATCCCTTCTTCGGCAGACCACAATTTGTCCAATGTCTCTGCCATGTCCCCTATATGGAGTAGCTCACAGCTTCATTGAATACACAAGCCCCTTCACCACAACAAGGTAGCAGTCAAGAAGGGGATGGATATAGATATATACATATACACAGGCACACACATTTAAAGGTTTAAAACAGTTGTCCATTCAAAGTTCTAACTGCAATATAAGCTGCAAATGGCTTAGCTATTGATCAACTGAAGCATATTAGCATAAGCAGGCGGTTTAAGCTTCCCACTCCGGTCAGAGACCCTGGAACAGTCTGCATTATCACTGCCAATATGGGCGATGTGATGCACGAGCAAACAAGAATTACCGAATTAAATACGCCTTTTAATGCAAATCTACATCCGATTAAAAAAAGAGACGCCTTTGTTCTTGCTTTTCCCTGGGATTCCTGGAGGAGTTTCCCACATGGTGCTTCATCTGGCATTACAGCCCACTCCTGCCAGCGTGTTACAAGGCAACTTAACAGCATGTACTACTCAATTTATCTAAAAAAGGAACTGGGGAGAGACGTATGGAAGTGAAGTACTAGAAATATTCACAGAAAATACACAGCGTGCATCCATAGTTTTATGTGGCTGTGGGTCTCAATAGCAGACCCCACAGAACCAACCTGCCAGGCCTCTGGGACAAAAATGGATCAGTTTAAAAATGCCACTATTACTAAAGGAATGTCAGTTTGTGGGATATTTTGTTTGATAATATGAAAATGTTTTTATAAATTATAAGCTAAATAAATAGAATTTTACTATAGTGTTCAATTATGTATTTATTTTTTGCACTGATGGGAGATATTTTGCCTTTCTTCCTAAAAGGAGAGGAATGATAGGAACTGTGGAGTAATAAAAAGAAAAAAATAAACCGAAACGAATAAACAGCATACTTGAGTCCAGAAGTAAATAGAAAAGAATCCCCCTTGTAGGATAACATCCCCACTCATCCTACCATCCAAGAATCCATGACGCAAGCAGAATCGGCTAAATTTAAGATTTTTTTCCAAAATACTTACATGCCCAAGGCTTATATAGTTACTAATGTTAGTTACTACACAGTTAACAAAAACATGTAGTTTTCCACCAACTATAGTGATCCAGATTTAGATCAGTGTAAAAGTAGATGAATGGCACAAAATGTTCTGGATCTCAAAGGTGGCCAACATTGGAAGGCAACGACCCAGTCCTCACATTAATAAGGTTAAAGGGATATGGAAAGTTCTCGATTTTATTACGTATATAATATCCCTGTGTATCCACTTATTAATATAAATTACATAAAAAGTAAGTGCTTATAAGTTCAGTTTTTACTGCCTAAAATCAAACAAATAGTCCCTGTATGGGTTTGCCCACTTGTGACTGTATTGCTGGATATGCAGTATAGTGTCCTAGCCTAACACAGACCACTTCTAAGCAGCACATTGCTGAGAAATGGCCACTAATTAGTGTAGCAGAGTCTGTTTTCATGAGCTGCAGTGGGACTATTTATTTGATTTTAGGCAGTAAAAACAGATTTTATAAGAACTTATTAATAAAATAAACTACATAAAAGTAAATATACATGGATTTTATATACATAGTAAAATCCATATCCCTTTGGAGACATTGCTATATATGATGTAAGTGTGCTCTACAAGACTCACCGTGATGTTCTCAAAATCTAAATGTTTGTTATGCACAGTCTCGCACAGCCTCCGGATCTTCTCTTTGATCTTGTTCATCTCTTTCTCGTTCATCAGCCTGGCTGTGGGATCCTGATCCATTTCCAACAGCCGAATCATAAGATCCAAGCTGGCTCTGTCCAGGTCCATATTCAAGCGGTCTCTGCTCAGAATGTACATCAAGGCAGCAGTGCACAGAGCCAGGTTCTAGGAGAAGAAAACAACAACAACATGGCTACAGAATCTACTGTCTGATATTATATGTGACACACAAATATAGGACTGGGAAAATATATTTTGCTTAAAAGGTATCTGTCAACCCTACAGGAAGTTGATTTAATTGTAAAGAGCATTAAAAACTGACTATGCATTGTACTAGCAGGTTTTCAAAATAGTAAATCATTTCTGAAATATTTAGAAGTGATACGCTGATGTGCTGCTCAGGGTGCTCGATAATGGTGAGAGGGGGTTGAGCTGCCAGATAAGACAAGCAAACTGCAATCCTAATTGGCACATCAAAGCAGCTAATGTGTGAGCAGCTCAACGACACCATGGAACTTTCCAGGACTCATTCACTTTAGAATAAAATGGATAATACAACATATAACCAGCCTTTCATGCTCTAAGAATAATCTAAAAAAACAACTTGATTTTGGGGTGACCGAGTCCTTTTAACTTTAGTAAGGCTCATCCGTGTGAATTAACCATTGCACTGCCTATATTTATAGAAAGCTCTTATGAAGAACTCCCAAATTGCCAACAGGGAAGGTTGCAACTCCACCCAATCGTAACATTAATTTAAGATCAATGTATCAAATCTTTCAACAAAACTGAATAGGGTATGGCTGCATTAAATAAAGTGTATGCAATAGCAATAAAATTAAAAGGTTGATTATTTTTTTTTTTAAAGGCACTCTTTCACCTTAACAATCAGTTATTTAATTTTAAAGAATATTAAAAACTGTCTATACACTGTATCAGCAGTTTTTCTATGCAGTACATTTTTTAAATATTTAGAATTGATAAGGGTGGGAGAGGTGTCTAACGGCCAGATACATTGGGGGTCTTTATTTGAACCACTACAGAGAAAGACAAGCTGATTGTAATCCTAATTTGCACACCATAGCAGCTAATTAATATGCAGTAGACACCCATTTGCATATAAATAGAGCAATTGCAACATGGGATTTCCCAGGATTGATTCACTTTAGAAAAAAATGACCAGCACAACATACAGCCAGTTTTTCATGCCTATTAAGAATAATCTAAAAAAAAAAAAGAAAGACTTTATTTTGGGGCGACAGAGTTCATTTAAAAAATATCTGCCCATTAACAAAGCAAGCTCTTCAGGAGCACTCTACCAACATGAGATTTTGGTCCTTAAGGAACCAGTGACAGTTACCAAATGCAAAGATTGATGTATATCACCATTTGAATCTTTTGTCTTATATGTGTAAATTTGACACTATACTATTGCAGCAAAATCCTAAATACAATATTTCCTCGTGAAAGTACCTGGTGTTGCTGGCTGTCATCCAGTGTTTTAAAGACCATGGCTACCATTCCATGTGCTCTCAGATGCATTCGGAAACTTGGCATGGCACACTTTGTTGCCAGGCTGATTACACTACAAAAAAAAAGGGAAAAGCATTAGTCAGATTAGTCAGTTTCTCCACCACGTCATATTTTAAATGGACAAGATCTTATTTACGAGTAAGACAGCTTGGGTATGCAGTGGTGACGCACGATGAATTACATTGTCTGAAAGTGCACTTGCACATGGCACAAGAGACGGTCCTTCGGTATAGCACTATGCCAACAATATAAACACCTCACATCTAATAATGTTAATGGATATCGACGGTTCCCTGTATTTAATATTTAGATATGCAAATAGATACTTATATAGTTTATTTAAAATGTAGCAATTGCTTTAAAGCTTTGTTTTTATGCACTGAAACATTCTAAATAATCCCAACAAACGTCCGTTAATTAAATGATATTTAGTTATGCAAACAAAAAAAACTTACATAGTTTATTTTAATATTAAAAACAGAGCACCTTCCATATCCGTTTAAGCTTGCGGTGCTAGAAACTTAGCTTCAAGGGTATCCTACCAAAGACATTAGCAACACCCTTACGCCAAGGAGGCTCTGCTTGTGAGAGAAGGTCAAACCCTTGAAATT
This sequence comes from Discoglossus pictus, assembly GCA_027410445.1. Taxonomy (NCBI): domain Eukaryota; kingdom Metazoa; phylum Chordata; class Amphibia; order Anura; family Alytidae; genus Discoglossus; species Discoglossus pictus. The sequence continues at coordinate 15,547,344 of CM050171.1, read as the reverse complement.
CGAACATGCTTACAGTAAGATTTCTGCATTATTTTAAGATACAATGTATGATGGTTAGAACATACTCTGTATACATCAATCATCTCACCTAAGGCAACGTGTGTTTATGGGCTGGCTGCTCTTGAGTCCACTCAGCAGATACTCAATGTCATCACTGAATTCTTGATTCTCCCCAAATTCTACAACATCATTGAAGTGCTTCACGTGTTGAACTACAGTGTACAGCTACAGGAAGAGAAAACATGTATGAGCATCTAACTATACAACAATGGCTCAGCTATACATTAAACTAGAGATTACATAGCAGGAACCTTGTAATAGATAGGAAGAAAAGTAACAAAAAATTACCATCCATTATAATATTTAAACAATCAACTCTTACAAAAAGTGACAAGAAACCCAAAAAACAGTGCATTTTAAAATTAATAATTCACTAAAATACATTAAATTCTTCAACAACTACAATAGGGAAGAACAAACACAAATCCAGACTCACCTCTTTGTGCTCCTTCCTACATTTCAATGCAGTTACTATATCTTGATAGGGCCGTGTCGGGATAGTCACAGTTTTTATCACTCTAGGAGGCGGCGCTGGAGCCTTAAACACTCCATCATCCTTTGGACATGGTGCGTCAGGTGGCTTTACCTGTGTAAATGTAACATTGAATAATGAGTAAATGTAATAACATGACAGATTCTCTAACAGGAACACCCAAAACAAATGTACTGCTGCCAAGAAAAGGCATGTTCAACATGAATAAAGTAGGGTGTCCACATTAAGATAAAAAAAGCAATTTCTCAGGGGGACATTAAATACCAGATTGAGGATCCAACACTATTTAAGTCTCAAAAAAAGTCTGGCCCAGTTCTGTGAAAAAGTGTGAGAAGCCTTCACAAGTAATTTAAAATTCCTGCTGTTTTTATTAACCTTTTGATTACAAAATGGGCTATGTAAAAAACTAGTTGATGACATGCTCACAGACTTTATGGTTTATAAGTAGAGGACTATAAACAACTTCAAAATTTAATAGGATTAAATGATGTGATCTTTTCTGAGGATGAGAAAACGGTTCTATACTAAAGTACAAAAAGGGTTAAGTGCTCAAAAGTTTGCATACCCTGGCAGAAATTGTGAAATTGGCATTTTGAAAATATGACTGTCATGCAAAAAAAAGGTTTTCTTTTATTGAAGGATAGTGATCATATGAAGCCATTTATTATCACACAGTTGTTTGGCTCCTTTTTAAATCATAACAGAAATCACCCAAATGGCCATGATAAAAAAAAGTTTACATATCCTTGAATGTTTGGCCTGGTTACAGACACACGAGGTGACACAGGTTAAAATGGTCATTAAAAGGTTAATTTCCCACACCTGTGGCTTTTTAAATTGCCATTAGAGTGTGTGTATAAATTTTCAATGAGTTTGTTAGCTCCCACCAGGATGCACTGAACAGGATAGATACTGAGCCATAGGGAACAGAAAAGGACCTGCGTAACAAGGAACTTCATAAAGATGGAAAAGGATATAAAAAAAGATAACCAGTGAAAATGCCAGTGAGTACTGTTCAATCGCCTAAAGTAGAAAATTCAGGGATCTCTTGATACCAGGGCAAGGTCAGGTAGATAAAGAAAGATTTCGGCCACAACTGCCAGAAGAATTGTTCTGAATACAAAGAAAAACTCACAGGTAACCTTAGGAGAAATACAGGCTGCTCTGGAAAAAAAGACGACGTGGTTGTTTCAAGGAGCACAAAATGACGATACTTGTACAAAACTGAGCTGCTTGGTCGAGTTGCCAGAAAGCTTTTACTGCGCCAATATCACAAAAAGCCCGGTAACAATATGCCCGACAACACCTTGACCCGCCTCACAGCTTCTGACACACTGTAATTTGGAGTGACGAGACCAAAATAGAGCTTTATGGTCACAACCATAAGCGATATGTATGGAGAGGGGACAACAAGGCCTATAGTGAATAGATTACCATCCCCACTGTGAAGCATGGTGGTGGCTCACTGATGATTTGGGGTGTGTGAGCTTTAAAGGCACAGGGAATCTTGTGATAATTGATGGCAAGATGAATGCAGCGTGTTATCAGAAAATACTGGCAGACAATTTGCATTCTTCTGCACGAAGGCTGCGCATGGGACGCTCTTGGACTTTCCAGCATGACAATGACCCTAAGCACAAGGCCAAGCTCACCCTCCAGTGGTTACAGCAAAAAAGGTGAAGGTTGTGTAGTGGCCACCACAGTCTCCTGACCTTAATAGGGACATCTCAACCGTAAAGTTCATGCAAGACGACCAAAGACTTTGCACGACCTGGAGGCATTTTGCCAAGACGAATGGGCAACTATACCACCTGCAAGAATTAGGGGCCTCATAGACAACTATTATAAAACACTGCACGCTGTCATTGATGCAAAAGGGGGCAATACACAGAATTAAGAACTAAGGGGATGTAGACTTTTGAACAAGGCCATTTCATTTTTTTTTGCCATGTTTTGTTTTATGATTGTGCCATTCTGTTATAACCTTCAGTTGAATATAAATCCCATAAGAAATAAAAGTAATGTGTTTTGCTGCTCACTCAGGTTTATATATATATATATATATATATATATATATATATATATATATATATATATATATATATATATATATATACACACACATTTTTATTTTATTCTTCCATATTTCTATTTGTAAATGGAAATGACCAAAACCAAGGAAATAAATAGACCTTAAGCAGCAATTACAGTCTTAAAACTGAAAGGCTAGGCTTCCCAAAAATGACCAAAAAGAATCAGCCTGTTGCCAACACATTTGCATTTTTTTGGAATGGAATACTTCAAAACTGCTTCATTGGTCAAGCAGAGAAACTTTGAGCTGTCTCAAAATTGTGAGCAGGAGTCTGCTGCCAAGTGGTTTAAGAACCGGAAACGGTTTTCAGTTGGTGTTGGCAAGAAGGATAGAGAAAATCATTCTGAAAAAAAAAAAAGATGGCGCGTCAATTCAGATGCTTAGAGGACAGCAGAGATTTACTGTGCATTAGTATGGAAATGTTACATATCTATTGGTTAGCATGGCTGATTAACCAAAGGAAAAAGTGGGAAGCACAGCGCACCCACAGCAGATCCAAGAGGGGCGATGGAGCAAATCAAACGCACAACAAAAAACGGTTTCTACTAAATAGTAACAATCTGGGGGATTTTATTCTCATGTGCGTTCTCTCTCAAACACACTGATGTATAATAATACGTTCTGATGAAGTCTACTGCATTCATAAACCATATGGATAATAACGATTTTGGATAAGCAGCAGCGCAAATAAAAAGTTTTTTTGTTTATTAAATTCAATGTCTGTAATAAAATGTTATTATAAATGGTTCACTATTTTACAGTAAGCTTACATTGAAGTCTGCAGTGTTTTCATGCCACACCATTGTTTCCATGCACCATCAATCTGTTATCTCATTCTTATGGGTGCATCATTATTTATTAAGTTATATATGCAATTATGTTTTGCTGGAATTTGTCATTTTAATAGATTGCAGAGAGGAGATTTCGGTCTGCATCTGCTTAGTGGCCACATGGCAGCTACAATTGCCAGTGTTTTAATTACGACTAATGCAAAGAAGCACCCCTTCTGGATCACTACCTTGTGATGGTGAAGGGGCTTGTGTAGATCAGGGAGATATCCCATGCAGGATCACGCAAGATGAGCAGGTCATATCAGAGAGGTCTGACAAATTACGGTCCACTGGAGAAGGAACTGGCAGCCACTCCAGTATTTTTGCTAAGATAACCTTATGGGTGAGCACAACCAGAGACACGATAGATGTGCCTGGCATGCTGCGGTCCACAGGGTCATGGAGAGTCAGACGCCACTTAACGACTAAACACCACAAGGTGTGTTGAGACACAAACTGCAGTAAAGAAGAAGTAAAGAAGAAGTGCATGCGACGGTAGCTGTGAGAATCTTGAAGTGAAGGGCTGTGGTGTTGCAGGTTGCCATGGCAACAGTGACAGGTGCAAAGATAATTTAAGTTTTCTGTAAGAGACTAGGTTTTTGAGCTAAGAGGAATAAGAATCCGTAGCACCAATACACAGAAACCCACAGAGGAGAGGACCTAGCTAGTGGGACATTTTTGCATGCCTATGGATAGAGACAATTTGAATGAGCAGCAAAAGAAGATTTGTAGACTGAATCAACATTTTTATTACAGACATTGAATTATAAATGTTTCAAGGGCTACTAACTTGGAGTAATAAAATAATCACTTTAAGGATAAACAACTTCTACATTCACTATATTTTCCTTTCCCCCCTAATCTCAAAATATTTAAAAAGGTTCAGCTCCTCAAGTGTTTTTTTTTTTTTTTTTTTTCCAAAGGCATATTTTACAGAGCTGGTCAGCTCCATCATTGTCTGAAAGGTTTCTTAGTGGAGAACAGCCTTTGAAATGGAACTACCCAATAACCAGAACATTTTTTCAATTTTGAAACACTGTAAATGCAGTAAAATCAACAGGTAAAAAGCACTTATTTACATTTACCATCCACAATCAATCAGTTATCTCATTCTTATGGGTGATAACACAGCCAGTGGTAATTACAACCAATCAGTTATCTCATTCTTATGGGTGATAACACAGCCAGTGGTAATTAACTCTTCGTTACGGACTGATCCATTTGTAACGGACCAATTGACAGGAGATTGTCAAACTTTTTTTTTTTTTAGGTGCCAGCAAAGACAATATTTCTTTGGATATTTCAAACCCTGGTCATAAAGCCATATATATGTCATTGATAGAACTTAGTCAATGATATGTCCAGAGACCAATTAGCCTAATTAGACCACTCATTCTTCTCAAAATGGATTTAGAAGTAAACAGTCTCCAGGGCAAAATAAAAACATTACAGTCAAACCTTCAGTGGGCAATTTTAGACAAAAACTGAAAAAAAAAAAAAAAAAGGAAGAAAATGACTGTTTTGGGGTAGATGAGAGTGCGGAGGGCAGAGAGGGGGGAGAGAGAGTGCGGAGGGTTAGAGAGGGGGGAGAGAGAGTGCGGAGGGTTAGAGAGGGGGGAGAGAGAGTGCGGAGGGTTAGAGAGGGGAGAGAGAGAGTGCGGAGGGCAGAGAGGGGAGAGAGAGAGTGCGGAGGGCAGAGAGGGGAGAGAGAGAGTGCGGAGGGCAGAGAGGGGAGAGAGAGAGTGCGGAGGGCAGAGAGGGGGGAGAGAGAGTGCGGAGGGCAGAGAGGGGGGAGAGAGAGTGCGGAGGGGAGAGGGCGGGGGGGAGAGAGAGGCGAAGGGGAGAGGCGGAGGGCGGAGGGGAGGGCCGGAGGGCGGAGGGGAGGGCCGGAGGGGAGGGCGGAGGGGAGGGCCGGAGGGCAGGGCCGGAGGGCGGAGGGGGAGGGCCGGAGGGCGGAGGGCAGAGGAAGGAGGGGAGGGCCGGAGGGCGGAGGGGAGGGCCGGAGGGGAGGGCCGGAGGGCAGAGGAAGGAGGGGGAGGGCCGGAGGGCGGAGGGGGAGGGCCGGAGGGCCGGAGGGGAGAGGCCGAGGGCGGAGGGGAGAGGCCGAGGGCGGAGGGGAGAGGCCGAGGGCGGAGGGGAGAGGCCGAGGGCGGAGGGGAGAGGCCGAGGGCGGAGGGGAGAGGCCGAGGGCGGAGGGGAGAGGCCGAGGGCGGAGGGGAGAGGCCGAGGGCGGAGGGGAGAGGCCGAGGGCGGAGGGGAGAGGCCGAGGGCGGAGGGGAGAGGCCGAGGGCGGAGGGGAGAGGCCGAGGGCGGAGGGGAGAGGCCGAGGGCGGAGGGGAGAGGCCGAGGGCGGAGGGGAGAGGCCGAGGGCGGAGGGGAGAGGCCGAGGGCGGAGGGGAGAGGCCGAGGGCGGAGGGGAGAGGCCGAGGGCGGAGGGGAGAGGCCGAGGGCGGAGGGGAGAAGCCGAGGGCGGAGGGGAGAAGCCGAGGGCGGAGGGGAGAAGCCGAGGGCGGAGGGGAGAAGCCGAGGGCGGAGGGGAGAAGCCGAGGGCGGAGGGGAGAAGCCGAGGGCGGAGGGGAGAAGCCGAGGGCGGAGGGGAGAAGCCGAGGGCGGAGGGGAGAAGCCGAGGGCGGAGGGGAGAAGCCGAGGGCGGAGGGGAGAAGCCGAGGGCGGAGGGGAGAAGCCGAGGGCGGATTTTTGCAGATTTGGCTTTTCTGCGGATTTAAAAATATTTATATTCTATTAGAGTCCCTTGGACTGCAAGAAGATCCAAATCAATTCTACAGGAAATTAAGCCAAAATGTTTACTGGAAGGTGTGATCCTGAAGATCAAAAATGTTGGCTATTTCAGGAGAAAACAGGATTCCCTAGAACATACTCTGATACTGGGAAAGATGGAAAGCACATGAAGCCGGCAGGAGGGGATTGATAGATGAGGTCATTGGAGCAATGGTCAGCGAGTTACCGGTTGACATTTGGCCTGCAAGCTGCGGTCCATAGAGTCCCAGAAGGTCAGACATGACTGGCCAACTAAATAACAACAACATATTCTGTAAATGAAACCCATGTGTATGAAGTGTGAGTTTGTAACTTCCGTGTTACGTGGCATGGATAATTGCCCCTTGCCAATAGCATCCATCCCATCTGTTCCAGCTTGTTCTTCTAGATCTGCCTGTGCCCTACATAACTATCTGAATCTCTTGAGGACTTTCACAGGTGGTTAAACATTGCGCAATAACTTAACATAGTGTTCTGTAGACTATGAAGCACACAGCCTATAGGCTACACCTGCTGCACACTATTGCTTATTTCTAATGCAGGGCACTATGAGATAAGATAAAAGGAGCATCAGAGGCTCATATAAAAACAGAGAGAAATGGGTTAAAGGGTATTTTACAAACCATGTAAGTGCAATTTTACTTAATTTTCATTGCTCTAATCTGTAGCCGATTTCAGTACACCCCCTTGTATCTCTGCTCATGTCTCGAAATATCCCCTCACTCTGTAGAACTCTTTGCCTCGCTCCACTAGACTCCTCCTGCCTCAAAACCTTCAAAAACTCACTAAAAAGGCATCTGTTTATAGAAGCTCATCATCTTCAAACTAAATATGCACAACTGCACACTACAGCATAATATCACGCACACGTACTATCTACAGTGTGACACAGACACCACCACTTGCCTGTATCACACACAACACTTTGTAAGTTTGCAAATTTTCTTGTGTCTGTGCTTGGGAGAAAGCTCTATGTAGGTTTGATTTTAAGCTTAAAGACAGGGCCCTCTATTCGTTTGCAGTGTGTTAATTTTGATTTTACTTGTACAGCACTATGGATCATGTTGGCACGTTACAAAAAAGGATAATAATAACTAAACATGTAAGTGAGCTGAATTATGAGTGCATCGGAGAGGGAGATTTAGTAATGTATGAAAATATTTATTTTGCATGAAAAAATACCAGAATAAGCATTTAAAAACTTATCTTGAAGTTAGCAAAATATATTTTAATTTCTGTCAGTTGAAACTCAGGGTTAACACCCTCCAAACCCAGGCTAAACTAGAATACAATTTGAAAAATTGTTTTGGCCATTCAGGAGGAAGTAAAGACTGAAACATTTGTATCACAATCTGGCAGTTGCTGTCTATTTTGTTCTCTCTGCCTGTCTCCTTCTGGGGGCGATTTCAGCTGTGACCCCACAAACCATAATTTCCTTTAGACGTCACACACTGTACCCTGCAGGGTACACTTTATGTAAGCTTACTAGGGGTGTGCACATCCAGATATTTACATTTACATTTAAAACCCAGCTCACTTACATATCCTTTTAAGTCTACAATCTAAAGATCTTCAAGGCACACAGCTGTGCTAACGAAATGCATCCAAATGACATTTGTTTAGAGTAATATGCACAGTATTAAGAGTAAAAATATATGTTAACAAAAGCCTACTTACTGGTGCAGACATAGATTTGAATGCTGGTACGGCGGTGTGCTCCTCCGACTCTGGATGATTCCAGTGTCTTGCATTATACACAGCTTTTGTAGGAGACTGAAAAAGAATAAGTAAATGTAATGATTTGCTATCTATAAGATTATAAAGTAGGCCACCAAACCTGACAGAAAAGCAAAAACCAAGAGTAAATACAAAGTTCTATTTTTAAAACAATTTTGGAGAAGTCAAAAGATTATTGAAACATTTGAAACCAATGTCTTCCCTTTTTCCTGTTTCACACACAAACACATTTTACTTTTACAACCAGTAAAAACCAGAGAAACTTCAAAAGAAAATGTCAGAGTTATTAATTTTGCAGTAAAGTGGGGTATAAGTGGTTTTGTATCAGAAACAAAAGAGCAAGAGGAGCTCAAACAGTTTCCTCATGTAAAAACACATTTACTGCAGACCGCTAAATGGATATGGAAGGTTACTGGGTATATAAATATCCCGGTGTATCCATTTACTGCCATGAAATTTATTTTAATAAGAAATGCTTAAAAGCACTGTTTTAACTGCTAAAATGAAACAAATAGTCCCTGTAAGGGTATGCGCACAGCAGCATATGCAGACAGATTCTTATGTACTTGCTGTGCCTCATACTGACCAATCAGTGACCATATTTCGGCAACATGCTGCTGAGACATGGTCCCTGATAGGCTAGGAGAATACACTGCACCGCCCGCCCTACAGAGTCTGTGTCTGTATATGGTGCAGTGGGCAGACCCATACAGGGACTATTTGTTTGGTTTTAGGCAGAGCTTATAGGATCTTAATAAAGTACATACAAGTAAATAGATATAGGTATAATCTATACATAGTAAAATGCAGGAACCTTCAAAAGTGAATGGAGCACTCCCATGCATTTGAAAGAGCTGGCTTTAGACTTTAAAAGGACATTGGAAGCATTTTTGTTGCAACAGACATACAGATACTCAATCTGTGCAAGTTTAAACATGTTTTACTTTTTTTGCATATACCACCAGTTTGGTAAATATTTAAAACAGGCCCTTTTAAATGCATGGGGGAAAAAAAGAATTCTGTTCCATGTCCCTTTAAGGTTTTTGATTTGTGGTGTGAAAGATGGCAGCCTGTAAGAGAGAAAAGTCAGGTGTCAACAACAGACTATAGAGCCCAAGATGGCTGAATAGAGATCACCAAGTAGTGCTCCTGCAGATCCCCATAAAACACCAAAAAGAATTATTAGCCACGTCCGATTCCATACAACAGTAAAAGGTTAACGCAGATGGTCTTATACACCAGCTCAAATTGATCACTTGCTCTAAATGTTGGCCAAGATTGGTTGTTTAATTATAAAAAGGTTGAAGAGCCTGGAAATTGAGGGAGAAAATGGAGGATGTGGGAGTTAGAAATAGGTATTCTGTGGGTATCGTTCCCGTGAGTTTTTATATCAAAAATATATTCAAAAGCATCAATTTTAACCTGGATAAAACATTTAGATAAAAAAAAAAAAAAAATAACCAAAGTGTATTTTAAAATAGATTTTTGCAATAATGCGAGTTTAATATCCTAAAATAAAGAAAGAAATGCGATGTATATGAAGAATAAATGTACCACAGAATAGTGTTGGGAAAGGGACCTCAATACATGAAATGCATTATAGCAGGGCTTGGCGAGTCCCAAGAACCAGTGGGACATGGCTCCTAAAATGTTACTCACAGCTCCTAATGTTTTAGAAATTATATATATATATATATATATATATATATATATATATATATATATATATATATATATATATATATATATATATATATATATATATATATATATATATATAAAAAAAAATGGAATTCTGAGAAAAACAGTTATTGCACTGCATTCTGGGAACCGGAGCAGGTAAATGCAAATGTGCCCACAAAGGCTATGCCCTTTAATCCAAATACCATTTCAAACATGGCTCCTTTTAAGCATATGACTGCTGTGTAAAACACATAGCATGGCTCCTAAAAAATGATAGCACAGTATATGATCATTTAACTATAAGAGCTAAAGGGTAAATAAAAGTTAGGGCCAATTAGCAAGTTGTGCCACTCTGAGAAATGGTTGTACGTCTCAAATGGGAAACTTATGCTAGAGCGGTAGGGTTTCCAGGTATCAAACTATAGAATAAAATTAAAAAACCCAAGAAGATACCACAAAAGCAAATTCAAATACAGAATAGGCCAACGTCAATACAAAGGAGTATAAGCCGACACCAAACCCCTAGAAAGAGTACAAGATGCAAAGAGACAGATCCAGTAGAACAACCCAAGAGAAAGGCCCAGACCCAGCAAGGACATGTTCTAAATAGAATTGTCTGAATGTGAACAAAAATATATAAACATTGGCCACTAAGAAAAACTAAATTATTATAAATACGGACTCAGTACATCAGTAGTTAAAATCACAAGCAAAACTATTTTTTTACTGCGAATATTAAAGTATCATATTTTTTCGTTTTAACACTATTTGTCTACAAAACATTTTTCAAAAACAAGGTTATTTATAAACAAAATAAAATGTAACTAAATCAAAAAGATTAGCTTTAAAAATAAAAAACAGTATTGTAATAAAAGCTGGATTAAGAGGAGATGGAGACATTGGGAAACCGTGCTTCTCGTGATATAAAAGTGAGCACTGCCACCCATTAAATAAAGATCCTCCAAAAATATAAAAAGATACAAATTCATTCGGGGTGGTTTCTCTGCACAGATAGACGAAGTGATACATTTATAAATGAAAACTCAGCAGGAAACTAGTATATAGAGCCGCTGTGATGTAAATGCAGGAACTTCTGGGCTCTAATAAGCAATTCTACTACATTTTAATTAATGACACTCATGTGAGAGCAGAAAAAAAAAAAAGTACAGTATAACAATTGCCTATTTACACAAAGCAGATGATATGGTCATGGGAAATATATTAACTGAAGGTGTATCACTAAATTAACAACTACTCCTATTTAACAAATGCCTGTAAGAATTAGATCCCTTGTTGCTGTGTCCCAGACTAAAATCACACCGAAAAAAAAAAAAAGAGTGGTAGGAAATTTTGCAAAGTTGCATTTATAGTTTCAAAATGAGGTACAGTGCCCGCGACCTCTTGTGCCTGGGAAGTCAGAGCGCCCGTGCAGACAGGTGCATTTTACAAACATTTTTGTCTTATTAAAGGAACACAACAAAAGCTTCAGTTATGGCAGAAATTAAGGATATTTGTCTTTGATAACTGACCTTGAATGTTACAATTTTTAGGCAGACATTACTTATCAAGATCCTCCCTCCTGGACTTCTACCTTATCTCGAGACATTAAATAGACTCTGTCACTCCAACAGGAAGTTGATTTCCTTTTAAAGACCATTAAAAACGGACTTTACACATTGTGCTATCAAGTTTTCTATAAAGCGAATAATTTCTGAAATATTTTAAGTGGATTTTGAGGCTCAGCATGCGAATGTGCGACTCAGGATAGGAGTGAGAGAGGGATCTTACTGCCACATAACATTTAGGGTCTTTACTTTGGTCACTACAGATAGATAAGCAGACTGTAATCCTAATTAGCACAGTAAGGCAGCTAATAATTATGGGTGAGCTATTTATTTGCATATACTTACAGTAACAATATAATTCACAAAACATAGCCAATATATCCATTTTTCATGGTCTTAAAAAACACCTATCTTGGGGTAACAGAGTCCCTCTAACATTTACACCAATTAGCTGAAAGACTACGCCCAGATGGTTGAATCAAAATCATATCAAAAGGCTTTGACATGTGCAGATTCAACCAATATGGCACATTTCTCCTGCTAATCACCCCATACTGTGATTATCAATGACCTCAAGTGAGAGACAGGCAAAGCGAAACACACACACACAGAGAGGGAGGGGGGGGGGGAGACAGAGAGGGGGGCAAGAGAGAGAGAGAGAGAGAGAGAGAGAGAGAGAGGGGGCAAGAGAGAGAGAGAGAGAGAGAGAGAGAGAGGGGGCAAGAGAGAGAGAGAGAGAGAGAGAGAGAGAGGGGGCAAGAGAGAGAGAGAGAGAGAGAGAGAGAGAGAGGGGGCAAGAGAGAGAGAGAGAGAGAGAGAGAGAGAGGGGGCGAGAGAGAGAGAGAGAGAGAGAGGGGGCAAGAGGGAGAGAGAGAGAGAGAGAGGGGGCAAGAGGGAGAGAGAGAGAGAGAGGGGGCAAGAGGGAGAGAGAGAGAGAGAGGGGGCAAGAGAGAGAGAGAGAGAGAGAGGGGGCAAGAGAGAGAGAGAGAGAGAGAGAGAGAGAGGGGGCAAGAGAGAGAGAGAGAGAGAGAGAGAGAGGGGGGGGGGGGCAAGAGAGAGAGAGAGAGAGAGAGAGAGAGAGAGAGAGGGGGCAAGAGAGAGAGAGAGAGAGAGAGAGAGGGGGCAAGAGAGAGAGAGAGAGAGAGAGAGAGAGAGAGAGAGGGGGCAAGAGAGAGAGAGAGAGAGAGAGAGAGAGAGAGAGGGGGCAAGAGAGAGAGAGAGAGAGAGAGAGGGGGCGAGAGAGAGAGAGAGAGAGAGAGAGAGAGGGGGCGAGAGAGAGAGAGAGAGAGAGAGGGGGCAAGAGGGAGAGAGAGAGAGAGAGGGGGCAAGAGGGAGAGAGAGAGAGAGAGGGGGCAAGAGAGAGAGAGAGAGAGAGAGAGGGGGCAAGAGAGAGAGAGAGAGAGAGAGGGGGCAAGAGAGAGAGAGAGAGAGAGGGGGCAAGAGAGAGAGAGAGAGAGAGGGGGCAAGAGAGAGAGAGAGAGAGGGGGCAAGAGAGAGAGAGAGAGGGGGCGAGAGAGAGAGAGGGGGCAAGAGAGAGAGAGAGAGAGAGAGAGAGGGGGCAAGAGAGAGAGAGAGAGAGAGAGGGGGCAAGAGAGAGAGAGAGAGAGAGAGAGAGGGGGGGGGCAAGAGAGAGAGAGAGAGAGAGAGAGAGAGGGCAAGAGAGAGAGAGAGAGAGAGGGGGCAAGAGAGAGAGAGAGAGAGAGAGAGAGAGGGGGCAAGAGAGAGAGAGAGAGAGAGAGAGAGAGAGAGAGAGAGAGAGAGAGAGAGAGAGGGGGGGCAAGAGAGAGAGAGAGAGAGAGAGAGAGAGAGAGAGAGGGAGAGAGAGAGGGAGAGAGAGAGGGAGAGAGAGAGGGAGAGAGAGAGAGAGGGGGCAAGAGAGAGAGAGAGAGAGAGGGGGCAAGAGAGAGAGAGAGAGAGGGGGGGGGCAAGAGAGAGAGAGAGAGAGAGAGGGGGCAAGAGAGAGAGAGAGAGAGAGAGAGAGGGGGCAAGAGAGAGAGAGAGAGAGAGGGGGCAAGAGAGAGAGAGAGAGAGAGAGGGGGCAAGAGAGAGAGAGAGAGAGGGGGGGCAAGAGAGAGAGAGAGAGAGAGGGGGCAAGAGAGAGAGAGAGAGAGAGGGGGCAAGAGAGATAGAGAGAGAGGGGGCAAGAGAGAGAGAGAGAGAGAGGGGGCAAGAGAGAGAGAGAGAGCGGGGGCGCGAGAGAGAGCGGGGGCGCGAGAGGGGGCGCGAGAGAGAGCGGGGGCGCGAGAGGGGGCGCGAGAGTGAGCGGGGGCGCGAGAGGGGGCGCGAGAGTGAGCGGGGGCGCGAGAGGGGGCGCGAGAGTGAGCGGGGGCGCGAGAGGGGGCGCGAGAGTGAGCGGGGGCGCGAGAGGGGGCGCGAGAGAGAGCAAGAGAGCGAGAGAGCGAGCGAGAGAGAGAGCAAGAGAGCGAGAGAGAGCAAGAGCCCCACACACACACACAAGGAGACAGAGACAATACAAAGGTAAAAAGTAATTGCTGAATAAAAAAGCAAAATACAAGATCAATTAATAACTTACATTTCTAAACAACTGCAAATATCCTTATTTATAACCATGGTGTTAGTTTTTGCCATAACTGGTATCTTTCTTGTGTCCCTTTAAGGTTTAGTGAGGGAAAGAGCCTTAGGATATCTTTAAGGCTGGGAACTTATAATTTACCTTCAACACTTTACGACAAGAATCCAAGGAATTAGAGCTCTGAAAAAAACGTTTTGGCTTTCCTGCTTGTGAAGCTGCATTCCCACCTTGGATCACAAACTGAACGAAAAGAAACAAATGTTTTAAAAAAAGGAATCACTGCTAAAATACATGATATACTTTACAGCTTATATAGTTTTAATCCAAACCTTCATATATAGTTGTCTTTTCTGTATAATGGGGCCCTTAAATAATCAATGTAACCAGATTTCTATTATGCAATTTCGAAATAAATAGTATTGATAGAGGAAAACATTTTTAGTAGGTTAATATATTTAGAAAGTATTTATAATTATTTATACAGATGTCTTATTAGGCCTCCCTCTATCTCTCTGAATATGCTTTTGTCAAGTAGTTGGGGAACTGGGAGGAAGAGATTAGCTCATAAACACAGAGTAAATTGCTATTACAGACAATTAGCTCTGCACACCCACCCTTCAAGCAGAAAGAAACAATGGAAGTTGAGACATGACAGAGATTAAGGCCTTTATAAGACAAAATGAATAGCATAGAATAGGTAATAGGTTAAAGCTGTTTATTTCTTTAATATTTCTAAAAGCATTTAACACACTGCAAAATATGGGATGATAGTATCCCTTTAAAAAGGTACACAGAAAAGCAGGCTTAAGAATTACTGCAGAGACTTATTAAAAACTTAATAAAACAAATAATCTTGTAGCTTGTTCCTGTTTTATTAGATCTCCTCCCACTTCCTTTGCCCCTACTTTATATTTATATATAATACCATGTAAAGAAGTCTCATATTTACAGTACAAAAAAAATAATAATTAAGTACAACCTTTAACATGCAACTTATTTTCTATGGGCTTCAATTGCTTTTCCTTGCGGGTCTCATGGGAAGGTCATTTTATTGTGAGTAGCACTTTCATTTAATTCAGTTGTATGTCCCAAATTATTGTAGCAGCCTTTCTATGTACCAGACTCCAGTATCCTACCATGTAAGTAACTGGGCTGGAAAAAAAGTATTTCCAGCAAAGAAACAAAGATTTTAAAAAAAAATATATATATATATATATATATATATATATATATATATAGCTTTTTTTTCCTTTTTTTTTTTTTTTAACTTACTAAAATATGCCCTAAATCGGGGTGTCCAAGTTTGGTTCTGCTGGGCTGCACACAGGCCTGGATTTGAGGATAGCCCTGCTGTACCCAGGTGAGACCATCATTTCTTCAGTCATCCTAACCGATTCATCTGTGCAGAAAGGAAATCCTTTAATCCGGGCCTGTGTGCAACCCAGCTAGACCAAAATTTGACACCCCTGCCCTATAGCAAAGCTAGTACTTCAAAAGAGTATCCCAAAAACATGAGCCTGAAAGTAAGTTCCAGTTAAATGGCTGAGAGCATCAAATTAACCTTGTCCAAGAATCGTGTGTTTATAAAGTCATCAATAACTCAATCACGGTTTAATAAAATAAATATAATTTCACCTGCCTAACTCCCTCCTGTCACATGAATTACACCATTTGTCTGGAAGCCATTGACATAATTGGAAGCAGTATAATTATTCAGTAGTTGTGAGTAGTGTCCCACTATCCATGTATTGGGTGTAACCACACCCAAACAGAATATCATTAGTGATGTAAAGGTTTTCGAATTATCCAACTCTCCAAATGACAGGTAATTATCAGAGGTTGACAACTTTATTTGAAGTGTAGCAGCCAATTAAATTTGTTAGGAGGCAGATTATAGATTATATATAGAAATATGATAACTAACAAGTTAGGAGTCATAGGAATGCCTAAATTAAAGCTCCTGAATAATTAAACAGCTGCCAAATCACTTCAATGTCTTCTAAACAATGTGAGTCATGGTACGGAAGAAAGGTGGAGACAGCACTTTAGTAAAGTTAGAATTCATTTTACATTACACATGGCTTTATAGTTGACCTCATAAACAGAAATTCTAACTAGTGATGAAGTAGATACTGGGCCTCAAACTGCTGCTTACAGTGGCCTTTTAGTGACCCTTTCATATTAATGGTAAAGAAATGTAAAGGGGGGTGGACCAAATCATTTGAACAGAAAATAATTTTTATGACGTTTTCTATTTGAACACAC
The DNA here is from genome assembly GCA_027410445.1 of Discoglossus pictus. Lineage (NCBI taxonomy): Eukaryota > Metazoa > Chordata > Amphibia > Anura > Alytidae > Discoglossus > Discoglossus pictus. The sequence goes on along the minus strand of CM050171.1, from coordinate 15,531,308 downwards.
GCATTAACAATCTTAGAATATTTACCTATGTCTCAAATAATCCAAAGAATGGATATGTAGGGTCTAGCAAAGCTGCTGAGTTTTGGTTGGGCGTGTGCCATGATTTCAAATGGTTATGCAGAAAATACCACAAAATAATTATAACCCACTTACATTAGGTCCAGAGTAAGTACTATTTATACTCTATAATAATAATAAAACATTTTTGTATCTAGAACTTTACCTTGTCTTGGCATTATGGGGAAAATAATGGTGACGCAGAATAGAAACACTGGTGTAAAAATTACTAATATAAAAATAAACTGTACAGTACAAATATACTCCATACAATGAATAGAGCTTAAAATAAACACAGTGCTTGCTCTAATTATAATAGCTATCCATTCAGCACAATCAAATATATAAAACATGTTTAAATAAATTCCACTTCATAAAAGAAGATTAGGAAAGCTAAGTGACCCATGACTATGTAAGCACACAAACCCTACAAGTATACCCGTTAGTCACTGATCAAGAAGATAACTTATATTAAATAATTTAAAGTACTAATTATCAAGAATAAAACTTACTTTAAAAAAAACTTAAAAACGTCAGCCGTGCTGGTATCAACTCACAATAAAGGTCAATGGGTGAAGATACACTGCCGCAAAGTGTACCATCAACAGAAGGATCCCCACTGGATGAAGGCTTGCCTTAAATAAATATCCTTAGGCAAAAAGTTTTTCGCTGGGGGTGGGGGGGGTCTATGAGATCTTGTTTATTCTTTTATAAAATGTAATGGTCCTGAAATTCATTTAGACCAGTCTCTTGGCTAACAACTTTAAAATTACCTTATCGGGTGGAGTCAAACCCTCAACTGGCGACGAATACATGCATCTTCTAAAGTTAGTTTAATGTTGAACATTGTATTTATAATGTGTTAAATATGAATTATATTGATGAACAATGCATAATTAAAATAACTAGCTTCTCTTAATGGGGCATTGCAGTGGTCCTTTAAGTGATGACAGAAAGAAATGTTCTTTATGCTGAAGCCATCATAAAATATTTCGAAACCCAAGAGGACGTTCCCCCTTGATTTAACTTTCTTTTAAATGCAACTAAATTAAAGTATGTAGGTTATTTCTTATTTGAATTTCACAACTTGTACTCTCTGCAATGCATGTCAGGTGGCACTTTCAAAATATCACATTGTAATATTATGCCATTAGACCCACTCTCATTCAAGAGTCAAGCACAGAGTGCCAAAAAATAGTATAAATACCATTTAGAGACATACTAATATGGCGCGAAATTATCTAGTTAAAGGTGAATATGACCAATACAATGTGTAGAACAACACAGAGGATCCAAATATGGTTTTAATTAAAGAGATAGGTAATGTCAAGCGAATGTTTAAAAAAAAACAACTTATACATACATATGTAGCTATTGCTTCCTGGTTCCCAGGATTTGCCAAAAATTTCCAAATAATGATTTTTCTTATTAATCACAACTCTTAATGCACCCATTAAGGACAGCATAAACTCTAATGGGCCAGTAATCATGCCCGAGGGTTCAGTCTAAAGGAAGAGGGCTTAACACGGGGCATCCATTTGGGAGGTATGGGAACCAAATGCTGGGGGTACAGTACTCTCTGGGTATTGGTATTTATTTTATTTAATGTATTAATTGAAACTTGGGTAGTACGTGAATGGAAAGCAATAGAATATTCACGAACATTCGGCACTTCCTGCAAATGCTATAATTTAATTACACATGTGTATTTACTACTAATTCAATTTTAAATGTAATATGTGTGTATTTACTGGTTTTGGCTTCACCTGTGTGACAGAAGGAGATGGAACTGAAAGACCCCAGTGCATGATTTACAATTTGGTAATGAACAATGGAAATTTGAAGCCATCAGGACTGAGGTAACATCTCAAAAGCAAACAGTAATCATGTTTGTACATCGATTGATGCTTTAAAGTTGGGAAGATTTTGTTATGATCAAAAAGAAACTAATAACCCAAGTTGTCAGTGAGATTAAACACAGTCCTGCAAAAATCAGCATGCAGATCAATGAATCAACTGACGTTGTAAACCAGTCAATCGCTTGTATTTGTACATGAAAAGAGCGTCAGGGAACAGTTTTTATTCTGTAAACGACTTGAAACAACAAAAACCAAAGCAGTTGATGTATTCAAGCTGATCCGATCAATCTTTTATCGCCATGGAGGTGGCATGGGATTTGATTGGGTCTATTTGTACGGATGGAGCTCCTACCATGAATGGCAAAAAAATCTGGATTGGTTGCTATGGTCAAGACGAAAGCTCCACAAGTGCTCACCACACACTGTGTTCTACATCAGCAAGCTCTGGCATCCAAAACATTGCCTAAGAAACTTAAAGAAGTGATGGGAATAGTTGTGCAAACCGTCAACTTTATTCGTGGACGTGCATGGTATCATTGATTACAAAAATTCTGTGATGAAATTGGAGTGGAACACAGTGTGTTACTGTACCAGACAGAGGTACAATGGCTGAGTCTTGGCCGTGTTTTCGCGCGTGTAGTAGAACCTCAGAATGAAGTTCTTGAATACCTCAAGCATCAACAATCTCTCGTCATTTTTGAATTTTGCTTTTTGTTAATAAATATGATAAAGTTATCAATGCTTAGGATTGTATTTCATGTTCTCTTCCAAGCTATCCATATCTAAAGTACAGTAAATTCAAGTTGTTGACATTTGCAAGTCATACGGGCAACTAATATAAGGAATGGTGATGATTATTTCGTCAAGTTAAGGGGGCATGGGACCATATTGGACAATCCATTTGGGGTCTGGAGTCATCAAAATGTTAAGAACCCCATGGTCTAAAGCAATACAAAAGAACTGAACATCTAGGCTGATAAACTACTCCGTGTGGTACACATTTTTATATGGCTTTAAGCTGAACAATATTGCTATCCTTGGAAGCTGGATCAGAATAGCTGGGTGATAGCTTAATACTGCAAACTTCAATGTAGATTTAAGAAAAAAAAACTTCTTAAAGAACGTTCAATCAATTAAGTACTTGTAATTTCCTATAGCTTTAAATTATACCATATTTGGGACTTTAATTGTGGCAGAGTATATCAGTCTAAGCATATTGCAATAACAGGTCTATTTGAACGAACCTACAGTGTAGAGTCACATTATTATGACCACGTCATATTGATGTCAGAGGTGAACATCGGCTGCAAATGCGTGTGAGGGCCAACCGACATGCTACAGTTGAGCAACTCACTGCCCAAACGAACCAGGGAGGCTACCAGATGTGTCTAAAAGCTCAGAGCACAAACACACTACAATAATTGTTTGTAAGAACACAAGCTGGGGGCAGAGGTGTTCTGGTCTAGGAAAGTTTTTCTTTGCATGGTGTGGGGCCACTCATACCTCTGGAAGTCACTCAACTGATTGGGTATCTATCCTTCCTTGCAGTACACCAATACATGTTGACTGCCATCCCTGGAGCAGATGGGATCTTCCAGGAGGATAACGCAACATGGTTGAAGGAGCACAACAGACTTCAGAGTACTTCAATGCCCTTCAAATGCCTCAGACACCTATTGAGCACCTGTGGGACCACCTCGATCAACATGTTAGCCGCATGGATCCCTCCACCCCGCACTCACGAACGGCTGTCTGATGCACAGCATGGTTACAGATACCCTTGTCAACCTTCCAGCATATTATTGACTCACTACCACGCCGTCTAGCTGCTGTCCGTGCTGCACACAGCGGTTATTTGGGATAATTGATGGTGGTCAGAACCGGACTTGACTGTACTTGTACAGAGATAGAGTTAAATCCAAACTCTGTTCCAAGAAGTTTATTACACAAGAATCCAACGAAAGAACAACAAAGTATATACATACACATCAATAAAACTCTGATTATATGTAAAAGATTGTTAGAAATTTACTGATGAAGGAGGGATTAATGGAGCACTTGAAAAACATACAAAAAACGCATAAGATGGTTAAGAATAGAAGACAAGACTGTATCGATTATTTTAAGCCTCCCAAGGTTTAAGCATTTTTGCTATTTCAGGAAAAGTATTCTCCAAAAAAAAAAGGTCAATTTGAGTTTGAAAAATGACACTTGAAAAGTTCATGAGTATTTAGTGATTTGCACGAAATTAAGACACATTATTCGTACATTTGCTTATAGCAAGTTTGCTCATCTCTATTTATGGTACACTGGCCATACAGGAGCTCCTACCACTAATGAGACCATAGAAATAGCTATCTGTAATCTGACTGTTTAAATAGTCCCATGTTACCACATTGTTGCATGTCCATTTAAAGCATATTTTATTTCATTTTTTGTTTACTTGCTTATCACTTTACAGCAAAACATTAAATACATTAAAAAAATAAAAAGGACCACAGTGATGTCCTAGCAACAGGAGCAATAGATTTTAGAGACAATAATTAATACATTAATATTCAAGGATTACAAAAAGCAAGATGCATTAATAAACTTATTTTAAAATTTCAACTTACAAAGCTCCAGTTTAGATGCTTGTCCCTACCTCATATGATGTCATTTAGGGAAGAGAGCGGCTCAAACTGGGAGGTTGTCCTAAACGATCAAACACAAACTTGTATTCTTTCCAAGCTATACCAATTCAACACGCCTACATTCAATGAAAAGTATCTGCTCCTGTATAAACTTAAGCTTGTACTTGATCCTTTAGGACTGCCTCCCAGTCAATTGTCCCATCTCTTGATGATCTCATAAGAGGTGGAGGCAAGCAGCTCAACTTAAGGTTTACAAGCGGATATTCGAAAATAAGATTTATATTGAACTAGTAATCTGCCTGTCATAAATAACTATCATATGTTATGTTCAATTGCCTGTGCAGTCTCTCTCTGCGTGCCCTCTGCCTCTCCCTTTACGCGCCCTCTGCCTCTCCCTGCCTCAAATGGCATGGAACTGCGCATGCATGATTTGCCGCTATTTAGTGGTAGTAGCTTGTAACGCCTGCGCAGAACGCACCTCGCAGACGTTACTCACAAGCTCAAAACTATTTTAGTGGATACTACTCTTCTACATGACTGAGCATATTTTACTAAAGGTCGATATCCAATTAAAATATACAGCTCCTGTTAGTGCATTTATCATCAACTTTACAACCTAGACTAATTTATATTTGGTCATTTCCTTTGTTCATGTACACTAACTCTTCTCTAAAATATAGCTCAGTCACCATTTTGGAGGAGGTGCGCACTAACCATTCTTCTTAACCCCCTTGACATGTATTTTGACAGATAAAGCTTGTCCAGCAATATGAAATTGTCTTTTAAAGCACTGGATACTACTGAACGCAATATAATTAAGAGGAGACTGTATATGTTGCATCCAGTAAAGTGAACGCTAAGTACATTTTTTTCTTGTCCCCCTACATGCCACTAAAGAGCTGTAGTGTAGACCTTGTCCTCCTAATGAGATCTTCCAAACTATGTCACTATGTGACTGAAGGTAGGTGCAGCTTTATTTAAAGTCCTTAAATCCTGGCCCTTTCACTGGTCACAGCATTCACCAATACAGGAACATCATTATCAAGCAAAGCAGCAAAAATTAAAATATAAGTTGATGTAGTCTTTAAATATGTTTATATCATGTGAAACAATTTGCAACATAAACACAATAAAGACTAATCAAACTAAACATTGTAATATCACAATCACATGTATAATTGTGGTTTTGCGGGACAGTTCATGACGTTTGCAAGGTTGGTAATGCTTGTGGCCCTCAAACAGCGAGGACTGCGAAGCGAGGCGAGCTGTTGAGGTATGCAGGACTTAGGCTGCAATGAGCACGAAGCGAGGAAACAAGCGGACTGCAAGCCTCGCAAAGTGAGATGAGCCATTAAGGGACGCAACCTCAAGGCCTGCGGGAATTAAGGTGCAATGAGCGACTTAGGACCAAAATAAATACATGCACTGTGCCCGTCGCAAAAAATCTGACTAAAGGCCAAACCACAGAACACGCCTCAAATTAACTTACACACAGCACAGAGGGAGAGGCAGGGAGCCTGTGAGTGAGGTTGCAAGTTAATTTGAGCCATATTTGCCCTTTTTCGCGATCGAAAAGAAAGAAAAAAATGGCTGCCGAAAAAACAAAACGAAAACGAGGCAGAAGGACGTAAAACTAGCCCGTAGGGCGTTAAACTACCCAGTAGGACGTAAAAAAGGCAGTAACATAACCCAAGACGGTAACACTCAAGCACAACGCCTATAAAAAGTACACAGGGCGAGAGGCTGGCAATGAGCGCCAAAAGGTTCTCATTGCGAGCCACGAGATGAGCCAAAGGTGCTCAAAGGGCCCATAGTCTCGCATTGGGTGGCGCACAGCATTGCCAGCTTACAATTTTACTCCAGTCATTTTTGACGGGCAATTTCCTAGTATAACCATAAACTATCAAAAAGCATTTTTTTTTTTTTTTATAAATAACTTTCTTTTCTATAGAAATGTTTTTATTTATGTAAAAGGTGCAACTTAAAAATCATTTTACTTTTCTTTTTAAGTTAAGCAGTTTTTTTATGCTACAAGCCAAGGATGAAAGGGGCCTATACGGTTGTCTAGTGTGTTAAACATCATCCTTCCAGAGCACAGTCCATTGCCATACCCCATAACTAGTATATTTCAACCCAAATCACACAAGTCTCCTTGCTATTTAGTCCACTGTTCTAATTCAAAAGGACATGGACAAGACTATACTGTGTACCATCAGGCAAAGCATTCAAAAGTTATGTGGGAAAACGTATTACAGTTTAATTGTTCAAAAATTAGCTACTGACATTTTGGTTATTGCTTGTATACTTCCTAAAGCCCTATCAACTGCAAAGTAGGTAAGGATCATGATGTGTCGGTCACATTCAGATTTATGGATTTCTCAACTCAACATGAATCAGATAGCTGAGTAGTTAGAGTAGATGCCTTTGATTTGTGAGGTTCAAATCTCCAGTTCGCTTGGATCCTGTCTTGCATTTAGTTCAAATAAAAGTATTACAGTACTCAGAGCAGTCTCCAACCTATCTATATACAATTTACACACATTATCATGTAAACTATACTATTGCTACAGAAGAAAAATAAAATACTGGTGGGATTTGAACCACAATCTTACATTCCTGAAAAAGGAGAGCTTTACCACTTGAGACACCTATATATAACATATCTGATTCCTAAATGTCACACAATTTGTTAAAACCTGGGGATTTAGAATGCAATAGAGGGGTCCAAAAATCACCAATTACGTTAATTTTGCTGAATTTTCAAAAAGGAAAACACCTTTACACTCTAATGGTGATAAAGCACACATGGTTAACTTAAAGTGTCCCTTCAATTATTCTTTTCAAACAGAGAATAATTTAAAATATTGTTTGCAATTTTACCAACCCCCAAAAAATATTTGCAGGCCATATGATTATCATACACAACTTTTGAAATGGATACAAGATATCACTACATTGAAACCACAGACCCAGGAAAAGGAGGACAAGCGATGACCTTGCTTTGTTTTAACAAAGTAACTTATGCTGCTTATTTGTGCCAGAACTACCAGCTTGACTGAAAATTTTCTGTGAGAAACAGGTTTCTTTAAATTATTTTAGATTTTATAACTACTACTGGTTAGCACCATTAAAACAAAACAGCCTAAATCAATCATTAATACGCGTTTGTTTCAAAGCTCTTGTGGTTATCAAGGGGAAGTGGAAGCAAGCGACATACAGGATCCTAGTAAATTATATTAATTACATATCCGTAAGCTTTCATTAATATATAACTGAAAGACAATTCTGAAGAAAGATTTACAATTCAAAATGTTATAGTCAGCACAACAAACATTTACACCCAGGTAGACCAAAGTATTCAAGTTTAAGGCAATATTGAACTATAACCTTAAAGGACTTCTGTAGTGCCCTTACAGCATGAGCTAGATTTTCTTCAGCAATGTCCATGAATAAAATTCAAACTCAAAACAACATTCACTATTAAAAGTTACTGTCAACATTCAGACTCATTACCCACTATAAAGTTCAACCAGGGAGGAGATTTTGCAGTTAGCAGGTACATTTCCAGACACAAAGTTTACCAACATAGATTTCCATTGGGGATTTGTTGTGTTAGAGGTTTTTCTTTCAATTTGTCTTTGTTGTGCAGGGTTATCAACGATAGTTTATGTTCTGATCAGATCTGATTGCTTTTTAGATCGGTCTTACAGTCCACCCTCACCTTCCCCTTAATGACCTAATCAAGGTGGAGACAAACACTCCTCTGAAGGCATTTCACTATAATCTTTGAAACTGAATGTATTACTGAATATTGCTATTATAGATAGGAAACGTATTATTAATCAATACATAATTAAAATAACTAGCTCCACTTCCGATGATATTACAGTGCTCCTTTACAAAGGCCAATGTAATCAAAAACATTGGGCCATGCATTTAAAAGAGAAATAATGTGTTTGATCAGTCCTCATTTTACCAGTGAGTTAAGGAAATAGTGTACACAAGGGCCCTATCAATTGTGTTTGCTTCTATTATTTACATTAAAGCCAATGGGAAAGAAAGCATAATGTGATTCAATTCAGTCATCTGTAAAGGTTCACTGTTCTCTAGTAACATATCAGGACAGAAAAGAAAAATCCTGCACCTTTTAATTCAAAATAAGGCATTGAATAAAGTACTAAAAACCATGTAATTTAACTTCCTGTCCATAATACGCAAGTGAAGCAAAAGCAGTAAATAGAATACCGTGCCTTGCATAGCTAATCACTCGCCTCGCACTTTCATATTTAATTCAGTTGGGATTTAGACAAGAATTTAAGAATCTAATGTAAAAAACTCATGTTAGTTACATATGTATTCCCCCCCTGAAACAATACTTGATAGAACCACCATTGGCTACAGTTAAAGTCCTGAGTCTTTTGGGGTAAGGCTCTACTATCTCTATCCCTCAAATTATGCCCATCTTTCTTTGCAAACGTGCCCCAGCTCTGTCAGGTTGGATGGGGATCAGTTTGTGAAATTCTCAGATTGAATGTAAGTCCTTAAGACTGGTTCTCACTCAATTGCTGTTCTGCCCCAACAGCACAAACATATTTCCTTCTCAGAATTCCAAGAGATGCAGTTATTGCAAAGGACTCTGGGAGACTGGGCAGGGCATGCAAATGAACCCACAAAGCATTTTTAGTCATATGCGCAGGCTTATGCTCACTGTATTACACAGCTTTGAAGCATAGCATAGGATGATTATGCACAAGTTAGGAAACCTAAAGACAGCCGTTTCAAGTCTTAAAATGGATCTCAGAAGTGTGGGGCTGGTACCTAAATTATGCATTACATTTTGAGGGAAGGTTATTAACAACAAAAACATCAACAACATTTAGCTTATGGTGGGCAAAAAAGTGATAAAAGCCCTCCTCACAGAGTACGTTGGAGCACTTCTATTGCTCATGTCCATTATAAGATAAATATAAGGAAAATGCACAATTAAACTGCAGTAAAACAAAAGTAATTTACCCTTTTTGGTCCACTGAAAATCTTTCGGGTGCCATCTTTGTTTTTCTCTCCTTGCCTGCTGGCAGGCTTTTTGAAGACTTCAGGTACAGCATAAGGATCCTCTAAAAACTCTGGCAGAAGAAAAGATAATTTAAAGATTATATTTTTGTAGATGCAAAAAGCGTTTTTTCTTTTGCAATAAAAAAGGGTTGAAAAGAAAAATAAGAGACAACTTTAGGAGCCAAGAAGAAGTGGACAAATTCATAGAGCCATCATATTCAAAAATATTTAAAAGCCAGAAATAAAAAAAACGTCAGTCATTTAACCTGACGTATTTAACACTACTGACAATCATTGAAAAGTTCATATTTTAATAACCAATACACGAAGAGAAGGGCCGCCCATTGTGTTTGGAGCTGCAGTGTTTGTAGTTTGATTAATAAACTAAATTTACACTGGGAAAAAGATCAGAGAGAACACCTATTTTGAGTTTAGGCCCATTGCAAAAATGTTATAAATTTTACTTTTATTAAAGAAATATTTTTAAGACACATTAGTAATTAAAATACTGACAATTAAGAATACATCAGACGTAGTGATGTACAAGACCGCTCTATATTAGGAAAATTTGATGCTTTAATTTCTTGTTTTTCCAACTTAAAAATGTTAAGTGCAATATCTGAAATAACTTGCCTTTGTATAATTATGTAGTAAATCATTTTTCAACCAATTTCTACGGAGTACAATTATATAAACGTATATTCATTATGATATAGACTAGCTACTTGCCTGGCAAAAATAACGGGATTAAAATTGTAAGGCTGACAATGCTGTTTACTACTAAGTGAGGCTTTTGCTCCTCTGAGCACCCTTTGGCGCTTATTGCAAGCCTCTCCCAATCGCGGTGCTCATTGCGACCCTTTCATCTCGCCTACTGTACGGGACGTTCATTGCAGGTTTCGTTAACCTTCAAGTTTTGTGCCTCTTTCCACCATCTTCCTCCTGTCCCTTTCCCGTGTCTTTCTCCTGACTGCTGTTGGTTTTAATTTTCCAAGTCCCGCGTGCCTGGCGCTGTTGGTGTAAGGGTTACTGTCTTTGCCGTCATGTACTTTCTAAGTCCCGCGTGCCTGGCTATGTTCAGCCTCATTTTCAACCGGTTTCAGAATTTTTACATTTTTCGTCCACCATTTCTTTCTTTGCTTAGCCGACTTTGGATTTATGAGAAAACCCAAATATAGGTCTCAAATTCGCTTTCAACCTCACTCCCATGGTACCTGGCTCTTCCCCTGTGCGGTGTGTAAAATGTGTTATTTTTCTTAAATTATATTTTGTTTGTTTTTCGGGTTTTTATGGCTAGCAGTTGCGACCCTCGTAGTCGCATGAAACTGCTCAGCGCCTAAGTCCTGCGTGCCTCAAATTCTCACCTCGCTTTGCGAGGCGAGCAGTGCAATCAACGCCTTGAGCACTCATTGCAGCCCAAGTCGTGCGTGCATCGATGGCTCGCTGCGCAAGGGACGCAAAACCGTGACCAACATTGCAAACGTTACATCCACTGACAACCATATATGTGATAAGCAGCGTATGGGTATAATTTTGAGTAGCTTTAAATATATCAGTCACCTATTAAGTGGAGGTCCACATATCTATATTTGAGAGAATTATATAGCACGTTAACTAAATTTTTGCCTTGTATTAAAGATTGTCATTTGAAGATTCCTACTATTTTAAGTTTACTATGATGAGAGCGGAGAGGTTCCCAAATGTTTGGGCCGCATAAATATTGTATTTCTAATACGGATATTAAAAAAAAAAAAAAAAAGTTTTTTAAATCCTTATAAATCCAAATATAAAAATGTGGATTTTGCATTTCTAAAGGGTTCCAAAGTACAATCAATGTACTCAATTTGTATAGAAGTCTTTTTAAAGTTGCCATATTTTGTGGAACTTTTCCCATAAATAAATAGTTACAAGTTTTCAAGACACAGCTTGGTGTTTAATCACCTGGGAAAAAGACAAACCCATGTCTTCTTAATAATCCAAATTTTAATTACTAAAGTTTTTTTTTTTTTTTTTTTAAATACATCTTTAATAAAAGTTACATTTTATAAAATGCCAGCAATGGGCCTAAACTCAGTAAGTGCTCTCTTCTCTGGCTGATCCTTTTCAGTCAGTTTACATGTTTTTGCAACTATGAGCCTACCTACTTTTCAAATTGGTTAAAATCACACAACTAAATTCACTTAGTTACTTTAGTACCAATGATTCTTTCACTGATATGGGGCAGAAATTGACATTTTCCTAGTAAATAATGTTGATTAAAACATCACGGAGAGCGTAAAAGTGTTACGAGTGACAAAAATGCAGCAGAGAAACAGAAAATATCAGGGAAACAGAATAACCAATGTATTGCTAAATACTTTCCACCCCCCACCCCCAGTAAATAATGCTCTAAAACTATTATTTCAACATAAATTATTTATATGCAGTAAATGGTCTACATCTTTATATATATATATATAAAATAATAATAATAATAATAATAATAATAATAATAATAATAAATTGTATATCATATAGGCAAGAAAAAAAACTGCCACTTCTTTAGTGACTTCTGAAATGACCTCCAGGGCAGGAAGTACAAGTACTAATCAAAACCATTTGCTTTAAAAATGCAGGTTAATGGCTACCTGTCATTACCATTAGGTTGAAAAGATACTTTCCATGGCCCTTTAATCCTGAAGGGAGTGGCATTCAAAACAAGCATCACAAGGATGACAGCAGATTATAAAATGATATGTTTGTTAATGCTAAGATTCAAGAGTGATGGCAATTGTTTGGGGGCACAAAGTCATTTTAAAAATACCAAGAAAAAAAAGAGCAAAATTTGAGAATGAGTTAAGTAAAGATAGTCATGATTTGTATGGCCAGTATTCATATACTTAAAGGGATTTGGAAAGTTCCTGGATTTTACCAAGTATAATATACATACCTGTTTATCTCATCTCTTTTATGTACTTTACTTTAATAAGAAGTGCTGTTTTTACAGTCTAAAACCAAACAAATAGTCCCTGTATGGGTCTGCCCACTGCAGAGCTTGATGTGTAGTGTAGGACCACAGCACAGCAGTGTGTGCCGACAGATGGTCACCGATTGGTTAGTACAAGAGAGAGCACAGCAGAGTACGTCTTCATGAGCTGCAGAGGGCAGACCCAAGCAGGTAATATTTGTCTAAATATGCAGTACAATTTTGGGTACCGCTAGAGATGGAAAACGTACAGAGATGGGCAACAAAACTAATAAGGGGGAATTGAGGGACTAAGTTATGAAGAAAGACAAAACAAATAATTATTTTCTCAAAAAAAAAAGCAGCTAAGAGGGGATATGATTACCTTATATTCAGTATCTCACAAAAGGGAGTACACCCCTCACATTTTTTGTACATACGTTATTATATTTTGTCATGAGACAACACTGAAGAAATGCCCCTCTGCTACAATGTGAAGTAGTAAGTGTACGGTCTGTATAACAGTGTAAATGTGCTGTCCCCTCAAAATAACTCAAAACACAGCCATTTGGGCCCAATTAGCCATTTTCCCTCCCTGGTGTCACGTAACTCTTTAGTGTTACAAGGACTCAGGTGTGAATGGGGAGCAGTTGTGGAAGTTCAACATGGCACCTCATGGCAAAGAACTCACTGAGGATCTGAAAAAAAGAATTGTAGCTCTACATAAAGATGGCCAAGGCTATAAGAGGATTGCCAAGACCCGAAAAGTGAGATGCAGCACAATGGGCAAGACCATATAGTGGTTTCACAGGACAAATTCCACTCAGAACAGGTCTCGCCATGGTCGACCAAAGGAGTTGAGTGCACATGCTCAGAATCATATTCAGAGGTTGTCGTTGGGAAATAGATGAGGAAGTGCTGCCAGCATTGCTGCAGTGGTTGAATGGGGTGGGGGGTCAGCCCATACGCCGCACACTGAATCAAATTGGTCTGCATGGCTGTCCCAGAAGGAAGCCTCTTCTAAAGATGATGCACAAGAAAGCATGCAAACAGTTTGCTGAAGACATGCAGACTAAGGACATGGATTACTGGAACCATGTCCTATGGTCCGATGAGACCAAGATAAACTTATTTGGTTCAGATGATGTCAAGCGTGTGTGGCGGCAACCAGATGAGGACTACAAACAAAGTATGTCTTGCCTACAGTCTGGTGGTGGGAATGTCATGGTCTGAGCCTGCATGAGTGCTGCCTGCACTGGGGAGCTACAGTTCATTGAGGGAACCATGAATTCCAACACGTACTGTCACATAACGAAGCAGAACATGATCCTCTCCCTTCAGAGACTGGGCCGCAGGGCAGAATTCCAACATGATAACGACCCCAAACACACCACCAAGACTACCACTGCCTTGCTAAAGAAGTGGAAGGTAAAGGTGATGGACTGGCCAAGCATGTCTCCAGACCTAAACCCTATTGAGCACTTGTGGGGAATCCTAAAATTGAACTTGGGTGAGTGCAAGGTCTCCAACATTCAAGAGCTCCGTGATGTCATCATGGAGGTGTGGAAGAGGACTCCAGTGGCAACCTGTGAAGCTCTGGTGGCCTCCATGCCCATGAGGGTTAAGGCAGTGCTGGAAAATAATGGTGGCCACACAAAATATTGACACTTGGGCCCAATTTGGACATTTCCACTTAGGGGTGTACTCCTTTTTGTTGCCAATGGCTGTGTGTTGATTTATTTTGAGGGGATAGCAAATTTACACGCTTTTACAGGATGTACACTTACTACTTTACATTGTAGCAGAGGGGCATTTATTCAGTGTTGTCACAAGAAAATGAATTCTAAAATATTTACAAAAACCTGAGGGGTGTACTCGCTTTTGTCATGTACTGTAATATTAACCAGGGTCAATATAATGCTTTGCTAAGTGAACTTTTTTGCCAACAGGTTTTTGACTGAGCAGTGTACATACCTAGAAGTTAAAAATGGAAATAAAAAAAAAACTCCACCTTAAAGAAAAAGGTTCCTTGCAGTAAGGGTAGTTAATCTTTGGAAATCTCTACCAAAAAAGTTTGTGACAGAATTCAATAGTTAGTAATTATTGTGATTAACAATTACTCCATATATTACAAAGATAAGAGGATATCTAAAAAGATTGAACTTGGACTAAAAGTTTTTTTTTTTTTTTTTTTTTTTAAACATGAATTACTATAACTGACATGTAGGCCTTTCTCTGTGTAGAGACCACCATCACAGCTGATGCAGTTGCTTTTCATTGGACCATATTCCAAACATGTGAAAATATCCAAAAGGAGCAGGGCAGGAAAAATTAAAGGACCACTGTGGTCAACTAACTAAAAATAATAGATTAATTGTATAAAAATCAATAACCAAAACATACAGGTTTTAACGTTATGAGCATTTTTTTTACTACATTCTTCCATGTCTCTTTTCAGCTTAAGCAGTCTGTTGCTCTCTTAGGAGTGTGATATTAAGAGAGCTGGCAGTTTTAGATTCCAAATTCGTATTGTGCAGTTAGAAGTTTCCTGTGAATTTAAAGTCTTTCATCTCATGAAGTAGATCAATGGAAATCCATATGCTCGATATCACAGAGATATAATCCACTATAATATTTAACAGCTTGTGAGCAACGCCTGCACAAACATTTCAACTGAGATAATTAGGCAGGTTGGCTACCTTGGAGCATTCCTTGTAGCATAAGGAGACTATAACAACAATCCAATAACCGTCCATAAGTGAGCATGCTCCAGTTTACCAAAAAAGTGTGTAACTAATGCCATCTCAGTTGAAAAGATTATCTTTTCAGTTGTGCTCAGGACCATGAGATAGGTGGGGAGGGGTACAGCAGCATCCATTAACAAAATCAGCAGTTTTTAAAATTTTATTTTCTAGCTAGCCCTTTGTTGTGGTTTGCACATGATGGTTCAGAGCAGTCTCCGGGAGTTCAGAGACCTTCACTCAGCTGGAGTCACTAACATAATAAATTCCTAAAATGACCTCACTAATATTTTCCTTTTAGAACAATCAACTCACTTCATCAATGCCCATACAATCCAGGAAAAAGTATAACTGAAGAGAATATCAATGAAGCACTTACCCAAATTATTAGTGGACTGTATGTCCAATGAAGTTTCAGTGACACCTGAGCTTGGTGGAATGGATGCGGATGGGGCGACAGCACCCTTAGCTTTCTTTTTGGCCTTCCTTTCTTTTTTATGCCAGTCATCCTCGTCTTCATCATCACTTTCACTCAAGTCATCAAACCCAAAATACTTGATTCTATAATTTGATTGTCCAAAGTTTTGTGATCCTCCTTCCTCACCTCCAGCATCATCTTGGTCAAAGCCAAAAAACTCCAATTTAGCATCTTTTTTTGATTTGGTATTGCCGGGGCGGAACCTGGTTGTGGTTTTTGTGGTCGCAATGTCTGCTTTCTTTCTGAGCCGACCTGCTTCCCCCAAATCTGTCGCAGGACTTGTGGTAAACTCATCAATAGTACGATCCATGCTATCCTGAATTGTTACATTACAAACAGATAAACAAGATGGATGAAGAACTGTATAGTCTCTAGTCCGTCCAATTGCTCTGGTCCCACTACTCAAACCTTTATTTGCAGGGTTCATTTTATCTTTGTCAGAGGCATTAGATTTGGCTGTATTATGACTTGTCCCATCTAAAAGCTTGTCAAAGTTTGATGATCCCTGGGACTGCTTAGTCTTGTTCGACCTACAATATGTCCTGCAACTACCAAGCTTAAGACCACCTTGGAGAACATCGTCAGGTAATTCCTGATCAGGGTTGCTCACTTGATCCTTGGTGAAATTATCTTCTTCAAACTTGGTATCTAAAAAATTGTTTCCATCAAAATCTACATGCAATTCAGATGTTTCAGATCTCTCTCGAGTAAGCTCCTCCCAATCAAATAGTACCGTGCTCAGTGTATCTTTTGTTTGCTCCTTTTGTGATGGAGACTCCGACCTCTTTCCAACAGTAAAATCCCAATCATCATACTCATCATTTGTGGTAAAACTAGAAAATAATGTATCTGCTGATTTTTTGTCTCCGTTATCAGCATTTGTAACAAAACTAGAAATTAACGTTTCTACAGGTTTCTTGTTGTCATTTTCAGATTTCTTTGGAACAGTGCAACTATTTTTGTCTTCTTTTGCATGGCCTAGAAAGAGAAAAATAACAAAATCCAATTAAAAAAAATAAGTATTCATGACCAGGAAAAATTTTGAAGGTAACGATGCAAAGAAAATTGTAGTTATGGGACTAAACATTAACTT
This sequence comes from Discoglossus pictus, assembly GCA_027410445.1. Lineage (NCBI taxonomy): Eukaryota > Metazoa > Chordata > Amphibia > Anura > Alytidae > Discoglossus > Discoglossus pictus. Next base: position 15,514,451 of record CM050171.1, on the reverse strand, counting down.
AACTTAAAGACAGCAATTATAAAGCCAGTCCTGCTTTACCATCAGTATAAATCATAATTCAAAACAATTGGTTGGGTAACTTTCGAAGCGCACTCGAAAGTAAAAAATGTACATTTGGAGAAAAAAAAAAGAATGTTTTTAAAAAAAGGAAAACTACTGGGCTGAACAAGGATGGTTATCGATAGCTTATTTATTTTTTTAATCGTCAAGATATAGATTGAATGTTGCAAAATTTCCAACTTAGTCCATTACGCAAGTGAGAATTAAAAAGGGAATAAGACGTTTTCATCCCCACAGAGTGCAAGAAACTAGATTTTTTTTTTTTTTACTGGTATTCCCTGAAACAAGTAATGGGTGATATAGCCTATATATATATAGGCTAGGAAAGATAATAGTAATGCACAAACCTATATGCCTATCTTTTTAAAAAGTAGTAAAAAAATATTAAAGTAATAATTGTAGTGCAAATAGTATCTAGAATTTGAGTAAGAAGTTGTTGAAATCCTGTCCATTACTATACACCCCCTCAAGGCACCTATGTAGGCAGAGTCCTAGCCAATGAGCTGTGTAGAGTTGTGTCCTAGCGAATCAGTTGTCAGTGTCACTGCTGCCTCCGGAGTAGCTTTGTGAGGGAAATATATATATATTTTTGTACCTGCCTCCGCATTGGCCATAATTATGAATTGCATGCTAATTTAGCTTAGATTTTCAGAGACGTTCCTTCTCAAAATCAACGGATTGAAACCTGAAATAATTCTGCAGATGTTTACTGTGGGATTTTTTCATACAAAAAACTATTTTCATACTCTACAGATTATCCTCTATCACATGCAGTCATAATACAGGAAAACTGCATATACCTTTAAAAGGAAGGCTATCAAATAATTTAGAAACCCAAAGCAACTGAAATTACTTTATCATATCAACATAAAAAAAATGTCAACTTTATACACTTTCCATAAACATTACTTTGTTGCTGTTCAGGTTCATTTTCGGCTGCACTAAAAACCGAGTTGGACATTTAATAAAGATCACTAAAGTGCTCTTTTATAGGAACATTATTAAGGGAAGTCTTCAATAATGAGAGGCTCATGTTGAAGACATGACATTTCATATTCTTTATCAAAGAAATTAAGGAACATGTTTAAACATTTACATTTTTGCAAAATGTTACAAAAAATGGTAATAATAATAATAATACAGTGTAGACAGTATGAATGATTTTCCCTCTTGAACTGGATTGTTACATGATATAGAGTGGAAAGAAGTCTTGGCATTGAGAATGGGGGTTGTAGTTTATTACCATCCATTTGAAATCAGAACTAGATGAGCAGTTTTTATTTCAAATTAGGAGTAAAGACAACTTTCATAATGTATTCAACAAAGAATCGCTTTATGGAAGTTTTGTTTGTTTTTGAAGACATACTGCATGTGAAATCAGTATGCTTAAGAATGAGAACTGCACATAATAAATAAAAAGCTCTGGTTACACAATAAATCTCCTCCATTGTTGCTTAATCACTATAGGAAGCTCCTATGCAAATCATGGGGTGTGATGGACTCTGGGCTCACTCAGAGCCTGAAGAAACACTCTGCACTAACACCACCCCCCATAATTGACTTCAAAGCCTCCTAGCATGACTCCGCAGCAAGGGAGGGAATTAGTGCTTGATCAAAGCTGCATATGGAGTCCAATGGAATAAAAATAAAACATTTTTAAGAAGGTTAATAAATTCATCCATTCTCATTTTTTTTTTTTTAGCATACTGCTTACATGGGTAGTAGGCCTTACAAATACAACTTCAATACAATGGTGCTTTAATTAAAAGAAGAAAAAAAAAAAAAAACAACATTCACATTGTGACCCTTATCAAGTCAAATTCTTCATAAGAGTTATAAACTATACATATGAACTTTAAAAATGACACTCCACTGGTCATGGAGGGCAAATGTTGTAAGGAGATGTACATAATTGCTTTAAGAGGATATGGAAGACAGAGATATGGAAGAGTCCCTGTTATTAATATTAAAATAAAGCTACATAAGTGTTTGCATATCTAAACCTTTTATTAACAAACGTTTAAATGATTTTTTTTTACACAATTAAATCTTCAAAGCTCTGATAGTCTGTGATTGGCTAGAATATCTAGTACTACAGAGGCTCTGTGTGCATGAGCTGCTGTGGGCAGAGCTTTGTAGGGGCTGTTTGGAAGATTTCAATGAGTGAAGCACTTGTAAGAAAAATGATGTTTAGATATGAAGAGAAATACTTAGGTGGTTTATTTTAATATAAAAAAATAGGGAACCTTCCATATCCCTTTAACACATTGCAAAAGTAACTATGAACTTATAGAAGTATGACTTAAAATAGTCATTGAGGGCAAGGGTTATAAAGGAGGGGCTAGATATTGCTTTAACATTTTAAAATGAGGATCACTTTGTCTGTATTTCACACTACTTTATTCCCAGTTGGATACAAGAAGCACAAGACTCCTCTGCCTTGAAACCACTAGAAGTCTGTTAACAGAGGTTGAAGTAATACAAGTAAAATACCACCATACATATGCCATAGTTAAAGATAATATACTGCATGACATCTATGTTTGTTATATGAATATTAGAAGAAAAAAAAACAGTAAAAGTACATGACTAATGAGGAACCAAACAAAATATAAGCGAGTGAATTTACAAAGCTACATGCAGAATGAATAAAAGGATATGGAAGGTTCCCAGATGTACTCAGTATATATTATCCCTGTGTATCTATTTACGGACATGCATGTACTTTTATTAATAAGTGTTAATAAGCTCTGTATTTACACAAACAGTCCCTGTATGGGTCTGCCCTCTGCAGCTTATGCAGACAGACTATGTTGTACTTGCTGTGCAGTGGCACATACTAACCAATCAGTGACCATCCCTAAGTAGCACTGTACAACAAGCTGCTAGTCCCTGATAGGCTAGGACACTGCAATGCACATCCAGCTCTACAGGGCCTGAGACCATATACGCTGCAGTGGGCAGACCCATGCAGGGCAGCAGAAACAGAGCGTATAAACACTTCCTGATAAAATAAAGTCCATAAAAGTAGATACCCAGAGATTTTATACCTAGTAAAATCCTGAAACCCATCATGTCCCTTTAACCTCTCTCCCCATGCATAGCAAATGTCAACGAAGAAATTACCCATATAAATTGGTTGTTATCTAATGCTTCCAATCTATATTTTTAATAAACGGAGCTTGAAGGCTGGGTATTGTTAACATAAATTAATCAAAAATAAGCCCCCTCTTTGTTCTGATGAAGCTTACCTGTCCATTTGGAATAGACTATAATAATGGTAGAAAACATTTTTTATGGGCCAGAAGATAGATATCATATAATTGTATCAAAGCTTACTTTATATTGTTACAATATTTAAAAACTAAACTATATTTATTGCTGCAGATAAAAAAATAAAAAAAACTAAGGCCCAATCCCTAGAGATACAAACACTTCAAACCCATTTAGTATTTAGGTAAAGTGGTGCTCTGTGGGATTTCATTCAGATACAGAGCAGGTTTCTGCAAAACAAATTACAGTCTAGCCTCAGCTCTACAGCAGCATCTGGGTTTTGTTTAGACCAGATAATTATGTCTGATACCTGAACAGAAGGCAATTTAAGTTATTTTTTACCCTTAGTATAAATATCCTTCTGGTAAATAACCATCTAAAAGAAAGTGACGAATTATGCAATACTGGTAAACAAACATGAGCTTTAGTTACTACTATCACACTCTGATATATATATATATATATTTTAAATCAGGGAACATTTATTTCAAACTCCAAAACACTCCGGTATTGGTTTACACTAGTGTGACCCAATTATGTATAACACTATCTGATTTGTTTCTGGGGAGGAAAGCGATTGCAAGTCTGGACAAGATATTAAGAAGTAAAGATATTATACTATCAACAAAGATGTGCATAGTTACAACAATGGTATTCCCAATAGTAAAAAACAGATGTGAGAGTTGGACCATAAAGAAGTCTGAGTCATTGACTCCTTTGAATTGTGGTGTTGGAGAAAAACTTTAGAGTTTTCTGGACTGCAAGAAGATCCAATCAATCAATAATACTACAGGAAATGAAGACAAACTGTTCACCAGAAGGTTTGATCATGAGGATAAAGCTCAAATATAGTGGTCATATTATGTGAAGACAGGAGAGACATTAGAGAAGGCTGTGATGCTGGGAAAGATTGAAGGTACATGAGTAAGGGGGAGGCAGAGGCGGAGATGGATGAGGTCACTGATGCAATGAGCATGAGCTTGATGGTACTCAGAGGGGCAGTGGCTGACAGATGTGCTGACGTGCTGCGATCTATAGGATCACTGAGAGTCTTGCACGATTAAACAGCAACATAGTTTCTTTCTACTAGAGATTCAGATTTTGAGCTCGCTTTTACAGCATATCATTTCCAGACCTCATGTAACTCCCCATCCAAATAAGATTGGTCTAAAGTGTCTGGAATCCATTGCATTTGGGCACAGCAAAAAGGGACAATTTTTCATACACAGGCAATAGAAGGATCATTATATTTAAGAAAAACCTCACATTTGTGAAGTATGTTACTGGGTAAATTATGAATATAGACAGTTTAGTTAAATCTACTAGTTATTAAGATTCTGGGTAATGAAGGCTTCCATCTTGTCTTGACCTGAGCATGTGCTGCTTAATTTGAAGACTGAGTCGGGTGTGTGTACCTTGTTATCAGCGTCTGGAGAGATTTTTTTTTTTTTTGGGGGGGGGGGGGGGGGGGGGAATAAGACACATTTTGTTTTAGCACCATCAAAAGTGCATATCACATATATAGTTGTGAGCATAGGAGCCGTTGCAAAGCGAGGGCCGCAGTTGCTGGCAAGGAGCGCCAAAGGCAAAATTTACGTTGTTACGCAAGGAAAATACTAGACACGTTACGAACAATTACGACCTCGCAAAAATTGGCCGCAACACGCGCACATGAAAAATAAAACAAATACACACAACAAATACATAGAAAGCTTACTTACAGGAAGAGGGAGCATCCAGGACCTCGAAAACTAAAGATACACCTCAATTTAACTCAAATTAAAAGAGTTTACACACTAAAATATTCTCAAAGCGAGAGAAAAAATGGCCGCCGAAAAAAACGAAAACGAGGCTACAGCAGTCTAAAAAGACGCAAAACACCACCAAACACCTACGTATTTGCCGGAAAACACCTTAGAGATTAAAAAACAAGGACGCAACCCGCGCGACCCCAAAAACATTACAAACACAACAAATACAAACAACAAACACATAAAAAGGTTACTCACAGCAAGGGGGGGGGGGGGGGGCACCCAGGACCTCTGCAAGTGAAGTTACACCTCCATTTAAGCACATATTTTGCAGTTTCGAGAACCGAAAATCGCCTAAGCGAGAGAAAAAATGTCCGTAGAACAAAACGAAAACGAGGCTAAAGGTCCCTAAACACGCAAAACACCACCATAAACACGCAAAACACCAAAAAGCTACGGATATTCCGAAAAAGTCGCACGACATAGAAAACGAAGGACGCTAAATCAGCCACATTATATACACCAAACACAATTAGCTCACTTACAATTTCATTGCCGTAATTTTTTGACGGGCACATTCTCCCCAGGAATTCCCTTAGCTGGGCGAGCATACAGCTACATAATGTGTGTCACTTGCCTCTCAAGCTGGGAAGCACCTGAAACTAGGTAGCCCCCACAAATCTGACTGGGAAGAACAGTGGGGTTCAGAGTTAGAGAGTCAATTCTACTTTTCAAGCTTTTAACGCAGAGGCTACTTTTAATGTTATTTTTGTGAGTGCAATTTGATTATATTAATAAAAAGGTCATCTTCCTTATTTGCTACACTATGGGGGGATTATTGTGCTGATCACAGATTTAAACTAGTATTTCCTGAGGTTGAGCTCTTAGCAGAACTTCTTAAATCTGTTATGGATTGTCACCATTTGATCAAGTGACGACAATCAAGAACGGATTGCAGAAGAACTGGAAAAGGATAGCTGCTACAAGTACTCCAAACAGAAGGGCTTCTCTCTACTAAGAACTTTTCTTTCACTCATTTTCACCCTTAGGGAGACCAAGACACAAGAATCATTTGAATAAACAAAATAAATATTTAATACAAGTTCTCTGCATAACCACTTTCTTATTAGTGCTCATTTATTTGTTGTTTACAATGGTCCATTAACTACCTTAAAACTTCAATACCATTAGTACTAAATCATTAATTGCATAAGCTGGGAGTAAGGATAAAAACAAATATGGAACCATAGTAAAATGTACAAATTTGCCTATGTCAAGATGTGTAAGATGTCAAATTTATCTTCTGCATTCAAGAAGAAAGCTTGTCCCTCCCCTCCCACACACTCCTAATAACCCATACAGATGTGTTGGTGGTTTAGCAGGTTTTATTTTACATTCATAGTAATATATATCATGTGTTTTGCATTCCTAGGCTAATTACGTGATGTTATGAGCGCACTGCCAGCAAGGATCTGCCCAAAGCTCTTTAAAGGGATATGGAAGGTTCCCAGACGTTACTAGGTATAGACTATCCCTGTGTATCTATTTACTTTTATGGAGTTTGTTTAATTAGGAAGCGCTTATAAGCTGTTTTTATTGTCTAAGATCAAATATTACCTGTATGGGTCTGTCCACTGCAGTGTAGGCAGACCCAGACCCTGAAGGCTGGATGGCAGTGTAGAGTCTTAGCCTATCAGGGCCATGTCTCAACAGCATATTGCAAAATGTTGCTGAGAGATGGTCACTGGTTGGTTAGTATGAGACAGTGCAACCCCTGTACTCTATCTTCATGAGCTGCAGAGGAGAGAATCCAAATAGCAACTGCTTGTAATATTTTACGCAGAAAAGAGAGCTTTTAAGAACTTTTTAATTAAAGTACACAAAAAAGTAAAGAGATAGATAAGCATATTATAATCCTAATGAAAACCAGAAACCTTGCATGTCCCTCTGAAGCCAAAAATGATTTAAAGACTTAAAACTATATTAACCTACATCATACACATGTATTTTCAAGCACAACTGCTCATCCTCAGCCACTCCAGCATGAAACCAAGGACTGGATGTAACAAAAATGCAAGCTTTCTAATCTTCAGAATTTTTCTTGATATTTAAAATGCAAATTACAAAAACGTGCAAATTTAATGGCTCCTAATTAAATGCATCAAAGCACTTGCCTTTAAAAAAGGGATACTTAAATTATTTTTATATCACTGAAAACAAAATATGTAAAAATAGGACACTTGCCACTGCTCCATGATCATAGCCCCCCGGCTTTCTCCTCCTTCCCTAGCAACTGCTCCCTTGCCTCTCACTTTCTTCAGGCAATCACAGGTGAGAATATTCCACAAGGGAGAAAGACTAGAGTATCACAGGAAACCACATCCTGGAATGCATTCTATGAGTGCCGTGACTGGCTGACTAGCTAACTACATTAGAGATAAAATAAGGAATGTCTGGTGGAGGAGGAAGCAAGGAGCCATGAGACAGACAACTTTCTAAGTAGATTATCAAGCTTTAACAAGTTTTTTTTTTTTTTCTAATACAAGCAATAACTATATATATATATATATATATAGATATATATATATTTTTTTTTTTACTTTACTTCAGTACACAAAAGTACTTGTTCTAGTATTTTTTTCTCTACAGTAAGTAATTCCTTAGAAACAAAGTATCGTTTTTGTAGCCAATGAGCAACTCTGTATGCTAATTTGCATATCAGTATTTTATAAAGTTGGGGAGGGGCTATAACTGAATGGTAACATTAAAGATAAATGCAAGTGTGGTGGGTTATGAATGCAGCCGATCGAGGGGAATTAGTAGCGATTCAATTTATTTGCATGCACTGTGTTTTTTTTTTAGCTTTGCACAAAAAAAAAAAAAAATGTTGCAGGTGATGTTTACACCCCCAGGATTGAGCTAGGCTCCTGAAATTGTTAATTTTTGTAAAAAAAAAAAAGTGTACCCTATCCTTGTGAGCATTCCCAGCTTTTGCAGCTAATCAGCAATGCTGTATGCAGCCAGCTAGATGTGGCTTCTACACTGGGTTCTTAAAGGACCGTAAAATCGACATTCAAGTAAAAATGCTTGAGTGGTTACACGCTTGTTCTTTAGACATACAACCACTCCTTGGTAAATTCTGACAAATTATAATTGTACTGAAACCAAACATTTCAGCTTCTTCCTATTTTAATCTTAGGCGAATGGGCATTTATGCTTGATTTATGGTCCTGCAATGACCTGCAAAGTTTTCTGTTCATGTGTCTGTGTGAGGGAGTGCATGCAATTCACTGGGGCAGATCACATGGTAAAGTCACTGGGGCTGGGGCAGATCACAGGGAAAAGTCATTGGGGCAGATCTCACCTGGGATGTAGATAAAACAATCAGTGAATGAAGGGACACAGACCTTGCTCTGGGTATTACAGAAATCTAAAAGGAAAGCTGCAGCACAATTCACAGACCAAAAAGATACAATGCATTATGTATGATCATTTTCTCTGGGATTTTTAGGGGGTGTCAACATTGATAGAAAACAGTTTGCAAATGCAGGAAATTCAGCAAACTTTAGGTTAACTGTTTAAATGTTTATTTTGGTATTTTTTCATGCACACAATTGTTTTCATACACTACTAATTATCCTCTATCAGTTGCATTCATAATCCAGCTTACTTGCATATACCTTTAAGGGTTATTGTTTTTGTCACAGCAGGGAAACAAAAGCAGAGTGATTCCAAGCAGCACACCAAAGCAGCTAATTGGTACGAAGGAGCTGCACATAATAGGGTATTTAGGTATAGTTCCCATTAGAAAAACATGGCTAATACAATGTACAACAAGTTTTCCATACTTTATAAGATACTTTATAAGATTCTAGACTTGCAAATCAATGCACAGGTGGCACCTACCCCTGAAGTCACTGATCAAATAAGTATTAAGTATTCTTAGCAAAAGAACAATGGGAGTTCCCCGTTTTAATATATACTTCCAGGGTGCCGTTTGCAATGAATTAATCACACTAGTTTGAACACGGACTTCAGTGGAAGTATTATTAAATAAAATGTGTATGATAAACTTAAGGTTTAACACTTTCAAAACCTATAAGTGTTGTTTAGAACCAAAAGGAAGTTGTGCCTGCACCAATATCACATACAAAGAGAACAAAAACACAACTATAAATACCTGCAGCATTCTTCTTAGACACGCCGTGTAGCTTTTTGCCATCTTCCACAATTTTATTTGTGTTTTTTTCTTTCAATCCATGCAGCGCACTGTCAAATGAAATAAACTTGCATGACACTGTGGTCTCGGCCGTTATAGGCTGAGCAACTTTGCGGTTTGCTTCAAGTAGAGAGGTGAAGTTGTCAGACTTATCTGATTGTGGGTGTGCCAAAGGCTGCTGGGTAGCACTCTTAGGCTGTGGGACATTTTTTGATGATATTGGCAATGATTCTTCATCACTATCAAATCCAAATGGATCTTCTGTAACATCGTCATTAACTTTGGGTTTTTTAGGAATTTCTTCAATATTGGGTTTATGATTGGTTCTTTTTTGTCCTAATTTGGCCATAAATGTGGTCTCTCCCCATTTTGTACTAAGAGTGGTTCGTTTATTGGAAAAAACTTCATCAAATTTGGAGCTTCCATTTCCACCTTTGCGGCTGTAGGTTTTTCCAAATCTGGATGTCATTTTGATGCCTGTTTCATATTCCCTGCAAAGAAATAAAATCATGGACATGTTAAAAAAAAAAAAAAAAAAAGTAAATACTTCACACCTTATTGGTTATTTGAGTCAGAGTTTGGCAAATCCTTGGAGCCACAGCTCCTAAAATTTTACCGCTGGCTCCTAACTTTTTAGCGATTATGAATATATTGTTATCATTTTATTGTAATGCGCCAACATGTTCAGTATCGCTATTCAGGTACAAGTACAAAGAAAAATACAACATTAAAAACAAGGGGTAAAAACGGAGGGCCCTGTCTTTAAGCTTAAATTTTACAGATATATATTTTTTCCAAAGCATAGTTTTAAGATTGAAAACTCGCAAACGTACAATCTAAAAGGGAGTGGGAGAGGCAGAAACATGGCCAAGAACAACAGGTATGGATTTGCGGTTGGTGAATGTTGGAAGTGATACAGGATTGTAATACATATAATCCATACTTTGGTTCCTAAAAATAATGTTTCACTGGCTCCGAAATTTACGATAAATTTGTCAAACCATGACATCAATCATACTCTGGCTCCTAATTTCAGATACATTTGTCAACTGTGCTCTAAAAAAGACAAATGCCCAGCACAAAACAGTCACATATGAACAAAATGACACCAAAACATGAAAGAATCAATGTTACAGTATTAAGATTAAGAACCCAATCCCATCAAAGCACATGGCGAAATAGGGGCACTAGCTAAACGATCCACACCCTACACTTTGCTTCCTCATTATCCAAATCCATTCCTTGACATTGCCCTCTTGCATTTACTTTATTAAATCATGTTACATATAACCCGTATATTCAGCTTCAAATACTTTCTGAAAACCCACCTTTTTAAGACAAAATCTATCCATTCCTTCTTAAGATTCTGTTTCACATCAAAGTCTCCTTCACATAGAATTTAAACCACACAGCCAATTTAGACCTCATATACAGGAGGCCAAAAATGTTTGGTTTCCCACTGGTGCATGACCACAGCTCCTAACATTCTACTTATGGATCTTTTGCTGGTTAATTTACATGCGTACATAAAGTGTTGGAAATAAATATCAAAAACGTATTAGACGGACAGAAGAAGAAGCCATAAACATTTGAAAAAATAAAAATAAATTTAGAGGCAGAGGAGATAGAGGCTCCTACAATTTTAACTGACATAACATATGCAAAATCACAACATCTTAGAGGACTAGGAAAAGAGACTTCACAGGTGCAAAATACATCTAGAAGGCACAACCAGACTATGATCAACATCACAGTCAAAAGGCACCAATTTTAATTTTAAGGCCCATTAAAAGTTACATTTTATTGTAAATAGTATTACAGCAATAATAAAAATGTTTGTTAAAATATAAACAATTAAAAGGAAAAATGTAAATAAAATTAGACGTTTATTCGAGAAGTACCATATTACATAATATATCCTGTAGCTCCTATAATGTGTTACGGGCTCGCTTCAAGTTGGCCCCTTGGCCTGAAATAAACTTGTAAACAGTAGCGTTAGAGATGTTACCCTTCTTTAAAAAGCACACACCATCTCAAATGACAACACACGTAAATCAGTGTCCCCCAGAAAATTTTACTTGCTATACTGTGTATAAAACGGCAATGCTACAATATAATAACCTTTATTCCAGAGCTCAAAGGAAAGGAATGCCATGGATGCCCATTAATCCTACCATTTTATTTTCTTACTTTTAGCTGCTCTGCATAAAACTAAACAAAAAAACACTATGCTTAAAAAAAATAAAAAAAATTGGACTGCTAATTTTGAGGCAACTGACAAAGAAAAAGTCAGTTATTGAAAATATGAAAAGTACATAAGCAAATTAATATAATTACAATTGACTCATAAAAACATATGCGAGAACGTGATAGGTTATGACAAATTTAATTATCTATTTTCTAATGAGTATGTTAATATGTCCAAGTAGGCCGCTTCATCTATTTCCTCTATCTTATGATAGAAGTCTATTTTTTTTTCTATCACGTTGCAATATGTATTTTTAAAACATTAAATATAGTTGCTAATACTTTAATATCACTAGTAACAAGTATAATACAAATTCCTTCCACCATAGTTCAATAATAGTATTTTATTTGTTGCGGAATGGGAGGAAATTCTGACCCAGCAAAGTATGAACAGGAATTACTAAACCGATAGAAGTCTTTAAAAAAAACTATATGAAAGTTTATGGGAGATCACGGTTTACGTCTGTCTGATTAGGCGTCTCATATCAAATAATTTTATTGAGGAATTCTATATATTTGTAATTCAAAGTACATGACATTTCTTGTGTGAGCTCCACCTCCAAGGCACCTATATAGGCAGAGTGTCCTAGTCAATGAGCTGTGAGAAGTTGTATCCTAGCCAATTAGCGGTCTCTGCCAGTGAGAGGAAACGCATACATTGCTGTACCTACATCTGGTTGGCCACAACTATATATGAACTAGTAAAATTGTAAGGTTTGCAATGCTGTTTGCCACACAATGCGAGGCTATGGGCCCTCTAAGCACCTTCGGCGCTTATCGCATGGCTCATTGCAAGTTTATAGGGCTCGTGCTTGAGTGTTAATGCCTTGTGCTAAATGTTAGCGGCTTGCATTAAATGTTACTGGTTAAGGCTATTTTTTTTTACAGCCTTCTGGCAAGTTTTTACGTCGTTTTGCGTTTTTCAGCAGCCATTTTTTCTCGTTTAGGTGATTTTCGATCGTGAAAAAACAGCAAATATGCATCAAATTAACTTGCAACCTGACTCACAGGCTCCCTGCCTCTCCCACTGTGGTGTGTGTGCAACTTAATTTGAGGCATATTTATTGTTTTTTTAATGTCTTTTCAGTTCCGTGGTTCGGCCGTTAAAGTCGTAATTTTACGAGGAGCACAGTGCATGTACAGGTTTCGGCTGTAAGTCGTACGGGTCGTAATTCCTGCGTGGCTCGCAGTTAAGTCCCACGGGCCTGGAGATAAAAGCGCCTGCGGCTAAGTTCTGTGTGCTTCGTAAGGCTCGCAGTGCAATGAGCGTGTCCAAGTCCCGCGTGGTCGAAGGCTCGACCCACATTGCGAGCCTCAAAAAGTGTGACCAACATTGTAAGCGTTCCGGAAACTGACAACTATTATAGTGATTTTATGCTAATTTAGCTTTAATTTTAAGAGGTGTTTCTTCTCAAAATCAACTGCATGAAAACTGAAGACATTTGGCTAACTTTATGGTAACTTTACTGATGTTTATTTTGGGATTTTTTACATGCAGAAAAATGTTTGCATATACTGATTCTCCTCTTTTAGATGCATTCATAACCCATGAAACTTTAAACATGTTTTCCTAAATGTTTCCATAACATATATTTAAAGGACAAAATAAAAACAGCAAAACAAATACGGTATCACACAATGATGGTAGTGATCTCAATAGTCTTGTAAATTAGATATTAATATAATCAACTTTTGGAACCAAGACAGTGGAACTGGTAGCAAAGAATCTAAAAGGTCAGAGGCTCATTGTGTTCAAAGATATAGGTTATAATTTTAAAAGACATATTTTTGAAGCAAAAATCTACAAAACACATAAAACTGAAGTATATTTGAGTAATATTTCTTACAGCAGAGATCAGAAAGAAAATCTTTTCTGCATGGTAGAGGGGAAAACTGAGTCTGCAAAAAATATTTTTATTTTAGTTTTATTTTATAAACTGCGTGAGTTAATAGGGTAGAAACAAAAAATGTATGAATAAAAAGATTGAGAGAGATATAACAGGTCTTGACAAATGTATCTGAAACTTATGAGCCAGCCAGTTTAGTAAGGAGTATCTAGTGGTCCTTTTAATAAAAAAACAACATTTTGCAACCCTGGCAATTAGAATTATTTATCCCTTAGTTAATGTTTCTCCCAAATCTGCCTCTCTAACCCTACCATCCCCTGACATCAGGCCATAAACACATTCCTCCCTCACTAACTTGCTCCAGGGACCAGCAATTTATTAAGGGCCAGGCATGGGGAGGAAATTTAAAGAGCTGTATGTTATGTGTCATTTATGATTCAAACAATTCCTAATAAACAACAGGGTGTATACTGACAACTATACAATACACACTGTTTAACAGGCACAATTATGAGGAGCTTAGGTCAGGTCAAATCTAGAGAGAAACACTATACAATTCATATTTTATCCCTCACAATATCTCCCACAAAGTTCAGCTTCTGTAACCCTGCTATCCAGTGCCTCAAGATCCCCATCCTACACCAACTTTCTCCAGGGATCAGATAATTATGAATTCATACTGAAGACTCAGGGAATATGCACAATTACATAAATACCCTTCAAATAGTAAGATATTACAACCCAGAGATATTGTATTTTCCAAAATTTCCACCATTTCCTGATATGATTACCAGGTGTTTTGAAAAACTGGGCATATATCTTTAAAGCAGGGCTTACAAAAAGATTATCTGAAGTCTAGGAGCCAGCCATGTGGTCCCCGGTATCCCAGGATTTGTGAAGTCCTGCTTTAGAGAAACACAGTAAAGTTCCAATAAATAGAATACCATTACTAATATTTCTCCATTTATATCTGTTATTTATTTTATAGATAGAAATTCTTTCTAGCTAAATAACAATCCCTTAAATTTTGTAACATCTGTTTAACAACCATTCTGTCCCTGGCTTTCTTCAAGTCACCCTACCCCCGTTTTATTACTTGCTAAGACGTCCTTCTCATGTGCCCTATTTATTTTACATCTCTCTCTCATGCCTCTCTTTTTGCTCTATCCATCTCTCTCTGTCTCACACTATTACTCCTTTCAGGAGCCTTTTTCTAATCTCTAGCCAGGTATCTCCTTATTCGGTTTAAACTTTAAGAAAATTCTGAGTGCTCTTTTTTGCCAGTATACTATACTCACTTTTTGGAGCTAAATAATTACGAAGGGCCGGTTAGTGGGCATATCTAGTGATAAAGGAATTAGAGTGCCCATATCTAGGAGTTATGGAAAAAAATATATGTGCAAGTAAAGCCTTGTAGTATGTTTTCATCCTTCACCATTCCAAAACTTCAGCCTTGATAATCTTGCTACCCACTCCCTCACTAACTTGCATTAGGGGCTGAAATTATTATTACTATTCATTATTTGTAATGCACCAACATTTCCATAACGCTGTAGAGGGGTTAAGTACAAAGAAAAAACATATATATGTATATTAACACATTGCAAAAGAATGGAGGGCGCTGTCGGAGTGTACATGTTGCTTGTTTCCAAAGCAATGTAGGAATGGGGCTTATCTAAAGATAAAACACAATATGACGCTTGTTTAGGAGTCGCGAGAAAGTGCATTCATAACCAGTAACATGTAAAGTAACGTTTCACAAACCTTGCCTCCAATATTTTTTATTTCTCACAATGCATCACACATTTAAAGTATAGAGATATGTTCCAGTTCATAATTAGACAATCCTAAGGTATTTTAGGAGAGCGAGGTGGTGTATATGCATAGGACTATATATTATGTGTTTTTAAGAGGCTACAGAAAAAATACTATGGGTCTTTGGAGAAGAGGACCTACTATAATTCATATTTAGATGCCCATTCAGGCTTACAGTATATCTATCATTTAGTAATCAAACCAATCTTTAAGTAGCCAATAAGATGCATATATACTGACCAATACAATAGGTACTTTAAAAAGGGATATGGAAGGTTCCTGGATTTTAGTAGATATATATATATATATATATATATATATATATATATATATATATATATATATATATATATATATATATATGTGTGTGTGTATCCAATTATTTTTAGTTATTTTATTTAGTGCTTATAAGCTCTGTTTTTACTTTTCTAAAACTAACAAATAGTCCCTGTATGAGTCTGCCCACTGCAGTTTATGCACATAGACTCTGCTGTACTTGCTTTGTTGTGTTGCATACTAAACAATCAGTGACCATCTCTGAGCAACACGCTGCTGAGACCTGGTCCCTGATAGGCTAGTACAATACACTGCACATCCAGCCGTAAAGAGTCTGTGTCTGTATGGGCCTGCTCACTGCAGCTTATGCAGAGATTAATTGTTGGATTTTAGACTAAAAAAACAGAGCATATAAGCACTTATTAATAAAATAAAGTACATAAAAGTGAATACATACACAGGTTTCTCATATACCTAGTAAAACCTAAGAACATTCCATATCCCTTTAGGAGCCATAACATGAGGAGCCAGGGAAGGGGCATCTTGTGATAAATACATTGCAATTCATATGTAGGAGTCAATGAGGAAGTATATTCATTGATACATTTTTACAACTTCAAGAAAATAAATTAACATTTAAGGATCCTTGTCTCTAAGTATTTCATCCATTTGCAAATGCTTTCCCAAAAATCTGCCTATCTAATCCTCCCTCGGACTCCAAGCCTTGCAGATGTCCCTCTCTCACTAAACTGCTCCTTAAAGAATTATAAATGGCTAAGAATGAGGCTTATCTAAAGAGACCGACATTACAATTCATACTTCGGAGTAAGAGATGAAAAAAAACAATATATATATATATATATATATATATATATATATATATATATATATATATATATATATATATATATATATATATATATATATATATATATATATATATATATATTACACATATACACACCTTTAAAATACTAAACACTATTAATGTGACCTACAAAAATCTGCTACTATAATTCAGCCGAACCTCTCTTACTTAAGGAGTATATATTGTGCATTATTTTTAAGAACCACCCAAAATTATGAGGTCTTTCAGAGTAGTGGGCTCATCTATAAAGATATACATCATAAGATGGGTCTTAAAAAACAATTGTATAAACAACAGGCACATCTCTATGTCCATGGTCATGCTGATCCACTTGGTATTCATGGCAAAGGTACTGGAGCGGGTTGCCAGCTCCTTCTCCAGATGGCCACAGCATACAGTTCCTGGTATTCATAGGTGGTCTCCCATCCAAGTACTGACCAGGTACAGCCATGCTTATCTTCAGGGTGGTGTGACTGCTTGGTGTGTGTGTATAATATATATATTTTTTCTTTAGATTGTAAGTAGCGAGTTTCCAAGCACTTTTCACAAGACTCAAAGCTCAAAATAGGGCCACCCTTTTTCTGCAGTTGTTAATATTGTATAATATATATTTCTTCTTCTTATCCCCTGTACAGCTCTATAGAATATGTCGGTGCGTCAAACACCTGCCACTATTTAGGATCCAGAGAGTTATGAAATGGTTATAGCCTAGTTATACATAGCCAATTTTTGAGTCCGGGATGAAGTACATCCATTCACGCAACGTGTCCTGCAAATGTCACTTCTATGTATTACTATTATATCACTATAATCCTGCCACCCTAACTTGCTCAAGGAGTATATGTTATACAGGATTTGATTTAAAAACCCTACACAAAATGGCTAGCCCTTTCAGAGGAGTGGGCATATCACATATATAGTTGTGAGCATGCGGGTCGTTGCTAACGTTGCAGGATTGCGAAGCGAGCCTGCAGCAACTGAGGGCCAGGCAAAGCGAGGGACGCAGTTGCTGGCAAGGAGCACCAAAGGAGCTCCTTGACAGCAACTGCGGACTTTAGGCCCGCAAATGCGGGCCGCAAAATTTACGGACTTACCATCCACAAATATGAGCCGTGGGACTTTGAGAAATAAACATTACGAGCTCGCAAAAATACGACCTTAGCGCCCAAAACATGCACACATGAAAACATTAAAAACACAATAAATACACACAACAAAAAGCTTACCCACAGCAAGGGGGCACCTAAGACCTCTGAAAGTGAAGTTACACCTCAATTTAAGTCGAAATACAAGAGTTTAGACACCAAAAAATCCGCTAAGCAAGAGAAAAAATGGCAGCAGAAAAAAACGAAAACAAGGCTACAGGACCCTAAACAAGCAAAACACCACGAAACTCATACAGATTTTCCGAATAAGCCGGACGAGGTCCAAGAACAAGGACGCAAAATCAGCCACAGCCGCGTACCACACACATTAGGCGCCATTTTACAACACTAACTTACACAATGTGGAAGTACACAGCTACCCTAACAGATTTTCCTCGCGCACGCACACTATTTACACTGCACACATTGCTCACACTTACACAGCAGTGAAAACACATATTGTATGCTGCAGCAACATGAAAACAGATTGCCAGCTCTTCAACACAATGCTTCCTGCATATATTACTTCGAAAAAGTAAAGTATATTAATTTATTCTTTTATTAATTATTTCATTAGCATTAGGGGGGAAAAAAGCCAACGCTGCTCATAGCACACAAACAACAGCCTCTCAATGAGCGCCGAGGCTTGCAATAAACACAGACGGATCTTGGAACACCAAAAAAATGAATGTCGCAAACAAACACCATTACAATCTTATTGCCGTCATTTTTTGACGGGCAAGTCGCTAGTCTATACATAATAACTAGGCCCTCCATTCCTTTGCAATGTGTTAAACCTGCCTTGATTTGTACTTAACCCCTGTATAGCGCTGCAGAATATGTTGGCGCGTTACAAATACTGGATAATAATAATGGGAGAACCTGAGAAAAGTATCTTGACCTTAGCAGCCATGCAGGTTAGTTAGGAGCCAGATAAACTTTATTTTTTTTAGATAACAGGTTAAGTATTATATATACATAATCTTTCCATATTTAACAAACGTTTTTTTGTTTTTTTAACAATAGGATGAGATAAAGTGATATAAATGGCCACTTTTTAGGTCATGAAAGGCATGGAATGGGCAAAACTAAAATACATCTGAATAGCAATGTAACAGTCAGGGAGGAAGAACATTCATCATCACAAGTAACTTAAAAAATAAATATAATAAAAGATAATAATAATAATGTAACATTTTCTAGGCCTTAACCCAAGTAATAATTAAATTCATCCCGAATCCAGGCCCTGTCTCATTAACATTAAAATAAATACAAAATATATATCTAATTATAACAATAATAAAGTAACATTTCCTAGGCCTGACCAGCATTAATTCATCCCAATACTAACTTCTCCCTTTCTGATCCTGACTCAAGGCCCTGCAGCCATTCTCGCCCTAACTTTAAAATATTAAATACAATACATTAATAATAATAACAAGCAATAAAGTAACCCAGGCCTGGTCCTTCAATATTATTTTTTCCCAAGTCCAGCTTCAGGCCCTCTGCCCCAGACTGCAGGCCCTGAGGCCTCTTTCTCTCGCAACCCTGGTAGCCGCCATCACCACCCAGGCCCCGGGGTCGCCAAGGCCTCACAGTGCCTCCCTAGGCCTGTATGAAGCGCCCTCCTCCCCAGGCCCGGCCGGTCAGTGCTCCCGGTAACTCACAGGCTCTGATCCCCTGGGCTCCTGTCAGAGCACGGCCTCCTCTCCCGCCAGGCCCGCACTCCCCTCTCCAAGAACCTCGGCCTCTAGTATCAGATATCCCGATGTTCTCGCGGCCGTCCGGCTGTTATTATTTAAACAGGGCCCGGGAACATCCCTCCGCCATTTGCCCCCCTTCCGTCACTACGCTCACACAACGCCCGAACAGCCAATCAACGAGCGGCTTACTCAGCCAGGCGGTAGTGTACTGCAGTGCGCATGCGCGAGTGTAGGCGGGCAGGAGTTGGTGACGCAGAAGGAAAAAAAATAAGAACCGTTTAGACCAGAGTCCCGGAAGACGTAATGCATGCTAGGAAATGTAGTTTTACACTGTTCTATAACATTGCACTTCTTCAATCTGACAGGAATCTTTCATTTTTATTGATAGGACAATGACAGGATGTTCTATTATTCTTTTCCCAAAAGTGTCATTTATTTATCCTTTTAAAAAAGACAGGATATTTATTGTTCTGGAAATAACAGTTTTCTTATTATATTTTCTTCAAAAATAGTTAAAAGATTAATAGGGATTTTTTTCAGCATGTGACAGGTTCTTTTTCATTATATTTTCTTCAAAAGTGAAAGGATTTTTTCATATAAATTCTTAAAAAGTGACAAAATTGTTCTATATCGAAAAAAATATCGGAAAAATGATAACACCTTTTTTCTTCAGAAAACTAAATTTTGTTTATATACATTTTTAAAAAGTGGCAGATTTTTTATATTTTCTTCAAAAGTGAAAGGATTTTTTTTTATACATTCTTAAAAGAGTACAATACAATTTTTAATTTTTGTCAACATTTTTTATAAAAAAATATTCAAACAGTTACAGGAAGTCAATTTTTTTCATAATGTGACATGTTTTTTTTAATATAAACTAATTTGTTTAATATCAGTTTTGAAAAAAGTGACAGAACTTTATCACATATATAGTTGTGAGCGTACGAGTTGTTGCTAACGCTGCGGGCTCGCGTAGCGAGCCGCGGCCCTCGCGTAGCGAGGGCCGCGGCTCGCGCAGCGAGCCGAGGCCCTCGCGAAGCGAGGGCACTGCCCGAGGGTCTCAGTTGCTGGCATGGAGCGCCGAAGGCGCTCCATGCCAGCAACTGAGGACCCTCGCGAAGCGAGGGCCTCAGTTGCTGGCATGGAGCGCCGTAGGCGCTCCATGCCAGCACCTGAGGACCTCGCAAAGCGAGGGCCGCAGTTGCTGGCATGGAGCGCCGAAGGCGCTCCTTGCCAGCAACTGCGACCCTCGCAAACTTCACGTCGCAACCCAAACAGTACGACACACACATTACGACACTCGCAAACAACATACGACACACGTTCACACACATTACGGACTCGCAACACTCGGACGCAACTCGCGAACATTACAAAATGTCAAACACAATACATACACACACCACATACATAAAAAACTTACCTACACCAAGAGGGAGCACCCAGCACCTCAAAAATACAACTTACACCTCGATTTTACTTCAAATAAAACAGTTTAGAGACTAAAAAAAAAACGAAGCGAGAGAAAAAATGGCCGCCGAACAAAACGAAAACGAGGCTACAGCACTCTAAACTCGCAAAACACCACAAGAAACTCGCAAAACACCACAAAACACCTACGGATATTCCGATACAAACGTATAACACACATTACTCGCCATTTCTCGCCAATGCGGAAGTACACGACTACGCTAACGGTTTGGTCTCGCGCACGCACAGTGTTACACTGCACACATTCAGCACGCTTACACAGCAGATCCACACCACTAATGCTGCAGCAACATCAAAACACATTCACAGCTCTTCCACACAATGCTTTAAAATAGGTAAAGTATATTCATTTATTAATGTATTATATATTTCATTATTACACACTAAACAGCATTAGCTACCTTACAATTTCATTGCCGTCATTTTTTGACGGGCAATTCGCTAGTTGTTATATATTCTTGAAAAAGTGACACCATTTTTGTTTTCGTCAGAAAGCGACAGAAATATTTTATTTTCTTCAAAACATGCCAGGATTTTTTATTAAATATTCCAGAAAAAGTGCCATTTTTTTTTATTTTCTTCAGAAAGTGACAGCAAAAAGTGACATGATTTTTAGTTTTTCAGAATGTGACAGTTTTATTTATTTTTATTCAAAAGTAAAAGCATTTTTTGTAATACATTTTTGAAAAAGTGACAGATTATTATATTATATATCCTATTATATATTTTCAGAATGTGACGGCTTCTTTATATTTTCTTTAAAAGCAAAATCATTATTTATTATACATTTTTGAAAAAGTGGCATAATTTTTTGTTATATACAGTGGATATAAAAAGTCTACACATCCCTGTTAAAATGTCAGGTTTCTGTGCTGTAAAAAAATGAGACAAAGATAAATAATTTCAGAACTTTTTCCACCTTTAATGTGACCTATAAACTGTACAACTCAATTGAAAAACAAACTGAAATCTTTTAGGTAGAGGGAAGAAAAAAATATAAAAATAAAATAATATGGTTGCATAAGTATGCACACCTTTAAACTAATACTTTGTTGAAGCACCTTTTGATTTTATTACAGCACTCAGTCTTTTTGGGTATGAGTCTATCAGCTTGGCACATTTTGACTTGGCAAGATTTGCCCACTCTTTGCAAATCACTCCAAATCTGTCAGATTGCGAGGACATCTCCTGTGCACAGCCCTCTTCAGATCACCCCACAGATTTTCAATCGGATTCAGGTTTGGGCTCTGGCTGGGCCATTCCAAATCATTAATCTTCTTCTGGTGAAGCCATTCCTTTGTTGATTTGGATGTATGCTTTGGGTCGTTGTCATGCTGAAAGATGAAGTTCCTCTTCATGTTCAGCTTTCTAGCAGAAGCCTGAAGGTTTTGTGCCAATATTGACTGGTATTTGGAACTGTTCATAATTCCCTCTATCTTAACTAAAGCCCCAGTTCTAGCTGAAGAAAAACAGCCCCAAATCATGATGCTGCCACCACCATGCTTCACTGTGGTTATGGTGTTCTTTTGGTGATGTGCAGTGTTGTTTTTGCGCCAAACATATCTTTTGGAATTATGGCCAAAAAGTTCAACCTTGGTTTCATCAGACCATAACACCTTTTCTCACATGCTTTTGGGAGACTTCAGATGTGTTTTTGCAAAATGTAGCCTGGCTTGGATGTTTTTCTTCGTAAGAAAAGGCTTTTGTCTTGCCACTTTACCACATAGCCCAGACATATGAAGAATACGAGAGATTGTTGTCACATGTACCACACAGCCTGTACTTGCCAGATATTCCTGCAGCTCCTTTAATGTTGCTGTAGGCCTCTTGGTAGCCTCCCAGACCAGTTTTCTTCTCGTCTTTTCATCAATTTTGGAGGGAGCTCCAGTTCTTGGTAATGTCACTGTTGTGCCATATTTTCTCCACTTGATGATGACTGTCTTCACTGCGTTCCATGGTATATCTAATGCCTTGGAAATTATTTTGTACCCTTCTCCTGACTGATACCTTTTAACAATGACATCCCCTGATGCTTTGGAAGCTCTCTGTGGACCATGGCTTTTGCTGTGGGATGCGACTAAGAAAATTTCAGGAAAGACCAACTAGAGCAGCTGAACTTTATTTGAGGTTAATCGGAGGCACTTTAAATGATGGCAGGTGTATGTTGACTCCTATTTAACATGATCTGGAATGTAATTGCTTAATTCTGAACACAGCTACATCCCCAGTTATCAGAGGGTGTGCAAACTTATGCAACCAGATTATTTTTATTTTTTATTTTTCTTCCCTCCACCTAAAAGATTTCAGTTTGTTTTTCAATTGAGTTGTACAGTTTATAGGTTATATTAAAGGTGGAAAAAGTTCTGAAATGATTTATCTTTGTCTCATTTTTTTACAGCACAAAAACCTGACATTTTAACAGGGGTGTGTAGACTTTTTATATCCACTGTATTCCTGAAAAAGTGACACAATTTTTATTTTTTTTTAGACAGTGACAGACATTTTTATTATATATTCTTGAAAAAGAGATACAATTTTTTATTTTCTTCAAAAAGTGACAGGAATTTTTATTATGTATATTTGAAAAAGTGATATAATCTTTTCTTTTTTCCAAAACCTGACAGGAATTTTTATTATATATTCCTAAAGAAAATTACACCATTTTTATTATGTTCAAAAATTGACAGGATTTCTATTTTTTAAGAATGTGACAGTTTTTTTTTGTATTTTCTTCAAAAGTGAAATCATTTTTTGTTATATATATTTGAAAAAGTGACACCATTTTTATTTTCTTTAGACAGTGACAGACATTGTTATTATATATTCTTGAAAAAGTGATACGATTTTTATATTTTTGTCAAAAAATGTTGTCACCTGGAGCTCCTCAGCAATTTGCCCCAAAAGGCAAAAATATAAGGCAAGTTACCTGACAGACCCCAAGCTTACGCCCTCTGGGGGTCAGATCCACCCTGCTCTCACCTCCATCCAACGACCTGGGCTCTTCTCCACTCAGCACCGGAGTGCTCGGGTCCGGGCCTAGTCCCTCTGCCAGACCGCGGCGCAGCTCCCCTTGGCAGCAGTGCAGGGCCTCAGAACACCAGGCAAGGAGGAGTGGGGATGGAGCACTGACAAGCCGACCCGGGGCAGAGAAGCAGCCTCCCCAGGAGCAGCCTCCCCAGGAGCATCCAACGGCTGAAGAAGAAAGGGCAGAGGCTTTTAGCACAGTAAGTGCACACCAGGTCTGAGGCCTTACCTGGCAACACCTTTCAAGGGGCACAAGACACCAAATAAAGAGGGGGACGACCCCCAGGGGCACCTACATAATATAATCCCTTTTGGTGGCTTACAGGATTCCCCATAGATTTCATAGTGCCTTGGCCTAGGCTCCAGTGGTTGGTGGAGGGCATCATGTCTCTAGCCCACAGACTTTCTCCACTACCTCATCGGCAGGCAATAACAGTGGGCTAGATAAAACCTCATATACCTCCACAACTTAGCCTCCAAACTTAGATATAACCAGGGACCATGCCACACCCTAACTCACAAAGACCCTAACAGAAGGAGACTGTAGAGATACTCCTACTGGCCTTTCCTGATCTCTCTCATTCACAGGCCTGTTGCATGTTCCGAGAGGCAATATATAAAGAAGCCTTTTGTCAAAATACTACAAGAAACTTGGTAATTGTTACTCAGAAACCTATAAGCAATTTAAACTTCAAACATACTGACTAGTCTGCTGCTTCAAACTTCTATATACAACCTTGTGAAAAAGCGTGTGAAATATCTGATTGACATTACATCCACGCCATCTACTGGCCAGCTCAGAGAACATACACACAATATAGTGAACCCAGCAATTTCTACCAGAATCCCTCTCTGAACTCTGGAATTACCTCACCATAAGAAATACAAATCTAATGCTGGGCCCACACGAAGCCCAAAGGGCTAACGAGTCAGAACTGCTACAACAAATACACTGAACAGGAGACATAATGTGCTAAGCAGGAAATAAGGGGCATTCCCAGGGCGGGGACATATCTCATGCCTCATTTAAAGTCGGTCATAAACACTCTAATGCCGACGGCTTCAGAAGGTGAATGGGACATTTAGAGATCGCATAGGGCCGTAGGAGCCTCCTCAGCATCCAGAAGCCCCCACAGATGTAATAATCCGCCTACTCAGACATGATTCTAACTGCCTCAAGGAAATGCACCACAATTAAAGGCCCAAACAATTCATCTTTAAAACTTTATGCAGACTTATCCCCAACCACACTTGCCAAAAGAAGGCTAATGAAACCAGCACTAACCATTCTACGGTTGGGGTTTCCTTTTGTCCTACTCTTCCAACATAAATGCACCTCCTACTCCACAAAAAGCTTGGAAGAAAAAGGAGGACATGGCCTCCATTGTAAACACCACGGCTCCTAGACCGAGAAAATGTCAGAAACCCCCCTTGTCCCTACACCAGAGACGGCAAACTCCAGCCAAGGATGCTCTAATACCATCTATACCTGAAACCTCCTGACTCTGCTAACCACCTGATCTTTGTAATTGACAAACCTAGCAAAGTACAGTTCCTTGCAAGAGTATTCACCCCCCTTGGCATTTTTCGTGTTTTGTTGCCTCACAACCTGGAATTAACATGGATTGTTTGAGGATTTGCATCATTTCATTTACAGAACATGCCCACAACTCTGAAGATGTTTTTTTTTTTTATTGTGAAGCAAACAACCAATAGGACAACATAATAGAAAAAGTCAATGTGCATAACTATTTACCCCCCTAAAGTCAATACTTTGTAGAGCCACCTTTTGCGGCAATCACAGCTCCAAGTTGCTTTGGATAAGTCTCTATGAGCTTGCCACATCTTACCACTGGGATTTTTGCCCATTCCTCCTTGCAAAACTGCTCCAGCTCCTTCAAGTTGGATGGTTTGCGCTTGTGAACAGCAATCTTTAAGTCTGACCACAGATTTTCTATTGGATTGAGGTCTGGGCTGTGACTAGGCCATTCAAACACATTATCATGTTTCCCCTTAAACCACTCAAGTGTTGCTTTAGCAGTGTGTTTGGGGTCATTGTCCTACTGGAAGGTGAACCTCCGTCCTAGCCTCAAATCACACACAGAGTGGTACAGGTTTTGCTCAAGAATATTCCTCTATTAAGCACCATCCATCTTTCCCTCAAATCTGACCAGTTTCCCAGTGTTGGCTGCTGAAAAACATCCCCACAGCATGATGCTGCCACCACCATGTTCGTTGGGTGATGTGTTGTGTTGGGTTTGTGCCAGAAATACCGTTTTCTTTGATGGTCAAAAAGTTCAATTTTAGTCTCATCAGACCAGAGCACCTTCCTCCATACATTTTGGGAGTCTCCCACATGCCTTTTCGCAAACTCAAAATGTGCCATTTTGTTTTTTTGCTGAGAGTAATGGCTTTCTTCTGGCCACTCTGCCATAAACGCCAACTCTATGGAGCATACACCTTATTGTCGTCATATGTACAGATACTCCAGTCTCTGCTGTGGAACTTTGCAGCTCCTCCAGGGTTACCTTAGGTCTCTGTGCTGCCTCTCTGATTCTCATTCTAAAGCCCCTCCTCAACCTCCCTCCTCAACCCCCTTCTTCAACCTCAACCCCCCCATCCTCAAGCCCCCATCCTTATCCTCAACCCCCCATCCTCAATCCCCCCGCCTCAACCCCCCATCCTAAACCTCCCTCCTCAACCCCCCATCCTTATCCTAAACCTCCCTCCTCAACCTCTCTCCTCAGCCCCCCCTCCAAAACCTCTCTCCTTAGCCCCCCTCCTAAACCCCCCTCCTCAACCTCCCATCCTCAACCCCCCATCCTCAACCCCCCATCCTCAACTCTCCCCATCCTCATCCTAAATCCCCCATCCTCATCCTAAACCCCCCTGCCATCCTCATCCTAAATCCCCCTCCTCACTTTACCTCTCCTCATCCTAAACACCCCTCCTCACTTTACCCCTCTAAATACCTCCCCCTCTCCCTTTCCCCTCACTTACCTCCATCTGCAGCTGCTCCTCCGGCCTCCACGCTCCTTCCTGCGTCTTGACCCGGGCTAATGCTAATGACGTGACGCGCATGTGACGTCACGTCATTAGCATATACCGGGTCCCGACGCAGTAAGGAGCGGAGGCCGGAGGAGCAGTTGATATCCTCAGTCTCTTAAGGCTTAAAAGGGCCTGTTAAAAGGGGGATAGCCCTTGAGGACTACCATAGACTGGGAGCAGATATTGTCATGATACAGGAAACACACTCTAATAATAACTCAATACCCAAATACTGGGGAAAACCATACTCACAATCATATCATGTATCTGCTACAGATAAAACAAAAGGTGTCTCAATTTTGTTTCACAAAAGACTTCATTTTCAACACACTAACACTCAAAAAGATGTTAAAGGCATATATATTGCAGTTCATGGAATTATTAACGATAGTTCAGTATCACTTCTCAATGTCTATGCACCAAATTCAGACCGGTCTACTTTCTTTTGCAATATCTCAAATCTAATTTCCAAATGGCAACATTCTATTTGGGTTATAGGAGAAAATATGAATGCAGTTCTAGATCCACTCAGAAATAGATCTGGACCCTCTACCCCATCACAAATCCCCACCGCTACTAAGGTTTTAAAACAATCCTGAACCAAAATTGCTTATTTGACACATGGAGGGGGATGAATCCGAAAAGGGAAAGACTTTACATTTTACTCATCTTGACATAAATCCGAATCATGCATCGACTACATATTGCTACAACAACAAATGGCTTCTGATTTAATTGACGCAACAATACATCCTATCTCGTGGTCTGACCACGACCTTGTAAGTGTGTCACTGTGTGATTTGCTCTCAAAAGATCGCTCCCCATCTTGGACATTAAACCTGGCACTTCTTAATGACACTCTGACAAAAGATAAGATTGA
Source organism: Discoglossus pictus (assembly GCA_027410445.1). Classification (NCBI taxonomy): domain Eukaryota; kingdom Metazoa; phylum Chordata; class Amphibia; order Anura; family Alytidae; genus Discoglossus; species Discoglossus pictus. The sequence goes on along the minus strand of CM050171.1, from coordinate 15,486,804 downwards.
TAAGGCTTTGGTGGACTACTTGGCACTGAATATCAGTGGTGAAGTAGATGCGATGGGAGTCTGGGCAGCCCATAAGGCAATATTGTGAGGGTTTGCATACAATTTGGCTCAATAGCAAAAAAATTAGATCAGTCTCAGACAAACAATTTGAACAAAAAAATGTCAGACCTTCATAAACTGATCGCTGTTCAGAATTCGCCTCAGATTTCCGAGGAAATTCTTCAATGTAAACAAGACTGGAAAGAGATCTTGTGAAAGAAAATGGTGACTATATTGCAGCTTACACAATCTACATTTTTTAGATTCTCCAACAAACCAGATACAATGTTAGCTAGGAGACTTAAACAACAAAGAGAAAACTCTTTTATTCCTAAATTACTCACTAAAGAAAATGGCATGGTAAACCAACCAAACCAGATTACTTAGGCATTTCAACAATGTTATACCGAGCTGTACTCAATGCCTGTCCATTCTGGGTCACAAGGCCAAATATCCCAAATAGAGACTTTTTTGTCCTCCATTGCGAATCCCCAATATGAGAGAATTAAAGTAGATTTTCTCACATCCTCTATCTCTGAAGAGGAAATTAGAAGAGCAATAGGGGCTCCTAAGCATTATAAGGCACTTAATCAGGATGTATTCACTAATTACTATTACAAGCAATTCATGGAAACTTTGTTACCTCACCTCCAACATCTATTTAATGATTTCCTCTTGGGCAAAACTATAAAAGCTGAATTTCTGCATAAATAAAAAAGGCAAAGACCCGATGCAGTGCAGTTATAGACCCATATCTTTAATAAACAATTATATACAATTATACTCCAAGATCATAGCAAAGAGATTGGCCTCTTTGTTTCCGACCGTGATTTATCCAGGCCAGGTGGGCTTTATCCGGGGTAGTGTAAAAAAAAAAGGTTTTGATGCTTACACAACTCAAAAGGTAAAAAAAAACGTACTATTCTTTATAACTACCTAAAGGAACAGGCCACGCCTAATAATCTGTCCTATATGGCCTCCTGGGAGGCTGAGCTCAATATTAGCCTAGATGATGAACAAAGGGGTATAATTATCAATAACGCAGCAAACTCCTCTTTAAACATTATATTGAAGGAAAATGTTTACAAAACTATCTTGAGATGGTATCTTACTCCAGCTAGACTCCACTGTTCAAATAGTCAGTTGGATGGCAATTGCTCCAGAGGTTGCAACACCATAGGTTCCTTAAAACATATGTTATGGGATTGCCCCAAAGTTCAGCATATTTGAATACCCTGGAGAAACTATGGGATACAGATATCCCTCAAAAACCAGAAGAGGCATCATTAGGCTTATCACTCCCAGGTCTATCTAAAAATACACAATTTCTATCAAATCAGATATTTCTGGCGACTAGAAGCATACCTGCAAAACATTGGAAAAAAACTATTCCTGCCTTTGAGGAGGTTCTACGGAAGACTGAGTTTATTCGCTCCATGAGTGTCTTATCTGCTGAGAAAGATGCAAAATACAGGAAATGAGCGTCCTGCCGAGATATGTGGATGCTGAGATTAGGACGATATGGTTGCTGAATGTAGACCTTGAAATAGGGTAATATCTTTCCTTCGTTTTCTTCTTTCATTCTTTTTATATATTTTTTTATTTTTATTGTTAGAATACTGCTCAGTATTACATAAGAAATACTAGGAGAAGTGTACTTTAACAAAAACAAAAAAGAGTGAGAAAGAGTTGCAGTAAATGTGTTTATTATTAGCTGTAAAGTGTCATACTAAAATGTTTTGTATTCTTTCATTATGAAGACATGTTCAAATGCGTTGTAACCTACTTTTCTCATAATAAAAATGTTTTTTTAAAAAAAAATTAGGGACCCCTTGGAAGTTAAAAATAACCACCCCATTTCAACCCTAAATAACAATATAAAATGTCTGGCTAAAATAATGGCAAACGGAATATCTCAATTTTTAACACAGTTAATCCACAAAGACCAAGTGGGATTTATTCCCTATAGGCAGGCTGGGGACAATATTAGGAAGGTTTTAAACCTTCTTCACATATTTAGAAGTACAAATTCCCCCATGTGCATGCTGGCCCTGGAATTGAGAAAGCTTTCGACACAGTTGAGTGGCCATATTTATTTGCAGTGCTAGACAAATTTGGCATTAAAGGTTCTTTTATAAATTAAATCAAAACATATTACAAATGAAAAATCAACTGTTCTGACACTGCAAATGCATTACCTTCCGGCTTCCGTTAAGAAATCTGAATAATTTAAGCCTCCCTAATGCCTGGGAGCCACGTAGGTCAAGCTAACGCTGTACTACTACAGAAAGAACTGAGCCTTAGCACAAGCAAAGGTCCTTACCCCTTTAAACAGGACTATACAAGTACACTGATTTGCAACTACAATAACTAAAAGGGTCCTGAAATTGCTATTTTCAAACTTCAGTGTCAGACTTAATACTTACTACAGAATGTAAAAGGGTCTAAACATTATGGAACGAGGGTCTGCGTGGGGGCCTAGACTAGCAAAGCAACTAATAGCTGATTATGCCATACCTTTGGATGACTCTTCTTGCTACAACAGGACACAGTAGAATTTTGGTTTTGCTCTCCTCTTGCCTGTCTAACACAAGCCAAACCTGGGCAAAAAAGCTACCAAAAATAGCATACAAGCCATACCTGCCTCCTCAAAATGGGGAAACCAGAGGGCGGCGTTCCAACTAAAGGCATCCAATCGCACTTTTGGTTTTGCTCTCCTCCTGCCTGTCTAACACAAGCCAAACCTGGGCAAAAAAGCTACCAAAAATAGCATACAAGCCATACCTGCCTCCTCAAAATGGGGAAACCAGAGGGTGGTGCTCCAACTAAAGGCATCCAAGCGCACTTTTAACCGAGAGCTCCCTCACGCACCCCTTCTTTGGGTTCAGCTTCTGATAATTCTGACTCCTCCGGCCAAGAAGACAAGTTCTCTCACTTCTCGTTGATAACCTGATATGTCATCTCCAATCTTTGGACACTTTCGGAGGGATAGAGCCGGGACCCTGGGTTCCCCTCTGTCCCCGACCCTTGTGGAATTTGGGACCAGGTAAAAGACTACATGAACATCTTCTCACCCAAACCCTCAAATGACAACATCCGACTATACTTTTCTAACACATAATGTAAAGGGTTTCAGCTCCCCCTTTAAAAGACGGAAGGCTTATATTTTCTATAAAAAATATAAACCCTTTATTATCTTTTTACAGGAGACTCACTTTTCTCATGACAAAAGACCTTCATATTTACATAAGGAATATCCCACTTTTTACGCGACAACCCACACCTCTAAAAAAGCAGGCTCTGCCATTCCCCTGCATAAAAATGTTCCATTTAAATTAGAATCTAAAAACAATAGATAAGGACGGTAACTATGTAACTGTGACAGGAACGGTTCTGGGCACCAGACTGTCCCTAGTTTCAATTTACTCTCCTACTACCTCTCCTCACAAAACTTTAATAAAAATCCTGAGGGGATTTGAGACACAGGATATGGTTAGACTGATAATAAGAGGCAATTTTAATCTTGCCTTTAACCCATCACTAGATAGGTCAGGGAATTCACCAAGCAATAGATTCTCTAATACATTGAAACAAATGAATAGCCTGATGAACAGATTGGGCTTGGTTGACGCTTGTAGGGTACACCATCCGGGGAGGAGAGAATAGACATGCTATTCTCCAAATCACGCAACATACTCCAGGATAGATGCCATCCTAGTTAGCTCTTCCCTTTTTGACTCCACTTACGAAGCTGAGATTATTCCCTGCCCATGGTCAGACCATGCAGCTGGCTCTATGGTGATAGACCAAATACAAATCCCCCTTACAAATGGAAAATTAACAAATTCTAATCCTGCATGCAAGGAACAGATCACCAAGGATATAAAGTTTTTATTTTTTAAACTAATTCAACACTGGACAAAGGAACAGACTGGCTTTGGGTGTAAATCCCCAGGACTGGACGGTTTTACAAATTTATACTGCAAAACATTTTAAGCCTTCCTCACCCCGCATCTTACCTCACTATTTAACACAATTCTGAATGGGGAACATATGCACCCAGAGCTCAATCAGGCTGGCTTAGTGGTTTTCCCTAAAGAAGGCAGAGATACTCTTGAGGTCAAAATCTATCACCCAATTTCATTAATGTGAGGTCAAAATCTATCACCCAATTTCATTAATGAATGGGGATATAAAGATTTTGGTTAAAATTATGGCGAGCAGGATCTCAAAGTTTCTCCCTGACCTTATACATAAGGACCAAACAGGGTTTATCCCATTTAGGCAGGAGTAACGTCAGGAGTACCCTAAATGCCCTGTGCTTAGCGTAAAAGTCTGGTACTCCAATGGGCCATTTGGCATTAGATTTTGAAAAGGCTCATTTGTCACCTCTTCTGTCTGTCTAATCCTTTCCCCATATTCTAGCAGACTCTAGTGTAGTCTTGAAGCATTTAGTGGACTTCTAGGAACTTATATAGGATAGGCTCCTGGTTTATTAATTAGCGTCTCCTGACTTATGATCAAATCCACACAACTCACAGTATTCCTCACACAGAATTTTATAATTACCTAAAACTGAGAAACTGGGTGAGTAAAATGACTAGAGACATGGTTCCTCCCAGGGCCACATGGCTCTCTCTCATATGTAAAATGCCCCCTCAACAAAAGAAATACTGGGATCACTGTATGACATTTTTAATAGTTTCACAACAAGCTGGAAACCCAAAGTTATGCTGAGGTGGGAGGAGGATTTGGGATCTGAGTGGGACAGTGGCAGGTGAACTGAATCCTGCTCAAATTTAAATAAGGGATCACTTAATTATAGCCTTTTGGAAACATTGATCAAAGTTTTGCATAGAGCTTATTGTACGCTGGACAAACTACAAAAGGTAATTCCCCAGAGGTATAAATGCTTCAGGGGCTGTCAAACTGTAGGCGATCATATCCATATATGGTGGTTCAGTCCGATAGTCCAAAACCTTTGGAGAGAATTAGCCCAACTTGCCGCCACGCTTTTTAAAGCTTTGATTCCAACTACAATGGAGTTCTGCTTATTGGTGATTCAAATAAATAGTTTAACTTCTTCCCAAAATAACCTATTCGAGCTAATAGCTGTCAAAACCCAAATAGCTGGCAGTTGGAAATCATTAATGCTAAACTTCCAGGACGTAATACGAAAGCTTAACTATATACTAATTAATGAGCGACTAACTCACAGCATGTCAGACACACTCCCCCAAATTCAGAGATTTTGGGAGCCCTGGATAGAATCCCCATTTTGTATTTCCCTGATCTGACTCCCATATTACGCCACCTGGACCCATGACTTGGGGAGTAAGTCGGAGGGGACCCAGCCCAGGTCGCCTCCCAGAGGTCCAGAGAGAGAAGATGAGGTAACTATAGAAGTTAATTGTTTAAGGCTGTGTTTAATGTATGTACCGTAGTATAATGGATCGCCCTGTACTATAACATGTATATTTTTATACGCAACATCTCTTGTTACGTAACTTTCATTTATTATATGTTCTTTGTGCTCTTTGTTTTTCTTTTCTTTTTCGTTTTTCTTGTTCTTTCTTTCTTGTTTCTGTTAGTTAAATAATGAAAAATTCTGAAAAATGAAAAGGCATAGATAGCAATCAAGTGCAAAATGTTTTATTGAAAAATACATTACAACTTGACAAGGCCTAATTGCTATTGTGTGATAACTAAAGCTTTGTATGTGACTGTAAAAAGCAAAATGAAATGATGTAAAATTACATGCCTTAAATAAAAATAAAAATAAACTTTTTACAAACAACCAAAAGCATTCAGGAAACTGCCAGGACAGGATATATCCTATATTGACATCCAAAGGGGAACCAGACAGGACTGTCCCTTATCTTCCTTACTTTTTGCACTGGCAATAAAAATCCGATCAACAGCTAAAATCGGGGGACTTCAAGTGGGGCTCCATCAATATAAATGCCGCCTATTTGCTGATGATCTTTGATGCACCCTCACAAACCCAAAAAAGTCAGACCTGTCCCTTATGTCCATATTAGAGACATTTGATCTCATTTCAGGATTAAAGCTAAACGCAGAGAAAACAGGTCTTGGCAGTAAAGCTAACCCCAGAAGACAGCAATTTCCTGCATGACAAATACAATTTTACCTGGCCCAAAAACCAAATCAGATACCTAGGCCCTAAATACAAGATTTCTTGGCTAGGAAGGATAAATGCGGTAAAAATGAACTTACTTCACAGAATCCTATATCATGTTCATACCCTGCAATACCAATCTCTAATAAGGATCTCCTGGACCTCCAAAAACTGATTTGTAAATTAATTTGGCTTAATAAATCTCACAGAATAGCGAGACAGTTAATGAAAAAGCATAACACTTGGGGAGATCTTTCCTGCCCTAATCTCTTTCTCTATTTTAAAGCTGCCCAGCTGGCTTTTATCCCTATTGCACACTCAATCACATACAGGCTAGCCTGGGTCTTTATCGACAATTACGCAATCTGTCCATATACGTGGGATAAAATAGTCTGGATGAATAACCTCCGTTCTTTTTTGCATAAACCAAAAAACCTAAAAACTAAATTCGCATTAACATGCTGCAAATGGGCTTACACGCGTTCTAACTAATTACTTGCACTTTCCCCTCTAACTCCCCTGTTCCTGCACCCCAAGTTTCTAGCGGAACTGACTAATATTTCAAGTATGTGGTGGGGATCTAAAGATTTAGATAGAATAGGTTTGTGGTTCCAAAATTAGAAAATTATCCCTTTTGATTAAATCGGTGACTCACACAATTTAATGATAGAGGAATATTTTAACTTTTGTAGATCACGCCTCTACCCTAATACAAACCTTAGGTATACGTAAAAAGACCTGGTTATCAAGTATTTGCAGGAGGGCCCCCCTTACTAAAGGTATCATGGGAATGCTTTATAATTACTTCAATACACCTACAAGTGAGACCAAAAATAGACATATCATAGAATGGGAGAAAGATTTAGCTCTCCACTGGGAACTTCCCAAAGGAAAGAATCCTGGACCACATTATCTTAGGGGTCCCAAAACTTTAGGTCAGGCAGAAATTAAACTATATCATGGTCCTTAAGCATCTCACACTTTATTATTACTATTGTTTATTTGTAACGCGTCAACATATTCGGTAGCACTATAAATAAGTTGTGATCAAGGTAAAACATTATTAACACATACCAAAGATGGAGGGCCCTGTCTTTGAGCTTAGAATCCAGTGTCCATAGTGCTTTCCCCAAAGCACTGTGCAAGATTGAAAACTCACAGACTTACAATCTAAAGGTTTTGGGTGTTATTCTTATAGACTCAGTGGAAATGTTTTTGCAAATATGGGGTCCCTGGATAGATTTCCAGGAGAGTATCTCAATAGATATTATGTAAATCACACCCTTATATACCACCACAAACAAAGTGGGGACTGTGGAGAAGGTTCAGGACCCAGAGGAGGCATCACTGATTTTCCTTGAATGGTATGGAATTTGTTTATTTCCTAGGTACCATACTCATAATGCTTAAAATCACTGAATAAGCTGCTGTAGTTTTTTTTTTTTTTTCTCCTGTTGTGGTTCCCCCTTCTTATTTTTTCTTTTTTGCTGTTATTGTTTTTCTTGTTTTTTTCTAGGTTTAGAAATAATTTTATACTTACCCAGTCCCTTTTTCTGCATCAGTCTATCTGAGAACCCAACGTGAATAATTCCCAAGAGAAATCTCAAACTAACAACACACAAAAGTTATTTCTTGGAATAATCTCTAAGCTCAGAAAATTGGAAAAGATGAAGTTAGAGAGTAATAGATAATTTATCGAAATTTGTGTAACTGTCATCCTTATTTCAACCTGTAATGGTACATATCACTAATACAATGCTGGAGATTTGTTTTACACCAAGACCTCTAAAATTAATGTGAACTCTGTATTTCCTCTATTAACATGTTATGTAACAACAATTTTTATTCTCAATAAAAATGTTTTGAGAAAAAAAGTCACACTATTTTTATTTTTTTCAGACAGTAACAGACATTTTTATTATATATTCTTGAAAAAGTGATATAATCTTTTCTTCAAAAAAGCGCCAGCAATTGTTATTATATATTCTTGAAAAAGTTACAGGATTTTTTATTTTCTTTAGAAAGTGACAGAGATTTTTATTATATATTCTTGAAAAGGTGACAGGATTTTTATTATATATTGTTCCAAAAGTGCCACATATTTTTTTTTCTTCAAAAAGTGACATTATTTTTTATTTTCTTCAGAAAGTGACATGATTTTTTTGATTTTTTTAAAAAAAAAGTGACACAGTTGTTTTTCTTCATAAAGTGACAGCAAAAAGTGATAGGATTTTTATTATTTTAGAATGTGACAGATTTTTTATATTTTATTCAAAGGTGAAAGGATTTTCACCTATACATTTTTTTAAAAAGTGACAGAATTTTTTTTATATATTCTTGAAAGTGACACCATTTTCTTTAGACAGTGACATACATTTGTATTATATCTTCTTGAAAAAGTGGCAGGACTTTTTATTCATTTTTTTCACAATGTGACATTATTTTTTATTATATTATTTTAAAAAGTGAACAGATATTTTTTTTAATTCAATAATTTTTATTGACACACAAAGATTAGAAAATTACAACAGTGTATATAAACTGCTGGTACAGTTCAAGGAAATATTACTTAAAGCAAATACAAAGTGCACCTGCTATGAAAATAGACCTTAATACTGGTTGCCCTGTTACAATCTTTGTGTGCCACACCAACAACAATTTTCCGTTTTCCAATAACAAGTAAAAACAAGAACGATCAAGAAAAAAGAGAAAAGAACAACAAGAACCACAAACAAGTTTACATTAGTAATGATTTTCAGACTAAAACTAACCTAGAACAGAGCGATAAAATTCAGGTTTAGAATTTCTCCTTTCCAAAAATATCTGCGCCCCAATATGGGGTAAGGTAGGCTATATCAGAATCCAACATTGTTGGAGTCCCCTGTGCCTCTAAGACGACCCCCCTGTCCCCAGCCCCCTGCGGCCCCCCCAACAGGCGTTGCCCCCGTCAACTTATGTTTGCTCCCGGTCTCCTGCGAGGGTGCCCCGCCATTCGCCTTACAGCCACCACCGCTCCAGACCCCCCCCCCCCCCCATGCCGACCAGTGTCACTCTATCCCGGATCTATGCCGTGATTGGAAGCTATCCAGGGTTCCCAGATAGTCAAAAAGCTGGCGTAAGTGTCTGCAACTAGGTGGATAAGTTTTTCGTTAATCATAATAAAGTTTATTTTATTTATAATCTCTCTCAGGCATAAGCTAGTGTTTTTCCACTTACTGGCTATATGGCTTTTTACTGCCAAAAATATACACTGGAGTAACCTATCCTGGGGCATGGACAGTAGGGGGGGTCGTTGTCCCAAGAGGCAAGTTTCGATGGAGAGGGTTATTTGAGTGAGGCAGAGTTTTGAGGCTATTTGGTTTATTTTGGACCATATGTCCTAAGACATTTTTATTATATTTCTTTGAAAAAGTGATACAATCTTTTCTGTTCTTCAAAAAGTGTCAGGAATTTGTATTATATATTCTTGTTTAATTGTTTTAATATAAATTTGTCATATCATGGTTAACATAAATACATAAAAAGACAAAAATATAACATTACCATACAATAAAAAGCGGGGGAAAAAAGAAAAGTACCTGATAACTAAACATATAAGTACATTAGTACATTATACAAAAAATTGTGTTGACACCTGGAGCTCCTTGCTAGATATGGAAGAGAGATGTGTCTTAAGAAGCAATCTGCATTTATTTGTCCCTCAGTAACCATTTTGTGTCATTTGCATTTGGGGAAGAAATATGGTTAACCATCTTCGATTCAATTAGTCTATTACAAGCAACAATAACTTTTATCTCAGTCGGAAGTTGGAAGAGTTAGCTGCTTCCAGTATTTAGCGACCAACCATTTGGCAACTACTAAAATATGGCAGGTAATGCCTTTTTCCTTGGAAGTCAACCCAGAGAGATGTAGCCGAGACATTCCTGACAGAATACTTTAACTACAGGTCCACCCCATATGTAGATGCTTACCTGTCTCCAAACATCCCCTCCAACAGTTACTTGAGTGAGAGTTCGAGGTAACTTTATCAAAGAATGCTAGAACCAGGTATCACCTCTGAGTCAGTTTGAAATATATTTCTCTTAAGTGGGCACATTTGATTGTTTTCTCAGTCTAGAAAAAAGCTTTAAACCAGGTAATTTCATCCCAATTCTTATCTAAGTCTAACTCCCACTTATGCATAGGTACAGTGCCTTGCAAAAATATTCACCCACCGTGGCCTTTTTTCATGTTTTGTTGCCTCACAACCTGGAATTAACATGGATTGTTTGTGGATTTGCATCATTTAATTTACAGAACATGCTCACAACTTTATAGATATTTTTTTTTGTGAAGCAAAAAACCAATAGGACAAAATAACAGAAAAGGTCAATGGGCATAGCTATTCACCCCCCTAAAGTCAATACTTTGTAGAGCCACCTTTTGCGGCAATCACAGCTCCAAGTCACTTTGGATAAGTCTCTATGAGATTGCCACATCTTACCACTGGGATGTTTGCCCATTCCTCCTTGCAAAACTGCTCCAGCTCCTTCAAGTTGGATGGTTTGCGCTTGTGAACAGCAATCTTAAAGTCTGACCACAGATTTTCTATTGGATTGAGGTCTGGACTTTCACAAGGCCATTCCAACACATTTACATGTTTCCCCTTAAACCACTCAAGCTTTGCTTTAGCAGTGTGTTCGGGGTCCTTGTCCTGCTGGAAGGTGAACCTCTGTCCTAGCCGCAAATCACGTACAGAGTGGTACAGGTTTTGTTCAAGAATATCCCTCTATTTAGCACGATCCTTCTTTCCCTCAACTCTGACCAGTCTCCCAGTCCTGGCTGCTGAAAAACATCCCCACAGCATGATGCTGCCACCACCATGTTTCACTGTGGGGATGGTGTCCTTTGGGTGATGTGATGTGTTGAGTTTGCGCCAGACATAGCGTTTTCTTTGATTTCCAAAAAGTTAAATTTTAGTCTCATCAGACCAGAGCACCTTTCTCCATACATTTTGGGAGTCTCCCATATGCCTTTTCGCAAACTCAAATCGTGCCATTTCGTTTTTTGCTGAAAGTAATGGCTTTCTTCTGGCCACTCTGCCATAAAGCCCAACTCTATGGAGCGTACGGCTTATTGTCGTCCTATGTACTGATACTCCAGTCTCTGCTGTGGAACTCCGCAGCTCCTCCAAGGTTACCTTAGGTCTCTGTGCTGCCTCTCTGATTAATGCCCTCCTTGCCCGGTCCGTGAGTTTTTGTTGGGTGGCCATGTCTTGGCAGGTTTGCTGTTGTGCCATGTTCTTTCCATTTGGTTATGATAGATTTGATGGTGCTCCTGGGGATCATCAATTTATAACCTAACTCTGACTTGTGTGTTTGGTTAGTAGCGGCTCTTGCTTAGGTGTTGCAGCCTTTGGGGCCTTTCAAAAAAGGTGTGTATATGTAATGACAGATCATGTAACACTTAGTTTGCACATAGGTGGACATCATTTCACTAATTATGTGACTAATGAAGGTAATTGGTTGCACCAGAGCTTTATATGGGCTTCATAACAAAGGGGGTGAATACATACGAAAATGCCAATTTTCTGTTTTCGGGTTCTAAAAAAATAGTTTTATGTATATATTTTTCTCATTTTACTTCACAAACTTAGACTATTGTGTTCTGATCCATCACAAAAAATTCAGATTAACATTGAACTTAAGGCTGTAATGTAACAAAATAGGTAAAATTCAAGGGGGGTGAATACTTTTGCAAGGCACTTAAGTTTTTATTGCTCTTCTGCGGAAACTCTCATAATTTTTTTACATTTACATAAAGTATAAACTGTGGTTGTTTTACAAATTAATTCAAAGTGAGTGAGGCCTATCAAATCTGATAAATTAAATTCAGAGTTTATGATCCCTTGTTTAAGAGAGTTGTAACTCAACCCCAATTCTCCTGATAAACCGTTAGTAGTTGTCACAGTGTTGAAGGATTTAAAAGAATCATTATCAAATAAATCAGCCAGAAACTTTATTCCCAATGCTTCCCAGAGATTTTAGAAAAGGGCAATAATTGATCCTGTAGTATCGAGATTGGAGTTATAGAAGGAAAATGCATACATTTTATTTTTTTATTACATCGATACCACATCTTAAAAATAGATTAAATTGCTTGTGGAAGTGCTCTCAATTCCTTTTTCCCCAAAGGATTAGATTATATTAAATGGTTCAATTTAACATTGTGGGACAACAATTTCTCAATTTGTATAAATTTTGGACTTTTGTTGATATTGCTAAGACTCTATAGATGTGATACATTTATTGCATCTCAATAGATAAAAGGGTAGGAGAGGCTAAACCGCCTCTAGAGAATTCTCATATGTCTTTATTGATACAAGTATTTTCCCCCTTATTTATATAAGATTCTATTGCCTTTCTTTAAAATGTGCCTTGGAATATACAACATAATGCATCTTAAGAGGTAAGTGATTTTATGTAAAACTACCATTTTCACTGCAGCTATTCGGCCCATCCAGGATAGGTTCAACTTCTTCCAATTTTCCAACATGGCAGTTATTTGTGGATATAAATTCTCAAAATTAGAGATTTTAAGTTTGGAATAAAATCTGCACCCTAATGGGTGAATCCATTTAAATTCCAATCAAAGCCGTAAGTTTCTCTGAGTTTATTTTTGACCTCTGCATTAAAGCTTAAAACGCTTGTCTTTATATGATTTAATTTGTAATATGGTACTTTGCTGAAAAGTTCAACATTATAGAACAAATGTTTTAATGATGACTCAAGATTCGTCACTGTAACTATTATATTGTCTGCGAACAAAGTGATTTTATTCACTAGGTCGCCTGTTATTACACCAGAAATAGAATTATCTTCTCTAATTACTTCTACTAGCGGTTCTACAGATAGGACAAAGAGGGTTGCCTTTTTGGCATCTAGAAACAGGGCAACAACTGGTATTTACTTAGCTCCTGAATAGGCTGGTACATTTATTAAGCTCATAGAGACTTATCCAAAGCGATTTAGAGCTGTGATTGCGGCAAAAGGTGGCTCAACAAAGTATTGACTTTAGGGGGGTGAATAGTTATGCACATTGACTTAATAATGAAAAAAAAAAAACATCTTCAAATTTGTGGGCATGTTCTGTAAATTAAATGATGCAAATCCTCAAACAATCCATGTTAATTCCAGGTTGTGAGGCAACAAAACACGAAAAATGCCAATGGGGGTGAATAGTTTTGCAAGTCACGGTATATCAGGATCAAACTCTGAGAGTTCCTTGACTTATAAATAGGTACTGTACTCAACTTGTCAGGAAATTGTTACTCTTTGTTGTTGTTGTTGTTTAGCCGTTCAGTCATTCTGACTCTCCATGATCTTATAAACCTCACCATGACAGGCACATCTATCGTTATGTCTCTGGTCGTGCTTATCCATAAGGGTTTCCTTGGCAAAGATACTGGAATGTGTTGCTAGTGGATCGCGCTTTGTCTGACCTTTGCTATGACCTTTCCATCTTGGGCAACCCTACTTTCAAGACCTCCTATTTATCCTCCAACTGTGTCTTCACAACAAAGAAAATCTGAGGCTAACTGTTCTGCATACTTTGTTTCACCCCTACCAAAAAGCAACATAGTCAGCGACCATAGTTACATAGTTACATAGTAATTAAGGTTGAAAAAAGACTTTCAGTCCATCAAGTTCAATCGTTTAATATCTCCTCTGATCTGCAATATGCTGATTAAATATTAATTAGTTAGGTGTTAATCAATTATTTAATTATTTATTTTTTATTTTATTTTTAATTATTAATTTATCCAGAGGAAGGCGAACAGAAAAAAAACCAAGTGAGACCTAGCCAATCGTTTCAAGGGGAATTTTTTTTAAATTCCTTCCTGACCCCAGATACTGGCGATCGAATTCCTTCCTTGATCAATACTGTCTCTCTAATTATCAATGATAACTCTGAATTCCCTTTTTAATTATAAATAAATCCAGTCCCCTTTTAAAGTTATCTATCGAATGTGCTGTCACCACCTCCTCTGGTAGGGAATTCCACAGATTAACCACCCTTACTGTGAAGAATCCTTTTCTTTCTTTAAGGTGGAATCTTTTTACTTCTATCCTCAAGGGATGTCTTCTTGTCAGTTGAAAATCTCTTGACACAAAAAGCTCCCTTGACAAATCTTTATACTGACCCTGGATGTATTTATATAAGGTAATCATATCTCCTCTTAGACGCCTTTTTTCTAGAGAAAAAAGGTTTAATTTGGTTAGTCTTTCTTCATAACTTAGCTCCTCCATTCCCCTTATTAGTTTTGTTGCCCTCCTCTGTACCTTTTCCAGCTCTAAAATGTCCTTTTTATGAAGTGGTCCTTAAAATTGTACTCTATATTCCAAATGAGGGTGTACTAGAGATTTCTATAGTGGCAGAATTATATTTGCTTCCCTTGCTTCTATACCCTTCTTAACACATGCTAATATTTTATTTGCCTTTGCAGCTGCTGCTTGGCATTGAGCACTGTTACCTAGGTGGTTGTCCACATGCACTCCCAAATCCCTTTCAATATCTGATACCCCTATATTTGCTCCATTAAGATTATAAATTGCATGGCTATTTTTCCTTCCCAGATGCATAATTTTACATTTATTCGTATTAAATCTCATCTGCCATTTAGATGCCCATTCCTCAATTTTATGTAAATCCCTTTGGAGAGAAAGCACATCATTATCTGATTGAATTACCTTGCACAACTTTATGTCATCAGTGAAAATGGAGACACCACATTCCAATCCCAACTCTAAGTCATTAATAAATATGTTAAAAAGGAGGGAACCTAATACTGAACCCTGAGGAACCCTACTTACCACATTAGTCCAATCGGAGTATGTTCCATTTACAACAATCCTTTGCTTCCTGTCTTTTAGCCAGCTCTCAATCAATGAGCAGATATTTACTGCAATTCCTGTATTCCTTAGTTTGCACAATAGTTTCCCATGTGGCACTGTACCAAAAGCCTTTGCAAAATCCAAAAAGACTACATCCACTGAGTTGCCTTGATCCAGGTCCCTACTAACCTTCTCATAGAAACGAATTAGATTTGTTTGACATGACCTATCCCTCAAAAAATCCACGTTGACTCCTACTTATAATCCTGTTCAAATATACAAATTCTTGGATATTATCCCTTATTAACCCTTCTAAAAGCCTCCCCACTACAGAAGGGAGGCTCAGGGGATTTGCTCTTGCTCCCTCTTTATATATAGGTATCACATCTGCTTTTCTCCAGTCATCTGGTAGAGACCCTTTGTTGAGTGAATAGTGAAAAATTAAATATAATGGTTTGGCTATTACAGAGCTCAGTTCCCTCAGTACCCTTGGATGTATTCCATCAGGACCTGGGGCTTTATTAACATTTTTTTTTAAACTTCTTTTGGATTACTTCCTGTGTTAATTATTTGGCAAAGGTAATGTAGCCTCATTATGTTGCAGTGTCCCAACCACTGGTACCTCCCTTGTGTATAACGAAGAAAATAACCTATTTAGCTCATCTGCCTTTTCCTGGTCACTGATTTTTAGATGTCCTGTCTTCCCATTAATATACTTAAAAAATATTTTAGGGTTAGTCTTATTCTCTTTTGCAATACATTTTTAATGTTCTGTTTTAGCCAGTCTAATAGCCCTTTTGTAAGCCTTTTTTTTTTAATTCAATCTGAAATTAGACTGTGTTGTGATCACTGTTTCCCAACGGTTGCCCTATTTCAACATTTAAAACTATATCATGGTTAAGTGCCGCTGAGCACATAGAACAATAGATCCTGACATTGTCAAAAGACACATTCTTCAGTGTCATTGGCTTACAGGAGGGTGGTGGCTAACTGGCCATTCTGTGTTTGTGTAACAATATAAAAACAACTCATTAATTAAGCAATTGTAAGTTACTGGAGCTGTAAACTAATTCGCCATTCCATTGGCGTCTTTTTGCGAGCCTCAAATGGTCTACAGGTTACAAGCTGAAAATCCCTGTGGTTGTTACAACCATAAATTACATCCCATGTAAGCCTTTGATCTTTCATGCCTTACAAGAGTTACGATCACTAAAATCGCATATCGCTATTCAATTGCTACAATTCCGCAAGCCTGCAAATGTTTTCACACCTGTAAAAATTTTTAGAAGAAAATCCTACGAGTACCAGATAGGGCTCTAAATGGGGTTTAATACCTGTCCATAGCACTGTAAATAAAAAATCAATACTGCAGTGTAAATGACAGGGAAAGATATGAAAGACATTAGAAATAATTGTACAACAATCTCAAGCTCGCAAATTAGCAATAAAAAAAATATTTCTATGTTTCATTTCAGGATTATATTGATCTCAGGAATGAATGAGCTAATACATTAATACATATCAGGCCATCAACATGGACTAGAACAGTATTGGCATTCATTTCTATTATTTTGTATTTTGCAGTTTTGTGAGTCTGATCGCATATCCTCTAACGCTAATTGATTGACATGTAACCTCCATCTTATACTGCCGTAATGGTGATGGCTGTTTTTAAATGGGTAGTTAAGGCCTTGCTTAATTGATCATGTTCACGCTCTGAAATGCTACATACGATTGCATGGTTTAGGGTTCCGGCTTTCGGCCCGTAAATTGTGGTCTTCTTCAATTGAATCACTCCGTAATTGTAGCAGAGTTCAAGCTCACAGCAAGCCCGCAGCCATACAGCCTGTATACCGCGAGCTGCGGCCTTTCAATTGAATGAGGCTCATTTGTGTATGATGTCTGTATGTCCTCCCAAGCTTGTTTAATAAATCAAAAATATTGAGAAACTTCTGTGTTTTCGTATCTTTACTTGCCGCCCAATGTAGGGCTGCATATCCATCCATAAAAACACCTCAAAGTCCAGTATTTTGTGGAGGAGAGTTTGACAATTGATCAAGGCCAAAATACAAGAGTTCAATAGAGCCGGCCGGCTTCATGAAAATATGTGTGTAGGATCACTTGCCATGCATCTCCTTCTGAAGCCTGTTCCTTTATAGGGCGTGAGGGCAGTGATGCAGTGAAATTCCCTGACAGGCTCTCTACTCTGAACTTGGAAGGATTGCTTTTTTGTTGATTGTTTGAGAGTAATATTAAGAAATATAAAGGTTTATTGAACTTTAAGAGGTGTAGAGCTAGATTAAGAGTAGTGCTAGATTAAGAAGTGATGTAGATATACATTAAGATTTAGGATATAGAGACAGATTTTCGTGCAGTGCTTTATTAAGATTGTATGCAGTTGTACTAGCTAAGCAACTTCGACTGGCCAGGTTGGCAGGAAACATTTGTCAGGAGCAATAAGAATCGAAAAGGAAAAGGGTTTGTGTGTGCATTTGGATAAAGGGGGGTCTCTCACTCACTTTATTTAGAGCGTGTTTGCATTTGCTGTGTTTTGAAAGTGTGTATGAGTTTTGTTAGCATGTGGTTTAATCTCTAGAAACTGTAACCGTTTTAAAATGTTTTTTTTTCCATTGCAACGGCTTCAATTTGAATATGGGGTGTTTTTTCTTTTCTGAGCTCTAAGTTTTATTTTCTCTCTCCAAACATGCTTGTTGTCTGTTCTGAGTTTGCTATTTGTGCAATGTTCCTATTTTTCTGAAAGATTGCTCTTTTTTTTATTTATTTTTTATTTTTCCCAGGAGATAGCATTCATTTATTTGTGGCAGGCAGAGTTACACAGCACAGGAGTTCATTCATAGAGCTAGTAGAAAGCGCTGATTACATTGCAGTACTGTCAGAGTTAAATTCCTGGTAGGTCCATATTTGTAAGCTTCAAAGATGTGTACAAATCTTACAGCAAGGCATTTTGGTTTTGCAAGGCGTTTTTATAGTAGATAGATTATCAGATTTCTGTAGTTGGAAAGTTGTCTTGCTGTAGAGTATCTATACACAAACAAGCATTACTGGTCATGTAAAAGTTACTTAATTAGAGTGAGAATTGCATTAGAACTTTTAGTAAGCTTTTGTTTATTGCTATAGTGTTCTTTTATGATTTTAAATCCAGCTGGTAAAAATGTTGGTGTAGAAATACAGAGCATATCCATTTTAGAGTTAAAGATTTTGTGGTGTTACATATATCGACGAGTACATGTTTTATGATTTAATGATATTTCTTTTCATAGTATAGCGCCAATGCCCTAGTACCATTGGTACCCCTCCTTTCCCCAGATTGATCAAACTCACTTGTATCTTAAAGCAAATATAATGTCATGGAGACAGATTCTGCAGCCACCCCAGAGTGGGGCAGTAAAAACTGTCCATGTGGAACTAAAATAATGTACTATAAACAAGTTACTTATGTAAAACAGGTGAGCCAGGGGAACGCACACAGAAAGAGGACAGGAGGCACCCCAAGGTAAATCTTCTACCACTATGGGATACAGTTCTATGGAGAAGGAAGTGTTGAGTATAGAGAGTGACAGGGATGAGGGAAGATTATCGGATGAAGAGAGTCGAGTGGACAGTAAGCAAGAATGCAGTAAGAATAAAGGATAGAGGAAGTAAAGTAAGTGAAGAAGAAGAGGAAAGTGAAAGTGAGGATGACAAGTTCAGAACGGTGGAGAAAGGAAAAGGAGGAGGTAGAAATAGAATCAGATGGCAAGGTGAAAGAGAAGCTAGGTTGCTGAAAGAAGAAACAGACAGGCTATTGGAGAGGCAAGAATATAAAACAGGAGGAGCAAGTGTTTTATGAGGTGATAGTAGAAGAAGAGCGAGGGAGTCAAATAGAGCAATGCAGGACAAAGTGCACCAGGACTGGCATAAAATGGTAAGGGAAATGGAACAGCAGATTTTGGAAGGCATGAGATTATTAAAGGAGAATACAGAGGCGAGACACATTACACAACAGAAGAGAGGCCAAGAGAGAGGAACAGGAGGTTTCCATAGAGCCACAGGAGAGAAATGGGGAGGCTCATTGTGTTGGATGATAGTCTTGAACTGCAGCCCAAAGCCTATGCCCAAGTCCACATCGAAATAAGAAAAAATGTTGGCCTAAGTGGCAACGGCATAAGTCCCTAATGTATGCTATAAATGTTGTCATTGCATGGAATGTAAGGCAGTGGCCCAGGGTAAATTGTTCATACACCCACATACTAAGGCAGAATATGAGATAAATCATTTTTACAACGGTTCTTCTAATGAAGTTATGTATGTTGCAAAATGTTCATGCAACAAGCTCTATGTGGGTAAAACCCTAAGAACTTTTCGCCGCCATATGTGGGAACATGTTTATAGCGTAGAAAAGCAAGCAGACACCCCTATAGCTCATAATACGAGAATGTACAATCAGAATGACTTTAGTTATTTAACATTTAAAGCTATAGATGCAATAAGACCAGGACCACATATGGGGCAATACAAATAAGAGACTACTACAATTAGAGAGTAGGTGGACTTTCCGTCTAAAAAAACAAACCCCTTTGGGATTAAATGAGGGCTTTTCTTTCAGTGCCTTCATCTAGTGACGAAGAACCAGAACTCTACTTGCTTTAATCTTTTTGTATTGGCCCCCTTCTTCCCTTGAGTATTTAAAAGAAATTAATGTGTTTATTCAGTACCGATTCACGTATCCTGGGTAGTAGTTATTATATTTCTGAATGCGTTTGGCAATTTATATTGTACTATTCCCTTGCTGATTTACTTTGATATCATGTATAGCCATCTGTGCTACGTTGTATCATGCACCTGTCTGCATCTGGAATATAATGCGAGTTGGAATGCCCTGCACAAGCAATTGTGTACTTTATTTTACTGCCTGATACATAAGTATTATTTATTGCCTCCTCACTATCACATTCTATACAATACAGAAGTATTCTCTTCAACCTTACTATCTAATGCAGGCTCTTTCAATTCCAGATACATTGTATCTGGACTGGATGATTGACTGTTCATATGTGACAGAAACGAACATAAGGTACACATGTGAGGTGTTAAATATTAACTTTATAATGATTATACATAGATACTTAATGTATACACTTAAATGCAGATTATAAATGAGAGTCTTGTAGCAAAATGGATCGGATCATTCTGACCAAGTCACATTCTTCAATTATCAGCAGCAATACTCAGTACATTGTGTAGGACGGGTTCCCATGGTAAAACCTTAAGCTCTGTGACCTTAAATCAATCAGCGCTGTGGCGCAAATCTAGGCACACTTTAAAAATGCTTTACTTAGAGAGCATTGGCTCCCCTGACAACATTAGCGTCAGCTGTCGAAAAGCGTGTCGAGTGTCATTTTGTCCTACCACTCTCCCTTGACTAGCCAGCCTCAGTTATCCTGTCACAGCACTGGACTGTCACGATCTGCTTCTTCAAGGGGGCTTGATATGAACCTAGTTTAAACCCAACCCAACACATTCGTGTAGTTCCTGTTCTCTGTGGCACAAAAGATGGCTTCTGAAGAGGTACAGGCAGATAATACTGCATACAGGTTACTAGTTGCCCATGACAAGACCACTCCCCAAGTCAGGATACAACACACATAAATAGTCTCACACGGTGGATATGTGAAAACTAGCTCTCAACCTTTTATTGAATGATCAAAACAAAACATTTATACTCTCCAATACCACACCCTTGTGTACATTTGTGTATGTGTGATGTCAGCCCATCTGGCTTGCAACCTTGGGCCATCAAAGCTCTTGAGATCAAATTCACCAGATATCTATAGCTGCCTCTTTAGCAATATTAAAGTCTTTTGACAGACTCAGTGTTCAAAAATCAGTTTTTTTCTTTTTTTCTTTTTTATTCACATATAATAAAAACATACATTAACAAAAATAGAAAACATATATTCCACATATACAATATCAGACACACAGGTCAGTAAATGTCTATAACACATTTGTCCTGAAGGAAAAACACATACTTAAGAGTGCAAACATATTTTTCCTTCTTTCGTATTACAAAACAAAAAACAAAACAAATTTGAAACAAAATCACAACATAAACAAAACATAAACCTCCAGCATGAGAAGAGGACACGGCAGAGAGAGGAAAGGAAAGGCCCACCCAGAGTCGTATTCCAAACAAAAAAAAGGTAATCAAGCCAGGGAAAAGACATCCTATTAAATTTAAACTCTGGTTATTAAAAGATAATTTTTTTCCCATAGCGCCCATTTAGCTCTTATTTTTGGACCTATCCCTGTATTACTAAGTCCACATTCTAGAAGATAAACATATAAATTTTTTCTGAGTTCCGACCAAGATGGGCATACTTTATTTTTCCATCTGGAAACGACAAGTTCTTTTGATTCCATAAGGAGAAGCAAAACCATTCCTTTAACTGGCGCTGGAAGACCTTCTAGGAAAAAGTGCAAAATCACTATTTCTGGGTCAGAATTATTACAATTTCACATATCTTAGATAGATGGTTAAAACTTTAAAGCCAAAAGTTCTGTATAAGCGGGCAACTCCACCACATGTGGAAGTGTGTACATAACCTCTCCAACAGTTCTTTTGTTCTTCTGATTGATTCAACTGTCCCAATTTCATTGGAGTTATATACCATCTATTAATCATTTTCAACTGAATTTCCCTATACGTAACATTTTTAATAAATTGAGCCATTAGAGAAAAGGCTGAGTGCCATTTTTCAATAGGCCAAGAGTAACCAAGATCGTTTTCCCATAACCTCCAATTGAAAGGTTTCTCAAGTTGATATTGTTTTCTTGATAATTTTGTATCAATTAGCCACAAGATGATTTTTATCTTTAGAAGAGATTAATATTTCAAAGTAGGTCAGCCCCCTCGTCTCCTCCATATAAAAGGGAGATGATACCAATAACATTTGTAGTTTGATATATTCTAACCAATTGTTTATAAAAATTGAATAAATATGAATTAGTTCTTGAAACTCCATTAATTTCTTATCGCCTTTCTTACTAACAACCTAAGCAAGCAACAATGCCAAAGGCAGGATAGGGCTAGGTAGGGGCATAAGAGAGAAAAGAGCGTTACATTTACACCACCACCTATGATTTTTTAATGTAGAACATACTCACAGTCTTCTATCCTTAAACTCCTCTTCTGCTTGAAAGAGTAAAAGGTTTAAATCCCAAGATTCCAATTCGAAATTCTCAATTTGAGTCCAGTTAAATAAGTTAGATGGCTGTGTCTATAATATTAATTGAGACATTTGTATAGCTTGTTGATAATTTTTAATCATCGGGTATCCAACCCCTCCCCATTCAAAGTCACATAACATATAGACTTTCTTTATCCTAATTCTTTTATGATTATGAATATATTTATCAATTAAGATCTGAAATGTATTAATAATATGTGCTGGGACCCACAACGGGAAGCTACATAACAAATAGGTGATTTTTGGGAGAATACACATCTTTAACGCCTCTATTCGCACAGACCAAGACATGATATTGTTTCCCCGATTATGAAGTGTGTTTTTTATCTGTATATAAAGTTGTTCAAAATTCTGCACAATAACTTGCTTTAAATTAACATATATATCAATACCCAAATGCTGAATCTTATTCTGCCACTTGTACTATTTTCCCTTCAAACCCTCTATTTCAGCCAAAGATAGATTAATAGGCAAAGCTTCGGATTTCAAGATATTGATATTATAATTAGATATTACACTAAATTCTTTAATGCTTTTATGGGGGGAACCCAAAAAACTAAGAGGGTTCTCCACTGATATTATCATGTCATCTGCAAACAGAGATGTTTTATGTATACTTGAACATATCCTAATACCTTTGATGTTTTCTGAGCTTCTAATTGATTGAACCAGTGGCTCAATTAATAAGGCGAATAAGACTGGGGAGAGCGGGCATCCCTGACAGGTTCCATTTGAAATGGGGAATCTCTCTGAGAGAAATCCTAAGCCCCTGACAGAGGCGGATGGAGACCCATATAGTGCTCCAGTGGCTTTGAGGCCAAAATCTGCCAAGCTAAACTTCTCCAGCGTTAACTCCATGTGGCTCCATCTGACTCTGTCAAAGGCTTTCTCTGTGTCCAGTGAAACAAACAGTGCTGGGGTACCCTTCCTTTTAAGATACGCGATCAAGTTTAGTAATCTTCTTATATTTGAAGTTCCCTGTCTCTCCACTATAAAACCTGTTTGGTCTATTTCAATTAATTAATTAATTATTTTATTAAGTCTCAAAGCTAATATCTTTGAGTAGATTTTTATATCATTATTCAGTAAGGATATGGGTCTAAAATTTTTACATTCTGGTACTTCGGAGTTTGTCTTTGGTATGTTCAATATAACAGCCTCTAGCATTTCGCTAGGAGCTCTCCCTTGATTCTTTATCTCATTGAACATATTCACCAATTCACTCACTATTTCTCTAGAAAACAATTTATAATAGTGATTGTTAAAACCATCCAGTCCGTGTGAAGAGTCAGTCTTCAAATTACTAATTACCCTCTCTACTTCCTCTTCAGTGATTTCCCCATTTAACAATTCTAAATCAACTGTAGATAATTTAGGAAGAGACATTCTTTATTCGTTTCTAAAATATATAATGCAGAATAATACTCTTTAAAAAATTTTACTATTTTCTCTGGGTTTGAGATGATTTTATCCCCATATTTAATTTTATCCAGGCGTTTATTTACATTACTTGACTTAGTCTTATATGCTAAATCTTTGCCCGCTTTATTTCCCCAAATGTAAGACTTCTGTAAAAATGTCAGTCTTGCGTCATGCGCTTTTTTTTGTTCTATTTTTTAGGGATCTAATTTCCATGGGGAACATTTCTTGCTTCTAAGGTCTCCTTTCCAACTGATCGATACCATTCCATGGTCCGATCTTAAGATCGGTTTAATGACTGCAAAATCTAAGTACTTAAAACTCAATTCATTGGAAAAAACATAATCCAACCTGGCATAAGAAGAATATCTATGCGAATAATGTGTGTAGTCACTTTCTCCCGGATTTAAGGACCTTCATGTATCAAAAAGATTATACCTACTAATTAGTTCATAGAATTGTTTAGATTTTCAGGTGAGAGCAGGATCAATACAAAAATCTTTGGGAAGTTTCTTATCTTTCACTGAAGACACCATAAACAGTAAGAAAACCAGAAAAATATTTCCTCAGCTTCTTTAACGTCCTTTTAAAAAATGTCACTTGTTCTTTATTGGGCGCGTATATATTCAACATGGTATGTTTTACACTATTGATCCAACCTGACCATAGTGTGAATCTACCTTCGCTATCTAATTCAAGAAGTTCTTTTTCTAGGTTTAGTTTTTTACTAAAAAAATTGCTGTTCCTCTAGATTTCCTTCTGTACAAGGAGGATCCGCCACACACATAGTGCATGTCATTAATTAAAGGTGCCTTATCCCTAGCCCAATGGGTCTCCTATAATATCTGCTTTTTCAGCTTTAAACATCTTAAAAAAGGCATGTTTTCTTTTCCTGGTGCATTCAGACCCTGGGTATTTTGACTAATCAGTTTAAGCAAATCCATCTCCTAGCCAGGGTCTGAATGCCCTGCAAAATTGCCCTCCTCTTGATTCTCCCCGCCTCTCCCCATGATGGATACAAACAAAAAACATTCATAAAAAAACATATAAAAAAAAGAAAGAAAAAAACACAAAAAAAAAAAAATACAAAACCACCCTCCTTGCCCGGCATGTCTGACTTCAAAATATTAGACAACATGCCTAGCTCTTCGGGTGCGAACTTAAAAAATGTTCCAATGTGAACATGGCGGTGAAAATCCAACAGAGATTATTAATCTTTGTTCCATTTCCTTCTTCTAACTTTCCTACATTCCTTTTCCTTAAATTCCCCATAACTCCTCCTTAGAGGGTATAGTTTAGGCGTATAAATATAAATACACTTTAATTTCCCACTCTTGTTCTAAAATGTGAACGTTTTATTTGTTTATTAATGCATTTTTCTTATCCCTGACTCTCTTTCCTTCCTTTTCCCTTCTCCTTATCTTCTCCCTCTCTTAATCACTCAAAAAAGAAAAAGAAAAGAGAAATCAGTTTAATTACTATTATTCATAGGGCACAAACCAAACCATTTATTTTTTATTTTTTTTATTTCAATAATTTTTATTGACTCACAAAGGTTTGAAAGTTACCACAGTGTATATAGAGTACAGCCTCAATTTGTGGAAACATAACAAAAGCAAATATATAGTGCACCGATAGGCATTTAGACCTTATTAATGACTACACTATTGTAGTCTCTTTGAGAGCCACACCAACAACAATTTTCCATTTTCAATAAAAAGTAAAAACAAGAAAAACAAAGAAAAGAAAAAAAACAAAAAAAAAAACAAACAACAAATTTACATAAATATTAATTTTAAAACTAAAACTAAACAAGAACAGAGAGATAAAACTAAGGCTCAAATTTTCTCTTTTCCAAAAGTATCTGCGCACCAAAATGGGGCAAGGTAGGCTATGTCAAAATCTTTCAGTGTTGGGTTCCCTTGTCCCTCTAAGACGACCCTCCCGTCCCCAGCCCCCCGCGGCCAACACACAGGTGCAGCTCCCATCAAGTTACGTTTTTGTTCGGTCTCCAGTGAGGGTGCCCCGCAATGCGCCATCCGGCCACTACCACTTTAGACCCCACCCTAGCCCGCCTAGTGTCAATGCTGTGGTTAGATGCTATTCAGGGTTCCCAGATAGTCAGAAAGCTGGCGTAAGTATCAGAAACTAGATGTATACGTTTTTTGTTAATCATAATAAAGTTTTTTTTATCTCTTAAGCATAAGCTAGGGTTTTTCCACTTGCTGGCAATATGGCCTTTTACTGCCAAGAATATGGACTGAAGTAACCTATTCTGGGACCTAGACAGTAAGGGGGGTCTTTGTCCCAAGACTATTCCTAAACTTAGAAAGTACCTTTCCCATCTACATAGCACCAATATCAACAGTTTTATATATATATATACTGTCTAGCAGTACAGCCTTTACCACCTTTATGGAATCAGGCAGCAATTGTAATATATGCTAATATAGCAACAGCGTACAGGTAACACATCAAGTAAAGCCGGAGACATAGGCTATATAATTCATTAACACAGAAATATGCGATTCAGCCACAATGCTATCACTCCTGAGTAATAAATATTCCAACAGGTTAACTCTGTAATTGCTGTTTTAGGCCCAAAACTGCTGAATCCTCAAAAGGATGCACTCCATCATGGTGTAATTTAGTGTGGATATCCACAACGGCCTGTTTCACTCCTTGGCGGGCTTAATCATGGGTGTATAGTGATCACTACTATTCCCGGGCTTTTAAAGCCCCTAACTTCCAGGTTGAAAATTAGAACATCATTCGATTTGACTATATTGCACCTGTCAACATGCACTTCCAATTTGCGGTTCACGCTGGAACGCAAAGCACTTCCGGTATACAATCAGGCTAACTTTATTAGTAAGTTAAACACTTCAATGGCTAGCTTGTGCCTGTGATCGTGCACTTCTGGTTTCCGGATGACGCCAGAACGCAGAGCACTTCCGGTATACGATCAGGCTAACTTTATTTGTAAACTACACACCTGAGTGTATTACACCAAATCTGTTACTATTGATACACAGCGTTCTTCAATGGACCACGGAAGTGAATTAGAAAATTGATAATAGGACAATATCAGGCAAAATGTCCTTCATAATATAAACGAATGATAGGTACATCTACAAACTTAAATTATTTACATATATACATATACACAAAGTTGATAAGCTTTCATGCAAAACATTCTTCATACACTACTGATTCTCCTCTATTAGATGAATGCAAAAGCCATGAACCTTAAATATGCTTTTATAGTCATCTATTAAAACAGTTTATATCAAAAATAATGTTGATTCCCATTGGGGTCAATGTTTTAATTTCATGTATTGCTTCCCTTTATTGGAATATTTTTTGTAAGCCACCCTCTTACAATCTGTCTTTACTTGTTCTATATCAACACATTTTAACTGCATTTGCCTGCATCCAGATTATGTTTCTCCTTAAAATTGCAATAGGTAAATTATATTTTTAGAATTACATGTCAGCTTATTTTTTCTCTTTTATATTTACTGTACTTATTATTTTTAATAGCTTGTAAATTTATTCTTACATACCCTACAAGCCTACAGGTCCACATCTATGAAATTAGATTTGTTGATGCTGCTTCAATTTTGTTGTTTTTCTATATGCTATTTTTGGGTGTTTTGGTAGTACTTTTGATAACACTTGGGCCTCATTCAACTGAGAAATTGTAGCTAACAGGAGCCTGTAATGTAGCCCGTAAACTAATTTGCTATTCCA
The DNA here is from genome assembly GCA_027410445.1 of Discoglossus pictus. NCBI lineage: Eukaryota > Metazoa > Chordata > Amphibia > Anura > Alytidae > Discoglossus > Discoglossus pictus. Next base: position 15,459,331 of record CM050171.1, on the reverse strand, counting down.
TTTGCCTCTTTTTATTTGCCTTTGATCTTTGAAACCCGTAAATGTTACAATTACAAATCGCTATTCAATTGCTACAATTCCTCAAGCCCCCAAATATTTTCACACCCGTAAATGTCAAATGTAGAAGAAAATCCTACGGGTACCAGACAGGACTCGCAAGGTGGTTAAAAACCTGTTCGTAGCACTGTAAATGCAAATAAAACATTAATACTGCACTTCAAAAGATGGGGAAAGCGATGATAGACATTCATTGTACAACAGTCTCAAGCTTGCAAATCTGCAATCAAAAATGATTTTGTGTTATGTGTCATGTGTTCAGTGTTATACATTGTTGGGAATCAATGAGTTAATAAATCAGGCTACCCACATGGACTAGAACATTTCCTTCATTCATTTTTATTATTTTGTACATTGCCGGATTGGGAGTCTGATTACATATGGGACCCCTAAATGCTAGTTGATTGATGTCTAACCTCCTTGTTTTACTGAACTAATAATGACGGTCTAATTCTCTATTGGCTATTTCTAAATAGGTAGTTACGGCCTTGCTTAATTGATCTGGATCACGCTCTGAAATTCTACATGTGATTGCATGGTTTACGTTTTCGTCTTTCGGCCCGTAACTTGTGGGCTTGTTCAATTGAATCACTCTGTACCAATGGAGTTCAAGCCCGCAGCAGGCCCGCAGACAAACAGTCTGTATACCAAGAGTTACGGCTTTGCAATTGTATGAGGCCCTTTGTTCTTTAATAATATATGCCAGTATTTCCTAATAATTCTTTCAATTTGTATATATGGTTTATTAAAATCTATAACAATTGGTATCATATGTTTTTGTATTTCCTCCCCTCCTCTTTCATTTTGTATGTTAACATTGTTCTCTTATTCGTTTGGTAATCTCATGCAAAGTTTTGTTAAATTCAGTTCATGTACATTAGTTACTGTATATACTCTAGTATAAGCCGACCCGAGTATAAGCCGAGGCACCTATTTTACCACAAAATACTGGGTAAACTAAGAAACTAATAAGCCGAGGGTGGGAAATAGGTTGCCCCCTGTGTCCCTCTTGTGCCCTTTGTGTCCCCCCTTTGTGTGCCCTCTGTGCCCCTTTCTTGTGTCCCCCCCCTCTCTCTGCCCTGTGTCACTCCCCCTGTAATGATATAGGTATCACAAGGTTTTGGAGACCAGCAGCCTAGGTCAGCAATAATCCAATTCAGCAACTTTGTAGGTGAAACAGGAACAAGCTTTATTGAAGGGATCAGGAACCACAATAATCTGGCAAGGTACATTGAAAGGAAGTGCCTTATATAGGCCAAGGACCAGACACCTGACCAGACACAGCTGAAGAGACTTAGTCACTGATGCTATTGCTAGCAGAGTCAAGGTTATCAGATCTCCAGGAATTTCACAAAGGCAGGCTGGCGCAGTGGTAGGGAAGAGGATCAGCAGCCTGGGGACCAGGGTTCATAACCCAGCAGAGTCAATTCCTCACATTCCCCGCCTCTATAGGTGCAGCCTCTGGATGCCCTATTACCCGGTTTAGTAGAGTACTGCACATGGAAAGACCGAAGAAGGTCAGGAGCGTGAATATTGTCCGCTGGTTCCCACGAACTATCCTCCTCACCATAGCCTTTCCAACGCACCAGATACTGAAGCTTGTTGCGGAAGATCCTGGAGTCCAGAATTTTCTCCACCTCGTATTCATCCTCACCATCCCCGAGGACTGGAGGTGGGGCAGGCAGGGCTCGGCCATGGAAAGTGTTTGCATGGAAAGGTTTCAGCAGTGCAACGTGAAATACCGGATGTATTTTCATGGAATCTGGAAGTTGCAAAGAAAATTCACAGCATTGATCTGAGCGATGATCTCAAAAGATCCCATGAACCTCTGACCCAATTTATGAGAAGGAACCCTAAGCTTAAGATTCCTTGTTGACAGCCAAACCTTGTCACCAACATGATAAACTGGGGCCTCCGTTCTATGCCTATCAGCAGCTCTCTTGTAACAGTCCTGAGCCTTCGAAAGAGTCTCCTTCAACAGGTCTTGGGAATCTCGTAAGGTGGTTAGCCGATCAGTGACTGCAGGAATGGAAATAGTAATTGGGAGACTCACTAGAAAGGTTGGATGGTAACCATAGTTGGCAAAAAATGGGCTCAAAGAAGTGGAGCAGTGTTGGGCATTGTTATAGGCAAACTCCGCCGTGGGTAGAAAATCCATCCAGTCATCCTGCAGGTAACTAATATAACACCGCAAATATTGCTCCAAAGTCTGGTTGGTTCGCTCAGTCTGTCCATTACTTTTTGGATGAAAAGCTGACGACAGATTTACATTAATACCTAGATTAGAAAAAAAATGTTTCCAAAAACGAGATGTAAACTGCACGCCCCTGTCAGAAACTACTTTATCAGGCACTCCATGCAAGCGAAATATTTCCTGAATAACCAGGTCAGCCGTCTGTTTTAGCTGAAGGGAGACCACGAGCTGGTATGAAATGACCCATCTTAGTTAACCTGTCCACAACAACAAGAATGGTAGTGTGTTCCTTAGAGGGAGGTAGTTCCACAATAAAGTCCATGGATATAGATCCCCAAGGACGATGAGGAATCGGAAGAGGCTGAAGCAAGCCAACAGGGGATGAGCGAGGAGTCTTATGTCTGGCACATACATCACAAGAGGACACATACTTCTTAACATCCTCATAATACTTGGGCCACCAAAAGGATCGGGCAAGTAGCTCTTGTGTCTTTCGGATTCCTGGATGACCTGCTGGTTTTGAGTCATGGTAGAGACGTAAAAGATCCAGTCGCACTGACTCCGGAGCAAACAGACGTTGTTGAAAAATCCAAAACCCATTAAGCATCGTCATGTGGAGATCACAAGGAGGATCACGAAGAACGGGGTCTTCAGCGTAGCCCTTTTTAATGCAAGACATCAGATCAGAAGGAAATGTAACTCCTATAAATATATTCTCCGGCAAGATGGTTGTCTTGGTTACGGTAGTATGGAGGGGGTCAGCTATTCTAGACAAGGCATCCGCCTTACCATTCTTGGAGCCAGGACGGTATGTAACCAAAAAATTAAACCTCGAGAAGAAGAGGGACCAGTGTGCTTGTCTGGCTGACAATCTCTTAGCTGATCGAATACATTCCAGATTTTTGTGATCTGTGAGGACAGTAATTGGATGGGTAGCTCCCTCCAAGAGATGTCTCCATTCGGTGAAGGCAGCTTTTATAGCCAATAGTTCTTTATTCCCTATGTCATAGTTTCTTTCTGCTGGCACCATCTGGCGGGAATAGAAGGCACACGGATGTAACAGCATCTTAGGTCCAGTCCTTTGAGACAGTATAGCACCAACAGCTGAATCAGAAGCATCAACTTCCACAATAAATGGTAATTCCGGCTGAGGATGTACCAGGACAGGGGCAGATGTAAACAGAGTCTTTAATCGGGAAAATGCGGTATCAGCCTTATCGGACCACTGATAAGGAGTCCCCTTACTTGTGAGTTCAGTGATCGGTGTACTAACGGCAGAGAAATTCTTAATGAAACGCCTGTAAAAATTGGCAAACCCCACAAATCTCTGAATATCTTTTTCATTCTTGGGGATGTGCCAGTCCAGCACAGCTTTAATTTTACTTGCGTCCATACTTAAACCTTTAGGAGTTATTCCATACCCCAGGAATTGAATTTCTGTTTGTTCAAACTCACATTTTTCCAGTTTAATGTATAGGTGGTGGGTACGAAGGCGCTCCAGAACTATACGGTACCTGTTTTCTGTGGTTTTCAAGATTATCAGAAAATATTAAGATATCATCCAAATATGCCACAACAAACTGATCCAGGAGATCTCGTAGAACATCATTGATAAGATGCTGGAAAGTTGCAGGGGCATTACAAAGCCCAAATGGCATTACTAGATATTCGAAATGCCCGTACCTGGTTCTGAAAGCTGTTTTCCATTCATCATTTGGTTTTATACGAACCAGATTATATGCCCCCTGAAGATCAAGCTTCGTAAATATTTTAGCTGAGCGAAGTCTCTCCAGAAGTTCAGGAATGAGAGGCAAGGGGTAGCGTTTTTTAACAGTGATGTTATTAATGTCCCTGTAGTCAACGCATGGCAGTAGGCTGCCATCTTTCTTTTCTACAAAGAATATAGGAGCTCCTGCTGGAGAAGTAGACGGTCGAATAAAGCCTTTGGCAAGATTTTCTTGTATGTATTCACGAAGAGCTTTCAATTCAGGGTCAGAAAGGGAATATATACGGCCAAATTGTATGGCAGCCCCAGGTAACAGCTCTATTGGGCAATCATAAGGCCTGTGGGGTGGAAGCTGATCAGCATTCTTCTTATCACAGACATCTGCAAAATCCCAATATTGTAGAGGAAGCTTAGTTAAGTTTGTAGCAACCATTTCATTAATTGTTGTGGCAACAGGTGTTACCTTAGAGGGTTGACAATTCATTAAGCAGTGTTCTGAAGGAAAGGACAAAATTCTGATTTTCCAATCAACCTGTGGGTTATGCAGAGCAAGCCAAGGTACACCCAAAATCACTGGAAACTGTGTTGATGAAATTAGGTGGAAAGATATAGACTCATGGTGATTCACTTCCAGAGTCAGCTTTAAGGGCACAGTCTCATGTGTAACCGGTCCTGACGTAAGTGGAGAACCGTCTACTGTCTCCATTAACACAGGTGAAGAATTAGGGATAGACTGAATTCTATTTCCTGCTGCAAATTTGATGTCCATAAAGTTTCCGCCTGCTCCAGAATCTATCATAGCTGTAGTTGAAATTTTACTATCACCACATTGCAACGTGATAGGCACCACAAAATGAGGATGTGGAGTCAACATACCCTCTTCACCATGAGCCAGAGAAAACAAGGGTTGTGTGACAGAATCCAGTTGATCTGAAATCTGGGATTGGTGTCGAAACTGTGCACCCTCAGCAGCCATAGCTATTGTTCTTTTGGATTTGCTAGGGCAATTGATGGCATAGTGCCCTGCACTACCACAATAAAGGCATAAATTGTGAGTGCGTCGCCACTGTTTTTCTTCATTGGATAATGGCCCTCTTATTAGATTTACCTGCATAGCCTCAGGCTCAGAGTCTGTAGGTGTTTGTGTGGTCGGAGTAGAAATTCTTGAATAGAAAGTAGGAGTAGCACTTGGTCTAAAAGAGCCCTGTCTTTCCAATCTTCTTTCAGAAAGTCTCCGATCAATACAGATAGCCAAACACACAAATGCATCGAAGTCAGCAGGAAGATCAACACGAGCTAGCTCATCTTTTATAGCTTCTGAGAGACCTTTTCTGAAGTGGAACCTCTGGGCTGATTGGTTCCAGGTAGTATCAGCAACCCACTGTCTGAATTCAGCAGCATATTCAGCCACAGAGCGCTTCCCTTGATGCAAATGAAGGAGAGTGGCTTCTGCTGTAGCACATCGATTGGGGTCATCAAAAACTAGGCACATGGCATCAAGAAAGTCATTTAGATTACCCAAGACTGGACTGTCCTGTTCCAGAAGAGGGGAGCCACAAGCCAGGGCTTCATCTTTGAATAGGGAGAAAATAAATCCCACCTTCTCTCTTTCAGATGGAAATCAGTGAGGTAACATCATGAAGTGCAAACGGCATTGATTTAGGAAACCCCTAAATCTTTTGCGATCTCCTCCAAACTTTTCTGGTAGGGGCAAGCGGGCATCTTGTGCAGGTGTAACAGTAGCAGCCGCAACATCACGTGCCCTGTAGCTGGTATACTCACTGTGCATTGACTGAACTTTATTTTGCAGTTCAGCTACCTGGTCCTGCACTTGAATGGTATGTGCCTGGGTCTGCACAGTTCTTGCAAATAAAGCAACCTGCTGGGCCAATGCAGAATCTGACCCGGCGGTCTCCATGAATTGGCCAGATTATTCTGTAATGATATAGGTATCACAAGGTTTTGGAGACCAGCAGCCTAGGTCAGCAATAATCCAATTCAGCAACTTTGTAGGTTAAACAGGAACAAGCTTTATTGAAGGGATCAGGAACCACAATGATCTGGCAAGGTACATTGACAGGAAGTGTATATAGGCCAAGGGCCAGACACCTGACCAGACACAGCTGAAGAGACTTAGTCACTGATGCTATTGCTAGCAGAGTCAAGGTTATCAGATCTCCAGGAATTTCACAAAGGCAGGCTGGCGCAGTGGTAGGGAAGAGGATCAGCAGCCTCGGGACCAGGGTTCAAAACCCAGCAGAGTCAATTCCTCACACCCCCCCTCTCCCTCCCCTTTGTCTCTTCCCCTCCTCTCCCTCCCCTGTGTCTCCTCCGCTCCTCTCCATCCCCTGTGTCTCATCCCCCCTCTCCCTCCCCTTTTTCTCTTCCCCCTCCCTCCCCTCTGTCTCATTCCCCCTTCTCCCTTGTGTCTCTTTCCCTCCCACTCCCTTATCACCCTCCTCCACCCCCTCCTCAGCAGCCACCCTAATCCTCCCTCCTCATCCTCTCTCCTCAACCTCTCTCCTCAACCCCCCTCCTCATCGTCAACTCCCCTCCTCAACCTCAACCCCCTCCTCATCCTCAACCCCCTCCTCATCCTTAACCCCCTCCTCATCCTCAACCCCCCTCCTCAACCTTCTCCTCATCCTCAACCCCCCTCCTCTCCTCAACCCTCTCCTCATCCTCAATCCCCTTCCTCAACCTCAACCCCCTTCCTGAACCCCCTCCTCAACCTCAATCCCCCTCCTCATCCTTAACCCTCCTCCTCAACCCCCCTCCTCAACCCCACTCCTCATCCTCAACCCCTCTCCTCCTCCTCAACCCCCCTCCTCAACCCCCCTCCTCATCCTCAATCCCCCTCCTTAACCTCTCTCCTGAACCCCCTCCCCCTCCTCAACCTCTCTCCTCAACCCCCCTCCTCATCCTCAACCCCCTCCTCAACCCCCTCCTCAACCTCAACCCCCCTCCTCATCCTCAACCCGCCTCCTCAACACCCCTCCTCAACCTCAACCCCCCTCCTCAACCCCCCTCCTCACCCTCAACCCCCCTCCTCAACCCCCCTCCTCATCCTCAACCTCTCTCCTCAACCCCCCTCCTCAACCTCTCTCCTCAACCCCCCTTCACATCCTCAACCTCCCTCCTCAACCCCCCTCCTCATCCTCAACCCCCCTCCTCAACCCCTTCCTCATCCTCCATCCTCATCCTACCTCCTAATCCTCCCTCCTCAACCCCCCTCCTCACATTACCCCTTTCTAATTACTTCCCCCTCTCCCTTTCCCCTAACTTACATTCCATCAGCAGCTGGTCCTCCGCTAATAGTAAATAGTAAATCTATCATGTACAATTACCTGCCATGACCCTTAGTAAAGATGTGTAATTTCACAAGGAATGCTTTACTGTGACCACAATCAGTTGGCCAGGAGTACTATCAGTATCTTCATATGAAACAGTTGAGCCACACTGATATCACATTTCATTGGTATACAGGTGTTATCTGAACAAAACTGATTATAATGATCATGACTTGTAAACACGTACAAGTTTATATTGATGTAATACAAAGGCCATCAGTCATAATGTCTGTAAATTAAATCAGACAAATGATTCTACTAGCCATAATGTTAAGAGGATGACATGCAACAATAATGGATGTATAACTACTGGGTTTGATTAGCAGATGCTAATGGGACTATGCAAGTCAACAGCCATGACAGTATGGGACTATGCAGGTCAACAGCTATGACAGTCATGTCATTTAGAGATGATATATCACATATCACATATACGGTATAGTTGGGAGCATGCGGGCCAGCCAGAGCTGTTCCTCATGCTTGCGGGCTCGCGTAGCGAGGGCCTCAGTTGCTGGCATGGAGCACCGAAGGCGCTCCATGCCAGCAACTGAGGCCCTCGCTTCCGCAAATGTGGGTCCTCGCGAAGCCAGGGGCCGCATTTGCAGGTGGTGGAGCATCCCAACGTCTCCGCAAATGCGGGTCCTCGCAAAGCACTTAGGGAATGAGGCATTGCTGGTGAGCCTCGCGTAGCGAGGCGAGCCGTTAAACCCACCTCGGAACCAACCTTAACGTAACAAACACCCACACGCACTAAGAATCCGACTATAACGGCCGACCCGCGTGCAACTAAAAACAGTGAAAACACACCAAATACTCACACAAACTACATAAAAAGCTTACCCATAGCAAGGGGGGCACCCAGGACCTCTGAAAGTGAAGTTACACCTCCATTTAAGTCCAAATTCAGACACACGAAAAATCCCTAAGCGAGAGAAAAAATGGCCGCAGAAAAAAAATGAAAACGAGGCTCAAAGACCCAGGACAGCCCAGCCACCTACCACTTACCCAAGAAGGGATCCGAGATAAGCTCGGAAACCCGCATTAACCGCAGGGGATCCGAGATAAGCTCCGAGCCCTGCATTAACCCCACATTAACCATCGCAGTGGGGGTCCCGATTGCAATCAAAATTCTAAATTCCCGTGTTACAGGTCCTTAAAGGACCGTAAAGGTCCTTAAGGACCCGTTGTAAAATAAAAAAAATATACACTGTTACCCTGTCAATCATGGGGGTCAATACAGACCCCCATAAAACCCTCATTTACCCTGTCACTTATGGGGGTCAATACAGACCCCCATAAACCCATCATTAACCCTGTCACTCATGGGGGTCTATAGAGACCCTCATAAGCCCTTCATTAAGCCTGTCACTCATGGGGGTCAATAGAGACCCCCATAAGCCCTTCATTAACCCTGTCACTCATGGGGGTCAATACAGACCCCCATAAGCCTCTATTAACCCCATCAGTCCCATAAGGGTATATTAACACCATTATGGGCTTGTTACAACACTACATTAACCACATAAGTGCCATGATGGTCCTCAAAGACCATCATGACACTAAGTATAAACACAATACTGCACTATACCCCCCCAATAAAACATTAAAGATCAACTAAACACCCTCTACACTAACCTATTAACATCTACACTACCTACCCCCTATTAACCCCCACCACTCTAATTACAGAAAATAAAAAAACCTAAGTCACAAAAAAAAGGAACATTAAAGAAAAAAAAAAAACATTACAACCCCCCTCCCTCACTACAGAAAAAAAAAATACACACCTGAAAAGGAAATACATATAATACAAATACATACAATACAAATACATACAATTACAATACAATACACCCCTATCTAATATACATCACACAATCTATCCAAATAAATAGCATAATCTAATATACATGCTATCTATATAATAATACATCCCCAATCTATCTAAATAAATACCACAATATATCTACAATACATCCAATGCTATCTATATAAAACGCATATCCCTAGCTAACATACAATAAATGCTATCTATATATTAACTAATCTAAGTCTAAGCTAAAATAAAATAATTAAGACCACTTACCTTTGCAGATGTCCATTGGGATCAGCCACCTACGAAAAAAAAAAATAATTAGTGCAACACGTTTACAGTTCTAAAATAAACATTCTATACATACTATACATTCTAAATATTCTACTCACCTTTCCGGCATGTCCCGTCCTTCTTCTTTTAATCCTTCTCCGGCACGGCACCTGTTAAAAAAAACACAACATTAATACACATACATCAAAATAAAATAAACATAATCTACATTATACTTACCTCCCCACGATGTCTCCGGCCTCCTCGGGATCCTCTTCGGCCACGCCCTGTATAAAAAAAAATATATATACTTAAATATATACGGACATCCCCGACGCTAATGAGTCTCCAGGAGACTTTTCCGGAAGAAAATAAGCAATGGCGCCTTCTGATTGGTTGAAAACGATGTCTATCAAATTCACCCAATCAGGAGCCACCAATGTGTGAACCAATCACAAAGGGATACACCCTAAAATCCCACTCTGATTGGATAATGCACCTGTCAATCTTTATATAAACCAATCACAAGGCGCAGATGCCTTCAGCCAATCACAATGGAATACACCCCCACAGGGTGATTGGTTGGAGCCTCTGCGCATTCTGATTGGTTGCACTGACAATAGCCAATCACAATGGAATACACCCTCACGTACTGATTGGTGAAGGATTTGCGCATTCTCATTGGCTACTGTTAATATCAATCAATATTACAGCCAATGGGAAGGCGCAGATGTCTTCACCAATCAGTACGTGGGGGTATATTCCATTGTGATTGGCTGATGGCAATAAAGCCTTAGGATTGGTTCAAATAAAGATTGACAGGTGTGTTATCCAATCAGTGTTGTATTTTGGGGTGTATACTTTTTTCATTGGTTCACAAATCGGGTCTTCTCATTGGCTGAATTTGATAGACAGCCTTTTCAGCCAATCAGAAGCCGCCATTGCCAATTTTATTCTGGAACACTCCATAGGAAGGTCATTAGCGTCAGAGACATCCGCCAGGGCGGATGTGTGTCGCTTTTTTTTTTTTTCTTTTAATGCGCGGGTGCTTCCGGAGAAGATGAGGAGGCCGGAGACATCGCGGAAAGGTAAGTATAATGTAGATTGTGTTTATTTAACTTTGGTTTATGTTTACTAATGTAATGTTTTTTTTTACAGGAGTAGCGCCGGACAAGAGGCAAAGATGAACGACGGAACATGGAGGACGTGACATGCTGGGACGTGACATGCTGGAACGGGACATGCTGGAAAGGTGAGTATAATATTTAGAATATTTAGAATGTTTAGAATGTTTAGTTATTTCATGTAAATGTGTTGTATTAATTTTTTTAATCTTTTTTACCGTAGGTTGCTGATCTGAAAGGTAAGGTAAGTGGTCTTAATTATTTTATTGTAGCTTACAATTAGGGTAGCTATATATATAGATAACATGTATTGTATATTAGATAGATAGATAGGGGTATGTATTATTAGATAGTATTGTATATTAGATAGTGGGATGTATATTAGATAGTGGCATGTATATTAGATAGGGGTGTATTGTATTTAATTGAATTGTATTGTATCTTATTTAATTGTATTGTATTTTATTTAATTGTATTGTATTGTATTTAATTGTGTTGTATTCTATTTTATTTAATTGTGTTGTATTGGATTATATGTATGTATTATATGTATTTCATTTTCAGGTGTGTAATTAAAAAAAAAAATTGTAGTGGGGGGGTTGTAATGTAATTTGTCATTTTCTGTAATGTTCCTTTTTTTATTTTTTGTGACTTAGGTTTTTTTTTTTGTTCTGTAATGTACATTTTTTATTTTTGGTGATTTTATTTGTTATTATTTTATGTAATGTAGATTTCTGCTTTTTGAGTAATTTAGTTACATTGTGTGAGAAACAGCATTTCAACACTTTCTTTTATTGACCGTCATTTTTTGACGGGCAAGTCGCTAGTATAGTCATATATGGCATTCTGCTTGGGGGAATGTCAGTTGTTTAATGCCGGATAGACACTGGATTTATATAGTTTACTTACATTGTATGACAGCACTGATTGAAGATAACAAAAAGTCCTTAATGGATGTGAGATTTGCCATAAATGAAATGAAAAGAAAAAATTAAATCAGTAAAAGAGATAACAGGAATATCAATGACTACACCATCTCTTCTCAATGGCATTCCCCATTGAACATTGATTGGGGAAATGTTAAACATAACCATATGTGTACAAAGAGAAGAGGTTCATGGTCCATTTGATGGTTTTTAGCCAAATCATTTAAAAAAAAAAGACTTTTGACCTTTTCCATGTCTGTTTGAATCTTATACCATCCACCCTCTTATATAATGCATATTATGGATGAGACTAAATACAGTCCGTGTATATTTGCCAATTTAAGCTTCTATATCCCGCTCTCATCAGATTAATATAGTGCTCTTGGGATATCCAGTTTCTGAGACAATATTTGCAAGACACAGTACAGTAACATTTATAATTATGTCCTTTATATTGACTTAGATTATGCTATATTTGATTAATCTATTTTTTAAAGGTTAAATATTCTTCTGATGTCAAAAAAGGTACAGTAACAATTATTTTTGAAAATGCTGGTTTAGTTGTTTATGTGCTTGAGTGTCTGATTAAAAGATTAACAGAGGCATATTTACCAAGTTGGGTATAAAGCAGTATAAAAACGCTAAATATTTTATCAGGTTTGATAAATTTGCTCCATAGAGAGCACAGCAAATATTTATTAAAGGATGACTGTAATTTAAAACAATAGGGGATCATTTAATTAGTGTTTTTAAAGTTCAATGTAGGTTTTCAAAAAGTTTATTGTAATCTTTAAAACTTACATTTGGAAATTACTGCTTCAGAATTCAGCAGATAGCCATCTGTCTCTCCTTATTATATGGCAAGGGAATGGGAGAGGAGGTTGTCCTGATAGGAGTCTTTATATGCTTCCTTCCTTGTAGTAGCCACTTCAAGTAAACCTAGACCAAGTTAGAAAAAAAATAGGCATTCTGGACAGAACCTTTTCTTTTAAGTGGAGAGAAGCATTTTTACACATCCCAAAATCTAAAGTTTAATTATGTTTAAAGTCTACTTTGAATCTGATATCTACAGATACATTTTAACTTTTTTGTACACATATCATAGCAGACTCCTTCACACTATGCACTAACATTAATGTATGCTAATAAGGCCAACAATATCCTCATTAACATTTCTTCACACTTTTTTTTAAGTTGCATCAAAATGTATTGCAATTATGTATGCAAAGCCATGTGAATGAAGATAAATTTAAATATAATACATAGGGACAACTTAAAGTACATTTTATTTTATTTTTTCTCAGCAAGTTTTACATAAAATTTATGAATACATGTTTATAAAATTATATTTGTTATATGAAGAATGACTCTTTTGTAAAAGGAGCCAACATATTATACAGAATTCAGACTTGCGGCTTATATAAAAAAAAAATCACATGGCATATCACAAAAAAATTTGCTATTATTATTAAATAACGACTTGCTTGTCAAAAATGACGGGGCAATACAATTTTAAGCCATGACAATGCTGTTTGACAATGCTGTTTGACACAAAGCTTTTTCTACTATGAGGACCTTTTGCGTTCATTGCAAGCTTCGCGCTGAGCGCCTTTGGCTCTCATCACGTGGCTTGCAATGAGCGCCTTTGGCGCTCATAGCGAGCCGCTCCTCTTGTTGACTTTTGGTCCTATGAGTGCCTTCGGCTCTCATGACAAAGACAGATATATATGTCTATTTTTTTTCAATAATTATTAATTACTTATTTACTTACTAAATTAATATACTTTACCTATTTGTAATTGATATATCCAGCAATCAAAAGCCTGAAGAGCTAAATATCTCTTTTTATGTTCCTGCAGCATACTCTGAGGAGAAAGTGTCATCAATGTCCCAACTGTGCATTAGAAATATGCTGCGTGCGCGAGGGCAAACCGTTGGTTTAGTTGTGTAAAGCACCATTTTAGATTCATAATGTGTTGGTGTGTAAAATGGCGTTGTTTGTCTATGCAAGCATTTTCCGAGCTTCCTAACTGTGTATTTTTGTACCTCATACGTGACTGGCAAAAGTCGTACGTACCTGGTGGTGTTTTGCGCATTTCGGAGTCGTGTAGCCCGTTTTCATTTTTTTCGGCCACCATTTTTTTCTTGCATAGCCTATTTTCAATTTCCTAAACTTTTTAAATTCTACTTTAATTAGCGTGCAACCTCACTGGCAGATGTCATGGCTGTCCCCCCATGCTCTGTGTGTTTTTTTTTTTTTGTATTTTGTATTGTATTTGTTGTTTTTGAATGTACGCATTTCGGCCGTTAACTTTGTATTTTTGTGACCTCGTATTTTTTTTTCTAAGTTCGTGGGTCGTAATTAAAACTCGTACGTCCTTGTCAGTGTTTTCTCGCTTTAAAATCGACATTAATTCGTGTGCAACCTAACCCCCAGACCTCCTAGCTGTCTCCCCGTGCTGTGTGTGATGTTTTTGTAATTTTTTATTTTATTTTTTGTTGTTTGTGTTTTTTTTAGTTTTTTTTTTAACAATCAGTTTTTATTAGGCGATGGTACATCACAATGTGAACATTAAACGTTCATATCCGGTAAGTACAAAATACATAAATACAGCTTCATCTTGCACTTTATAGCTGCTAACCTGGCTTTGCATCTTAAAGTCTCCAAATGTTAGATTCTTATTTTTAATAGTTCCCTCCCCGGAAAGCCATCTGCCAATGCCTATTTATTTTTTTTAACAATAATAATACATAAAAACTAAAATTATAAATGGTTCCTTCATAATTTAACCAGTTTGAAAGCAGTTCTTACCTTCATCCGCCTCCTCCAGTGCCACCTGCTTCCCCCTTTCCCATCTATGGTTTAGCTGTTTAGTTTGGGTTCTAATGAGATGCTATCAGGCTCCATTAGCCAAGGAGCCCACACATCCATAAACTTTGGAATTGAGTCTTCCAGGAGGTGGGTTATTCGTTCATTAATTAAAATAAAATGTATCTTATTCTTCACTGCCTGTAGGCTCAAGTCTGAGGATTTCCACTGTCGAGCAATATTGCATTTTGTGGCCAGCATCATGAACTGTAGTAACCTATTTTGATGGGATGTTAAAAGTGCATTGGAGAGGCCCAAGAGCCCGACTTCAATGGATTTGTGCACTTTGATTTTAAAAATTTCCGAGGCTAGCTCAAATATTTTTGACCAAAGCCCCCTCACCGTAGGGCATACCCACCATATATGTAGGAATGTACCTGGGTCTCTGTATCCTCTAAAGCACTTTGCATCTTGGGTTAGCCCCCACTTAAAAAGTTTAGTTGGTGTGTGATAAATTCTATGTAGAACCTTTATTGACGTCTCCAGCACGCTATAGTTTAATGACCCTTTAGTTAGGCTGCGCCAGCTTTGTTCCCAGATTGTTTGGTCCATAGTGTATCCCAGGTCTTCTTCCTATTTTTGTATGTACTTAATTTTTTGTGACCTCTGTGTTTCATTAAATGTATTATATAGTAAGCTTATAATATTGCTCGACAGTGGAAGATCTCTACAAATTCTAACTAGCCAATTAGTTTCCGGGGCACCTAGAGAAGTTATAGTGGAGCTGACAAAATGTTGTATTCTACAATAAGTATAATGCTCTATTAAAGATAAGTTATATTTCTTCTTTATGTATTCATAGGTGACTATTGCCCCTTCTTGATACCAGGCCCCAAAAGTCAATAATCCCCTGGAGCTCCACCAGTGTTTAGATGTTGGGGACAGTTGTATTGTCAGAAGAGGATTAGGGATAATCGGAGAGATACTAGCTAACTTAGGGGCTACATTATGATGTCGGGTCGCCCATGTCCATATCACCAGTGAGTGTTTAGTCATTGGGTTCCTTATTTTCCCCAGTGTGTTAATTGGCCTGGGAAGCCATATGATGGTGTCCCATGTGTATGGGGGCATTGTAGATTTTCTATAAAAACCCACAAGGGCTGGTGTTGAGAGGAGTGCGCCAGGGGGGATGAACGAGAGCTGCGCTGCTTTATAGTACTGTTTAAAGTTGGGGCTTAGTTAGTTTTTGTTACATACATGGTAGATTCTGAGATCCTTGCGGATTTGTGGTTCCATATAAATTTTAAGATGTGATTTTTGAAACCTCTCGAGATCCTTATAGATTATTGGGGTCAGAAGTGTGCGGAATAAGTAAAAAAGTCGGGGAAGGATATTCATTTTAACTTTGAATCAGCTCTGTAAATCAGTGCAGAGTTTTCTGTCCTGTTGCAGTAATCAGTGATACAGGTGAGAGTGGGTGTGGCTTGGCCTGTGTAAGATTTATCTGTGTGCATTTGTGTGAGGTCCTGTTTTAATAAGCTCTGTAAATCAGTGCAGAGTTTTCTGTCCTGTTGCAGTAATCAGTGATACAGGTGAGAGTGGGTGTGGCTTGGCCTGTCTAAGTTATATCTGTGTGCATTTTGTCGTGTTCTGCTGAATCCGTCCTGTGAGGCAGTGAAGTGTTTTCTGTCCTGTGCTCATTTATCATTGTACAGGTGAGTAGGCGGGGACTTTTTTTAACAAGGGAAGAGCGAGCTTAGGAGCTTGCAATCATTTCTAATGTAAGTGTAGTTAGTGTGTAGGAGATTAAATAAAAGGAGGAAATCCAAATAAAAGGGGTATTATAAGAAAAAACAGAAAACAAACGTATATATTTTTTCAGTTTTGTTTGGGTTAAGGTGTAGAAAAGCAATCCTTATACAAATACATTGATTTGTTTTCTCACTGTATTTTTGTAACTGATAATCATAAGTCAGTCCAGTGGCAACCTCACTAAGTGTACATCCTGCCAAATGTAGGCACTACTGGAACAGATGATCCAGGGTCCATACCTCTGTGACAGGTGTGAGCATGTTGCCTCTCTGGAAGCTCAAATTAAAGATCTGGAGAGGAGAATTGCAGCACTTAGTGATACTGCTTTACTGGAAAGGGAGGTGTTGCTCACAGAGCACAGTTTAGCTGGGCCTAGTATGGAGGGAGGAGCTGGGGCTAGTGATGATGTCCAGGGAGGTAGCTGGGTTACAGTTAGAAGGGGAATCAGGGGGAACAGGAGGAGGCAGGCCAGTTCTGAGTTGGCAAACAACAACAGATTTGCCAGATTGAGTGAAACTGTTGGGGATGTCTATTCAGGAATGGCAATGCCAGGTAGAGCTGTTCCCTCGAACAGCCCGGGAGAACAGTTCTACTGGAGGAGAGGGAGGGCAGAATAGGCAGAGCAACAGACATGTTGTGGTAGTATTAAGGTAGACAGGGTAATTTGTCACCCAGATCCCAGCAATCGAACAGTTTTCTGTCTTTCTGGTGCTCGGGTTCGGCATGTTGTGGATCGGGTGGATACATTATTGGGAGGGGCTGGTAATGAACACATTGGTACCAATGACAAAGTTAGTGGAAGATGGAGCATCCTAAAGAATGATTTTAGAGAACTAGGGAATAAGCTTAAAGCAAGGACCTCCAAGGTAGTATTTTCGGAGATACTACCAGTGCCACGTGCTAGCCCAGGGAGGCAGAAGGAGCTTAGGGAGGTTAATGCGTGGCTAAAAAAGTGGTGCAGTGCAGAGGGTTTGGGGTTTTTAGAGCACTGGGCTGACTTCTCACTTGGGTACAATCTCTATAGCAGGGATGGATTGCATCTTAGTGATGAGGGAGCTTTTGTGCTAGGGGATAAGATGGTAGAACGGCTGGGGGAGTTTTTAAACTTGTAGGTGGGGGGAGGGACTATATAGAAGTATTGGGGTAAATAGGGTAGAGAGGGAAAGGGGTGAATTAGTTACCAATGGGGGAGGAGAAGGGGGAGGGTTACAATAGACAGTAGAAAGTTATTAATAGGGGCCTCAAATACAGTGGCAAGCACTTTACAACGGCAGAGCCATAGCAATATAAAGTGTATGCTTGCTAACGCAAGAAGTTTGCCTGGGAAAATGGACGAGCTAGAAATATTAGCAGTACAAGAAAAATGGGGCTTAATAGGCATTACTGAAACATGGTGGGATGAATCTCATGACTGGACTGTTAATCTGGATGGTTATAACCTATTTAGGAAAGATAGGGGAAATGGTAAAAGAGGAGGAAGGATCTGTCTTTATGTTAAGCCTGAATTTAAGCCTATAGTCAGAGAAGATATTTCTGCTGGCACTAACGGCATCATTGAATCTTTGTGGGTTGAGCTAAACAGTAGAGGAGCTAATTCTAAACACATATTGGTGGGAGTATGCTATAAACCCCCAAATATAGCTGAAAGTGAGGAAATACAATTATTGTTACAGATTGGAGATGCAGCTAAGCATGGGCAAGTTCTAATAATAGGAGACTTTAATTACCCTGAAATAAACTGGATAAATGAGACCAGCAGCTCAGCTAAGGGGAGCAGGTTCTTGAGTACACTCGGGGATCATTATCTGGCCCAGTTAATACAAGAACCTATTAGAAATGGGGGCATCTTGGATTTAGTCATCACAAGTAATATTGATATAATATCAAATGTTAAAATAGGGGAACCCTTGGGGAACAGTTATCACAACACAGTATCATTTGAGATTGAATACAAAAAACAGAGTTGTAAGTGGCCAACAAAAACTCTAAATTTTAAAAGGGCTAACTTTAATGGGCTACGGGCAGCAATTCAACATCTAGACTGGGACAAAGAACTTACAGGGAAAAATACTGAAAATAAGTGGACAACATTCAAATCCTTACTAAATGAACATACTCATCGGCATGTACCATGTGGAAATAAAATGAATAGGAGTAAATCATATCCCATGTGGCTTAACAATGACTTAAAGATCATGATGAGAAAAAAGAAACATGCGTTTAAATTATACAAGAAGGACGGAACAGAGGCAGCTTTATGTGACTATAAGGAAATCAACAAGGCTTGCAAAAGGGCTATTAGACTGGCTAAAATAGAAAATGAGAAGTCAGTTGCAAAGGAAAGTAAGACTAACCCTAAAATATTTTTTAAATATATTAATGGGAAGAAGGCCAGGAAGGAAGCTATAGGAACATTACAATGTGACACAGGCCATCTGATAATTAGTGACCAGGAAAAGGCAGATGAGCTAAATAGGTTCTTTTCGTCGGTATTCACAAGGGAGGTACCAGTGGTTGGGACACCGCAATATAATGGGGCTACACTACCTTCACTAAATAATTGGTTAATGCAGGAAGAAATCCAAAAGAGATTGGAGAAAATAAATGTTAATAAAGCCCCAGGTCCTGATCGAATACATCCAAGGGTACTGAGGAAACTGGGTTCTGTAATAGCCAAACCATTATATCTAATCTTTCAAGACTCACTCAATACAGGGTCTCTACCGGATGACTGGAGAAAAGCAGAGGTGATACCTATATTTAAGAAGGGATCTAGAGCAAATCCGGAGAATTATAGACCAGTGAGCCTCACATCTGTAGTTGGGAAGCTTTTAGAAGGGTTAATAAGGGACAGAATACAAGAATATGTCTATTTAAACAAGATCGTAGGTAGCAGTCAACACGGATTTATGAAGGATAGGTCGTGTTAGACCAATCGAATTAGTTTTTATGAGGAGGTTAGTAGGAACTTGGATCAGGGCAACTCAGTGGATGTAGTCTTTTTAGATTTTTCAAAGGCATTTGATACAGTGCCACATGGAAGACTAGTGAGCAAACTAAGGGATATGGGAATTGCAGTAAATATCTGCTCATGGATCGAGAGCCTGCTAAAAGACAGGAAGCAAAGGGTTGTTGTGAATGGAACATACTCCAATTGGTCTAATGTGATAAGTGGAGTTCCTCAAGGTTCAGTATTAGGTCCTCTCCTTTTTAACATATTTATTAATGATATTGAAGTAGGACTCGAAAGTAGTGTCTCCATTTTTGCTGATGACACTAAGTTGTGCAAGGTAATAAAATCAGAAAATGATATACTTTCCCTACAAAAGGATTTGCATAAATTAGAGAAATGGGTGGCTAAATGGCAGATGAGATTTAATACAAATAAATGCAAGGTTATGCATTTGGGAAGGAAAAATATCCATGCAATTTATAATCTTAATGGAGCAAATCTTGGTGTATCAGATATTGAAAGGGATTTGGGGGTGCTTGTAGACAATCACGTAGGTAACAGCGCTTAAAGCCAAGCAGCAGCTGCAAAGGCAAGTAAAATATTAGCATGTATTAGGAAGGGTATAGAAGCAAGGGAAGCAAATATAATTCTGCCACTATACAAATCCCTAGTACGCCCTCATTTGGAATATGGAGTACAATTTTGGGCACCACCTTATAAAAAAGACATTTTAGAGCTGGAAAAAGTACAGAGAAGGGCTACAAAACTAATAAGGGGAATGGAGGGGCTAAGTTATGAAGAAAGACTATAAGGCTTTGTCAAGTGAACTTTTTGTAGCAAGAGATTTTCAGCTGACAAGAGGACACCCTTTGAGGTTAGAGGAAAAAAGATTTCACCTTAAAAAAAAGAAAAGGGTTCTTCACAGTTAGGGTGGTTAAACTGTGGAATTCTCTACCAAAGGAGGTGGTAACAGCGAATTCGATAGACAACTTCAAAAAGGGGTTAGATATATTTTTGAATAAAGAGGGCATGCAAGGCTATCCTAGATAACTAGCGAAGGAATATTGATCCAGGGAGAATTTTGATCACCAGTTTCTGGGGTCAGGAAGGAATTTTGCTTTTTTTCCCCTTATGAGACAATTGGCAAAGTTTCAATGGGGTTTTTTTTTTTTTCTGTTTGCCTTCCTCTGGATCAATTAACAATTAATAATAAATAGTCCACATTAAAAAGATCAATAGAGATCTAAAAAGGTTGAACTTGAGGGACTAACTCTTTATTCATCCTCCAATACCATACTATTAATAATTATTTAATCAACAAATTAATTAATAACTAATCTGCATATTGCAGATTAGAGGAGATCTTAACAGGTTGAACTTGATGGACTGAAAGTCTTTTTTCAACCTTAATTACTATGTAACTATATAGATCAGCTGTTCTTTTGGTGATGGATATCCCTAAATATTTAATATGTGAATAGGGCCAGGAGAAATCAAAATTTTGCTTAAGATACTGAGTCTCTGCTTGAGTGAGAGAAATACCCAATGCTTCCGACTTTGTTACATTTACTGTGAGTCCCGAGAGGTTTCCAAAGTGGTTGAGAGTGTGTAGTAGCTCCGGCATAGAGGTGGTCGGGCTTGTGAGTGAGCCTAGAAAATCATCCGCAAAAAAGACTACGTTTAAAGTGATGGTGGCCTATCTGGATCCCTTTAATTTTTGCATTAGCTCTTATAGACTGCGCTAGCGGCTCATTTGCCAAGGCGAAAAGTTAGGGTGAAAGAGGGCATCCCTGTCTGGTTCCCCTTTGTACCTCAATTTGCGCCATAGTGTCACCTGGTAATTTCAATCTTGCCTTGGGAGATCTATAGTAGGTCTCAATCAAGTCCATACATTTCCCACCGAAGCCAAATTTGAATAATACCGCTTTGAGATAGGGCCATTCTACGGTATCAAAAGCCTTTTCTATGTCTAAGGCCACTAAGCAGGTTGGGGTACAGTTTTGGGATGCCCATGAAAACAAATTTAAAGTGCGTCTGATATTATCTGCTGTTTGTCTATAAGGAATGAATCCCGCCTGGTTTTTATGGATGAGTCTAGGAAGGAATTGGGAGATTCTATTAGCCATCAGCTTTGCTAAGATTTTTATATCCCCATTTAGGAGCGAAATTGGGCGATAATTTTTAACTTCTAGAGAGTCCTGACCTTCTTTGGGGAAGAATATCAAGTCCGCTTGGTTTAATTCTTGGGGCATTTGATGGCTGTCTAAGATTTGGTTAAAAAGATTTGTGAGGTGAGGGGCCAGAGTGTCTATATATTTCTTGTAGTACAAATTGGTAAATCCATCCGGGCCCGGGGCCTTCCCACCCTTCAGGCTGGTAATTGTCTTTCTAACCTCAGATTCCCCAACCTTTGAATTAAGGAGTTCCGCTTCCTCCTGAGATAGAGTGGGCAGATCACATGACTCCAGGAAGGCATATCTTTGTTGTTCTTGCTGCTGATGTTGCCCAGATGAGTATATTTTCTGGAAGTATTCCAGGAAGGTTTTTTGTATAAGATTAGGGCTGGCCGTGACCTCACCAGCAGAGGTTCTAATTCTATAAATTTTTGATTGCCAAATCTTATTTTTAAGTTTTTTAGCTAGTAAGTTGTCTGGTTTGTTAGCCTTGGCATAGAATCTGTGATCTGTCCATCTCAACGCCTTTTCAGTGCGGTTAGATAAAAATAGATCTAGCTCCAGTCTCATTTTCTCTATTCTGTTACGTAAACATTTGGAAGGGTTCTGTTGATTCAATGTCTCTAAATCTCCCAAGTCCTTTCCCAGGGTCTCCTTTCTCAATTTACATTGTCTCTTGATTCCGCTTGCAATTTTTATAAGAGAGCCCCTTATGAAGGCCTTATGGGCTGCCCATGTTCATCCCATGTCCGACTCTGGGGTGACATTGGTCGAAAAGAATAGGTCAAGATCATCGGCTATTTGTTTCCCTACTATTGGGTTTGATAAGATGTTCTCATTGAGTCTCCAGCTATAGGGAGGTCTACTTTTCCGGCCCATATCTATGGAGGCACTAACCTGTGCATGGTCCGACCAGGGGCACGGATGGATCTCTGCCTTGTCTACACTATCTGAAAGTGATGAGTCCATTAGGATGGTGTCTATTCGGGAATACGTGCCATGTACTGGTGAATACAAGGTGTACCCCCTCTCACCCTTATGGAACAATCTCCAAGCATCTATAAGATGCAGATCGTTAAGTAGTAAGTTGATTTATTCCAATTTGTTTGAGTATTTGCCACATCTCTCCCTGTTTGATCTATCTAGGTCTGGATCCAGAACCAGGTTGAGATCTCCCCCTAGCACAATCCTCCCAAGACCCACCGAATTTAGATATCTGAGAAGGCTTATAAATGATTTATGTGGGGTGGTCGTTTGCGCATAAAATTATACTAGGGATAGTTTTGTACCCCACAATGTACCTCTCAACAATAGAAAATTACCCCCCGGGTCTATCTTCCGATGCTCAATAATAAATGGGAAATGTTTATGTAGCAAAATAGCCAGTCTCCCTTTTTTAGTAGGTTGGGTGGAAGCGACAAAAAACGGATATGAATTATGCAGATATTTAGGGAGTTTGTTGTGTGCGAAATGCGTTTTCTGCAGGAAAATCACATCAGGGTGTAGGGGCTTATAGGATAGAAAGGCTTTGCGCCTCTTGAATTGGGAGTTAAATCCCCGGACATTATGTGAAACAAAAACAAAAGGAGAGTCCGTCATGGTACCTCTATAAATATGAATATGCTGAGCCTATCGCTTTTGTGCCAGGGGAGGGAAATGAAGATGCCCATTTCCCTATCAATCCCATCTGCTGAGGAAGAAATATCTGGCAAACTAACTCTTATAGGTTTCAAAAGTCTACCACAGACTACCCCATCTTTGAGTCTATAACTAAAGACCTGGCCCCCAAACTGATCTCCTATCCATGAGCCTATGCAACAGCCCTCTATCCTATGTAGCTTACAATCTCTTAATTGTCTTAATTCTGTCCCTTAAACTGTACATTTATGATACAAATATCATGTAACTTTATATTCTACTTCAGAGGAAATCAAGTACACCATATAAGTGGATATAGTGATCTAACTATAGATTGATATTGATTCCGATCTGATTCATGCCCCTTAGTCTCTTAAAACAAAGATTTCAACTCCTGTGTACTCAGTCCAAGAGAGTCTTCGTGAGTTGAAAGAGGCATGATCTTAGTGTCCAGAGCGACCCTCAAATCTATTGCCTCTGTATCACTTGATTGATATCTGAAAGAGATCTCTCTAATCGTCATTTAATCATTCCTCTATGCCCTGTTTTCTCCCCAGACATATACTGTTTGTTGTAATTAAATCTTTACTGAGGATCCTGGAGACGAGGTGACGGATCCTAAATTTGGATCTAATTGCTTGCTTTGCCGTTTGTGCCTTTGGACTTCCGTCCATTGTCTCGCCGGTCGTGGAGGCAAGTTTATTCCATGGAGATTTTCCAGGGTGTCCTCTCTGGGCAAGAGATTCAGCTCTGACAGGATTGTGTTGCACTCGATTAGAGTATGGACTGCGTGGTTCGTTGTCCCCACTTGAAACAATAGGCTAAAGGGGAACCCCCACCTGTGTTTAATGGATCAAAATCACTAAGGCTGGTTTTAGTTGTTTTCGTTTGAAAACAGTCGAAGGAGCCAGGTCCGCATATATCTGTATCTGGGCGCCATCAGGGCCGGCAATAGACTTCGTCTTTCGTGATGTTGCCAATAACAAGTCTCTTGTTCCTTGACGAAGGAATCTAGCTATAACATCTTTCGGCTGTTCTGGTGAGTTTGGGCCCGCCATGGCCCTGTGCGCCCTTTCAATTTCCCAGGCATTTTGTGGGTGGTCAGGCAATAAGCTGTGGACAATCGCATTCAAATATAGTTTCAGATCTCCTACGGTTTTAGGTATCCCTCTGAATCTTATATTATTGCGTCTGGACCTATTTTCCAGGTCTTCTAGCTTATTTTCTAGCACCTCTATATGTGCACAATTTTGGGTTATATCCTGACGGACCTTTTGCTGGGTAGCTACAATTTGATCTGTTATTGTTTCCAGTAAGTGGGTCCAGTGTCCAAGGTCTTGCAAATCCTGCCTGATTTCCTTCACAGCCGTATCAAAATGGGATCCAAGTAGGTTGTTTACGTCTGCAAGAGAGATATCCGACAATTTCATTGGCTGCTTTGTGTGTGAGGTATCTTCTTCTATGTCGGAGCCTTCTGATGAACCCACTGTGGATGTATGCAGGGAGGCACAGGTTTGTTGTTGTGCTTTAAAATGGTCCTGGATGCTCTTTGAGGGCAGAATACGCTTTGATTTGCCCATGTTTGAATCATGACCTGTAATTCAGCCCAGCAATTTTTAAAAGTATGACTTAGAGGTTGTAATCTCTCTAGGATGTTTCAATAATATCAAGTATTTTCTCCACAGGTGGGGTACCCCTCCAGCCCAAGCCTATCTATTCACAGCATAAGGGGGATCAATCGGACGATCTTAGAGACTCATCTGGGGGTTACAGATTAGAAAAATTCATTTTCAGGGGCAGCTTGCCTTATCTGGACTGCGCTTCCTGGCATTTGACCTGCAAAGTATGTTCGTGGGTATATAAATTTATTCAGCTCCCTTTTTGTTTTTACTGACATTTGCTGAAAACCTCCAGTTTATAGAGTAGGATGTCTATGCTAGGTTTAATTCTTTTGCAGTTTCTGCTTTTTAGTCCCTTTATAGTTGCAATAGATTGGTTGGGTACTCCAATATTAAACAAAAAGTATGCCTTCTTTGACCCTTGCCTATTTTTGCTTTCCTCCCTTTATGTTGGGATCAGTGCTGCTGTCTCTTAAAATGGCTGCTGCTGTCAAATTTCTATTTTGGGTATACCAGTTCTATAGAAGATCAGTAGGTGGCGCTATTGGGTTGAAATTGCTGATGTGCTCCTTAATGAAGTATACAAACTGCACTTTCTAATGATTGTTCAATTTTTAATGAGCTATATTATCTGATAATTGTAATAAATTGTTTTTATATGAGGCATCCTCAATGTGGGGCTCTAAAGTTCCAGGCCCCTGTATGCCCTGTTGTTGGGCTCTTTGCCGTCTTCTATAGATTTTTGGTGGGAACCTCTGCCATTATTTTGCCCCTCTTATGTTGCCTCAATAAGGAGCCCTGTTAGTTCATCGCCCCATAGGGCAGTCACCTGCCGGAGCAATAAATTTTACCCTGCGGAGTTCTTCCTG
Source organism: Discoglossus pictus (assembly GCA_027410445.1). Taxonomy (NCBI): domain Eukaryota; kingdom Metazoa; phylum Chordata; class Amphibia; order Anura; family Alytidae; genus Discoglossus; species Discoglossus pictus. The sequence goes on along the minus strand of CM050171.1, from coordinate 15,433,994 downwards.
CACATGTTCGCTCCTCCTGCTGCGGTAAAGGGGCCTCCGGCGTTACCTCCGCCACGTGTATGAAGATGGCGTATTGCGGCCCTCGTCCCTGCCAGGGTGTGTCCCGGACTTTCTGCTGTTTGCCGCTTGCCCCCAGCCGCCCAGCCCGCTCCGGAGGTGAGTACTTCTAGTGCTGGTGGTGTCGGGGGTGCTTTTCACCGGTCGCCCGTTACTGGGTGTGCCCTGTCTGGCCCCCACTCCTCGGTGGGCTCTTACCTTCCACCTCCGCGATTCACTGCGTCGCAGTGGGTTCCCCCTCGTGGGTCTCCTCACCTCCAGGCTTCTCTTCCCTGCTTCCGAGGCCTTGCTTAAACTTTCCACCTGTGCCGGGGAGCACAGGGAGCAATAGCCACGGGAGGCAGGATGGTATAGGCCTCAACCGCGTGGCGTTGTTGCCCGGCTCTATCCGTGTGATCTTGGTGTCTCTATGTTCCTCTTCTTCCCCTGTATCTGATAAAATTACTTGGGGCATGATTTTGTTAAATTTGGGTGAGATAGCCCTTATTTAGTAATTTTCTGAGGGAGAGCAGCTCTTCAGCACGTCTGCTCCCTTCCCTTGGTTAGACACGCCCCCGTTTTTTGTTTGTTGATGTGTACATTTCGGCTGTTAATTTCGTAGTTTTGTGACCTCGTATTTTTTTTTCTAAGTCCCACAGGTCGAATTTTTTTTGTGTAAGTCTGTATTTGGTCTTTACGAGTTAGTGTTTTTTTTCTAAGTCCCGCAGGTTGTATTTTTTTTTCAAAGTCGCGTTTTTCTTTTTTTTTTTTTACCGGGAGTGAGGCGGCATAGAGTTTCCACCCCCGCAAATGTGGCCCCTCGCTTAGCAATTGTTTGCTTCGCATTTGCAGCCTGCAATGAGCCCCCGGCTTTTTGCAGCAGACGTTGGAGCCTCCACCTGGGCAAATTTACCGCATTTTGCTTCGCAAGGGACGCAGTTTTTGTGAGCTTGCTTTGCGAGCATGCAAAGCATGATGGCGACTCGCAGTTTGACAACTATTATATGTGATAATATTAACAGAACTCAACATGCCACTCATGCCAGGCAATCCTCATGGTGAAACCCAGAAGCATTTACGGTCATATTCAAAGCCAAACACTGGATATGGCTGAAAACTTTTCAGCTAGCAGAGGTAATCTCCATCAATTCAAAGAAGCATCCTGTATAATATCCAAATCATCAGATAAGTGGCGAGTGCTGATACTGAATTATACTAGATACTGCACTATTCTGGAAGGGAATGCCAAATAGCACCTTCATATTGAGTAAACAGAAGCGAGTACCCGGATTCAAAGCAGCCATTTAACCCTTCTTCTGGGTGGAAATGAAAGTGGCGATTGCAAGATAAAACCATTGCTGTGTACCATTCCAAAACACCAAGAGCCATGAAGGGAATTCCAAAATTCAGGTTACCAATCATTTGGCAATGTAATCGTAAAGCTTGCATCACCATGGACATTTTTTAAAACTGGTTTACCTAACATTTTTGAACATCCGTGCAATGCTACTGCAAGCAGAAACAAACTGAACCCTATTGTTTGATAATGCTCCACGTCACCCTACCAACTTCGGTGCGTTAGATTGCTGCATCCAAGTAGAAGTAGTTTTCCTGCCACCCAACACTACTTCTCTAATCCAGTCAATGGATTAAGGGGTCATTGCAACCTTTAAGGTCTTTTATTCTTTTGCACATTCTTCCAGCTTATTGATCAAACAGAAGGCCAACATAAAGACTCTAGGATGGAATTTTTATAAAAGTATAACATCATGCAGGCTGTAAGTAACATCAATTTGTCATGAAAGGAAGTGACAGATCAATGTATGAAATGAATATTGAGGAAGATATGGCCAGATCTGTCAGGGGATGTGGAACCTGAAGAGCCCATCATTGAGGAAATTGTAGATCTGGTCCATACGGCTCGACTGGAAGATGCTGATGCCCAGGACATCCAGGAGTTGCTGCAAGATTGGGATGAAAGCCTTACAAATGACGACCTCCAAGAACTGGCAAAACAAGTAATTCAGTCAGAGCCAGAAACCAGCAAATAAGACACCAATTAACCCAATCAACCAACAATGGATTTCCTAATAAAAGCTTGAAACCTATCAGTGACATTGTGGATCAATTTGTGACCAACGATCCAGACAGTGACATAAACAGAAAAGTAAAACAAGGCATTTTGGGTGCAGTGCCTTGTTACCAAAATCTGCTCTATGGACAGAAAACCCAACAATGAATGTCCCTGGTTGAGTTCATCTAAAAAAAAGGAAAAATAAGAATCCAGGAGTCAGAAGCTTAAACATCTGTCATTTATAGTGCACTGTACATTTGTGCTACTGTCCAGCTATTGTTTGCTGTTTTTTTTCCTAAATTTCATTTAATAAAAAATGTTCAGTTTGTGTTAGTGATATGTTTGATTACATTTCATATAAAAAAATAAATTTCAATTGCTTTTATGTACTTTTTTTCATGAGTTCCCCTATCCCTATCTACCCTATGTTAAAATTACCCCATTTAGCGCTGTTTCAGTTAGCACTCTGATTGCCAGGAACCTATCTACAGTGTTAAACAGGGTATAGCTGCACAGTATATTTTCATGAAATATTGTGAAACAATCAATACAATGTTAGAATAATAATACAAGTCATCTTTCTATGTTTGTATCCATGGTACAAAATCGAAATCCTCAAACAAAAACAACACTGTACATACAGTCTGGAACAATATTCAATTATTTCATGACTAATGTGGAGTTAAAAGATATACACATTTTCTGTAGATTGATCAGGTAATCCCTTAAATATATGTGTGATTATGATACAAAGCAATGAAAGTTAAATTCATAATGGAATTACATATAAACATTGGAGGCAAAGCTAAACAAAAAAATTACAAGAATAATTAATCACAAATCACACTCTAGCATACAAAAAATACAATTGTCAGATACAAAAAAAAAAGCTTCATAAATATAATGTTTAACCATAAAAGATTATGCCTTAAATATCTAAATTTAGAATATATTTATGACAATGATAGACCACCATTCAATATATAAAAAAAAACTGTGTGAAAGAGAGAGGAGAAAGGTAGGGGGAAAACAAAAAAACATAAACAAAAAAAGAAAAAAGGGAGAGAGAGAAGAAAAAGAGGGGTGGACTAGGAAAAAACATTATTTTGCCTACAATATTGGTATTTCTTTTAATTAGTAACTGAGATATATTTTCTACTCAACATATCAAACTTGGATTTATTTATGTATTTTCATTATTTACTATTTTGTCTGTTTTCTCGCAACTATTTTGCAAATTCAATTTGAATTATTTCTTTCTTTTTTCCAAATTATATTTTTACTTATATTTATACTTATATTTCACTAATTATGTGACTTCTGAAGGTAATTGGTTGCACCAGAGCTTTTTATGGGCTTCATAACAAATGGGGTGAATACATACGCACATGCCAATTTTCTGTTTTCGATTCCTAAAAAATAGTTTTATGTATATATTTTTCTCATTTCACTTCACCAACTTAGACTATTGTGTTCTGATCCATCACATAAAATTCAGATTAACAAAACATTGAACTTGTAATTAACTGTATTGGCTGTAATGTAACAAAATAGGTAAAAAGTCAAGGGGGTAAATACTTTTGCAAGGCACTGTATAATTAAAAAACTTTTTTCTTTGTTTCAATAAATTGGCGAGCAATTTAGATATTTTATTTCCACTTTGAAAAGCTTACTATGGGCCTCATTCTATTATCGGCCGCAGCCGTTGCGGGGCCGCAAGGACCGGCCGCAAGCTATTCTGCTATTCTATTCCCTTACGGCCGGGGATTCCGGCAGGCTTGCGGCCGGTGCCTTGCTATCTCTTGCGGCCGCTCGCGCCGGAGGAAAGCCTTTGATCTAAAACGGCCGCAAGAGATTTGCAATTCAATTGCTCCGGGAAACCTCTCTGCAAGGCTAAAAACGAGCCGCAGCTTACTTGCAGGAAAGAGGTCCCGCTAGCACCAATTAAGCACATAAAATAGCTCAAATAAAGCCATCCTGCACTTTGAGAAGACTATAAAGGGATTTTAGGTGTTAGAAAAAATAGCACATAATTATCCTGTACTTAAATCCGTAAAATATTTTATTTTTAATATCCGTAAAATATCCATGTAAAAAGTCCAGAGTGCTTGGAGCACTTCAGACACGCCCACGCCACAGCCGGAAAATAAAGAGTTAATTTGAACTCGGGTTTGGGCAGATGTGCAAGCTTGAGAGTGGGTTCCTTTTAATCCTCATGTCCCCCAATATGATCCCTAGCATTTACAGAGCTGTACAGTGCAGGCTTGAATTTATTTTTGAGTTTTTATATTTCTGAGCTTACGGCCGGTTCCAAGATATGCGGCCGGCCGTAAGAGGAGATCCTTGCGGGGCCGTATAATAGAATCGCGAGTTAACTGAACCCCCGCAAGGAATCGCAGCCTTACGGCCGATTTACGGCCGATAATAGAATGAGGCCCTATGTATATAATACTTCTGAATTTTAACCATTAAATAATTATCTATCTCTTATTTTGCCATTTTTAATTTAGCTTAATTTTATAAATTGGGTATATCTCTATAAGAAATATAAAATTAAGTGAATTTTTAATTGAGAACTTTCATAGCTCATTGTTTTGTTTTTGCCTGTCTATGACAATTACTTATAATATTAGTATTATTATTATCGTTATTTATAATGCACCAACATATTCCGTAGTGCTGTACATAAGATAAGTTCCAGGCAAAGGTAAATACAAATCAAAACATAACAAAGCAAGGAGGGCCCTGTCTTTGAGCCTCAAATCTAGTGTCCATGGTGCTTTCCCCAAGGCACCCTGCAGGATTGAAACTCGCAGACTTACAACCCAAAGGTAGTGTGTGTGGTAAAGGAGGGAGAGAGTGAGGTGATGACGTGTTAGGGTGGAAGGTGATACGCTGCTTTAAAGAGATGCATTTTTAGTGAGGTTTTTCCAAATTACCGATTTTGTCATATACTCCTTTCCCCTTTTCCTCCAACCCAATTTTCCTGATAAAACAGATAATTTATAAACTATACATTTGATCAAGTTACAAACTTATTTATTTATCTTTCTTTCTTCTTTAAGGAACCTTTATACCCCTTTAACTTTTTCAAAAAATAGCATCCCATTAATGGTTTCTAATCATAGATTGGCTGGGTAAAGCAAAGTACATTTTCTACCTTCCTTAAAAAGTTGATTACAACAAGTTGAAAATTCTCTACGCTTGCAAGCCACTTCTGCTGAATCATCATTATATAATCACAGGGTAGTGCCTTCATATAATAAGCTTTTTAGTTTTATACATTCTTGCATTATTTGTTGTTTTTCTTAAGAATTAAAAAATCTTATTATTACAATTCTATTGGAAGCTGAGCCTTGAGTTTGTTTTCTCTCTAAACCAATTCTATGGGCTTTTTCTATGACAACATATGGTTTATTTGGATTCTTACTGAGTAATAGCCCCATTAAATTCCAGCCTCGTAAGTCCAATGTGAAGCACGTAATGGCTGCAGGGTATAAATTTGCCCAACTTATGTTGCTATTAAATTAGAAGGGGCTGCGAGCAGCGTGCGAGAGAAGCAAAATCTTAAACCTGTCTGTCACACGTTGGGTGTGTGGCTGTGATAAGATCAATTAGTCAAATACTTAGTAAAGGGTTAGACTCAGCCAATAGCAAAATAGATTGCCATCATAGCTAATGAAAGCCTGTGGGATTACACGCAGGCTCCCGACAGCAGGCCTTTCCGCGGGGATCCCGATCGTGACTCCCGTGGCCGTTAAAAACTGAAGCCCTGCCACAGGGGTTACTTCAAGTACCTCCCCGGCACCAAAAATTAACTCCCCCGCAGTGTCCCCATATTACCACACTAATTTTACAAAACAATGAAAAACAAATTACTGAAAAAAAACTACAATACATAGAATTCAAAATGTACTATTACACAAAAAAAAAATATTTACAGAAAACAAAAAGCCTATTTTACAGTAAAGTTAAAAAGCTGGGGGGCGGAGCTAGCGCACGAACGAGTCGGACGTGTCTGCCGGAGCTCCGTGCTGTGGGCTGCAAATTAGGGGCCTATACCTGGCCCAACCAGCCAAGAGTCCCCAAGAACATTGGGGAGCGGAAGGGGAGGTGATCCCGATCCCCCGCGGGACTCCCTGCACCAAAACTCTGAGCTGGAGCAGCCCGGGAGACCTGCCAGCCACCAAGAGGGCAGAGGCGTGCAACCCCAGCAGGATAGTGTCTCTGCAGGAGAATACCTGCCTTGCCTGCCCCGCATTGAGAGAGGGTCACCTGGGAGCAGAGCACATTGAAGGGGGACCCCCTGGAGAGCCTGCGCCAGGAGAACGGGAGGCGAGGGAGGAGAAGGCCCGTTGTGGAGCCGGTGGCCATCTTGGGAGATTGGAGGAGGGAGCTAAAGGCCTCCACGGGAGCCCAGGTGTCTTGGCCTGCTGCCCAGGGGATTGCTGGTGAACCTGGGGAGACCTCCAGGGGCAGCTTGTTCTGACCGGAGAGGCCCAGGTGCACCTAGGAGGAAGATAGAGCCCCCAGAAGAAGAAGGAATAGGCAGGGGGAAAAAGCCCACGAACAGCGGCCATCTTAGGTGCCCACACACGAGGGCCTGCAGGTAACTTTCCATTTGCCCTCTCCTTCACATTTCAAGGTGCAACTTACACCACCCGCACACTAGAGGACTGCTTGTCAGTGTTGAAGCGCTTACATCTTTTGTACGAAGGCTATAATGGAATTGGGGCAGGAACAACCTCTCCCGCCCATTCCTAGACGGCAGTGGACGCAGGTGACAGCCCAGGTCCAGGACAAACAAGCCTCTATCTCTGGGGGACCAAGCAGCTTGCTGGACAATGCCAATGACTTACAAAATAAGCACAAGACTTGCATGGAAAATGCTGGCCCTGCTGCTGAAGTCAAGTCGGGCGCCTGACCTGACTAGCCTCTCTTTCATGGGACTCTGTTAGAACTCTGACTATTATTAAGTTCTCTGTTAGGGGCCTATCGGCTCACACTAAAGGCTTTGATTTATATTAAAAGAATAATTTAAGACATAATCTGTTATTACTGCTATAGATTGCCAGGTTTTTTGTTCCCCACGTTATGTGGATTGGATTTCTCTATATCATTCGGAGAAATTGACGAAGGTTACTTTTAAGACTAAACATTTAAAATACTTAATTTTGGTTTTCCATAGTCACATTACATGAGAAGAGCTAACGGTTAACTTGATATCTGTAGTCTACCTAAACGAATATACCTTACTGAGGTACGACTGATGTTCTTTTTCTACACTATTTTCTTCCCACTAGATAGCAGGAAAATTGGATCATCAGTCGTAGAACAACTGGTAGTGCAGCTATTGGCATCCAGGGCTCCTCCTTGCCTTCCTTCCTACGAGACCAACTCTCAGGTAAAGACACCTCATACACCTAGGGTTCTACACCGAGTTTTAAATGGCTCTTTCTAACTACACTCTAATAACCCATAATGTGAAGGGTTTCAACTCCCCTTTTAAAAGGCGGAAAGCTTTTGCATTTTATAAAAAACATCCTTATGCAGGAAACCCACTTCTCCCGCAATAATAAACCCAAATTTCTACACAAGTATTATCCCGCCTATTTCCTGGCCACCCTCCCCACTAAGAGAGCTGACTGTGCAATTCTCCTACATAAAAATGTCCTGATTTAGGTAGAAAGTACCTTTGCTGACAAAGTGGGTAACTATGTTAACGAAAACAGGAGGGGGCATGGAGTAAAGGAGTCCTGGAGGTCCTTCGGCTGCACTATCAAGGTAAATGTCAGGTGATAAACATTGTTGAGGGTTGTACTGGGCAAACCTAGTGGTGGCTATTTTAACTTACTTGGTTTCATATATTTTGTTAACAGCACTATGGTTTAACTATTCATTCCAAGGTCTGTTCCTCTGAGTTATCTCTACTTTTCTTTCTCTTACATTCTTGTTTGTTGTTAGTTTTATTACGTACTATGCTCTGCTTTGATCTAAATTTTAAGTTATTTTTCACGATAACTTTAAAACTAAAAATGTAAAATAGAAAGGTGTAGTCAGTTAATCATTGGTTAATGTTTTATTGTAAAAACTTACATAATCTGACTGACAAAACTGCTGATCAATATGTTTTATATTTTGAAAACCTTCCAATAAAGAAATATTTAAAAGAATAAATAAAAAAAAGGTTAAAGTGCTGAAAATAAAAAAAACTATATTACAGTAAAATAAAAAAGCCTAAAGTACTGAAAATAAGAAAATCTATATTGCAGTAAAATAAAAAAAGCTTAAAGTACTGAAAATAAAAAAATCTATATTGCAGTAAAATAAAAAAGCCTACAATACTGAAAAAAAAAACCTACATTACAGTTAAATAAAAAAGTCTAAATGACTGAAAATAAGAAAACCTATATTACAGTTAAATTAAAACCCCTAAATACATACAATTAAAACCCCTAAAAACATACAATTAAAAGCCCTAAATACATATAATTTAAAAGCTAAATACATACAATTAAAACCCCTAAAATATACAATTAAAAACCCTGAATACATACAATCTAAACGCCTAAACACATACAATTAAAAACCCTAAATTTCACCTAAAACAACCCCCTTCATAAACCTATAATAGGGTAAATAAGACCACTTACCTTGCCCAAATGCCTTTCAAGCAGCGACGGTTTTATTTGCTTCATCCCTAGACAAGGGCACTTCCTAAATGTCCACAACCATAGGAAAAAAGAAATATTAAAATTCACAAAGAAATAAACACAACATATAATCAAATACATTCAAAATAGTACTCTTACCTTTCCTAAATGGCCATCCATCGATGCCCCCGTCTTTTGTGAAGTCTTTGCCGGCAGGTCCCATCCAAACAATCTGCCGGGTTAAAAAAATTAAAAATACTAATGGTGCTCCTCCCTGGAGGATCTCCATGATGCAAATGAGGGTTCTCGCATATGCTCCGCTGAAAATGTTGAAATGGCGCCTTCTGATTGCCTGAAAATGCTGTCAATCACATTTTAGCCAATCAGAAGGCACCAAGGTGTAAGCCAATCAAAATGGGATACACCCCTATATCCATTCTGATTGGCTGATGTAACTGTCTATCATGTCTAATCCAATCAGAAGGCACTATTGCCTTCAGCCAATCAGAATGGGATACACCCCACAGGGTGGTTGGCTTCAAGCATCTGCATCTTTTGGTTGGCTGCAATCTGATTGACAGTTACATCAGCAAATCAGAAGACGCAGATGCTTAGAGCCAATTACAATGGGATACACCCCCGGGGGTATCCCATTCTGATTTGCTGAATGCAATATTGCCTTCTGATTGGATTAGAATTGATTGCTAGTTACTTCAGCCAATCAGAATGGTATATAGGGGTGTATCCCATTTTAATTGGTTCACCTTTGCGCCTTCTGATTGGCTGAAATATTATTGACAGCGTTTTCAGCCAATCAGAAGGCGCCATTTTGAAATTTCACCAGAGCAGATAAGAGAACCTTCATTTGCAGCCGGGTAAGTGACCTATTTATAATATATTGAATTATATGTTTTGTTTATTCATTTATTCATTTTAATGTTTATTTTTTCCTAGGGGTGCCGGACCTGTGGACATCTATGGAAGGACCCTTGTCTAGGGACGAAGCACAGGAAACCATTGCCGCTGGAAGGGCATTTGGGTAAGGTAAGTGGGCTTATTTACCCTATTCGAGGCTTATTTATAAGTAATTATATGTAATTAGAGAGTTTTTAGTGTAAGTGTAATTATAGGGTTTTTAATGTAGGTTTTTATTTAACTGTAATATGGTCTTTTTTAGTTTATGTATTGTCTTTTTTATTTTCTGTAATTCTAGGTTTTTTATTTTCAGTAATTTAGGCTTTTATATTTTACTGTAATGTAGGTTTTTTTTATTTTCAGTAATTTAAGCTTTTTTTATTTTACTGTAATGTAGGTTTTTATTTTCTGTAAATTATATTTTTTATTTTGTGTAATTTAGTTTTTTTTCTGTAATGTAGGTTTTATTATTTTGGGTGCTTCTAGGTTTTTTATTTTATGTAATGTCAATTTTTTAATTTTATGTAAGGAATGTTTTTTTATTTTTTGTATTGTAGTTTTTTACCAGTAATTCTAGTTTTTTTAAATGTTGTATGATTACTAGGGTAATAGGGATTTTATTAAGGGATTAGGTAGGTAGTGTAGGGGTTAATAGTCTTAAAGGGGGTTAAAAGGGTAGTCTAGGGGTTAATAGTATTAAGGTCGGGTTAATAGGGTAGTGTACGGGTTAATCTTAAGGGGGGGTTAATACTCTAGAAGGGGGTTAATAGTCTAGATTGGGGTTATTAGTCTAGAGGGGGAGTTAATACTCTAGAGGCGGGTTTAATAGTCTAGAGGGGGGTTAATAGTTTAGTGTTTAGTCCTGGAGGACCCTCATGGCACTTATAGTGTTAATACTGGAGTTAAGTATTGTCCCATAAGGGTCTATATAGACCCTTAAGGGACTAATGGGGTTCATTAGTGCCCCATAAGGGTCTGTATATATATTTATGGGACTAATTCGGTTAATTAGTGTCCCATAAGGGTCTGTATAGACCCTTATGGAACTAATGGGGTTAATTAGTGTCCCATAAGGGTCTGTACAATAGTTTGAGCAAGTTTTTGATCTCTTATATTTTTTAAGTCATATCTAGAGATAAGCCTAACTGGTTTGTCTCCTTTTCGTCTTTCAATTTTTTATTATATTTTTGAAGATTACTTCTTCTACCACCTCTCTATTATTTCTGTACCCTGTCATTTTTCCAATACTAGGTGATTTTTTCACATATTTATCCATTACTTAAGAATCCCTTTTACCCAGTATAGACAGACAATCTAATTCAGTAATAAAAGATTTATCTTCCTTTCCAAGAGAACATGAATTTTAATTTAATTAGATAACTGGAAAATTACCAGGCTCTTCCTAGCATTCTGCAACCCCCCCCCCCCCCCTTACTAGATTTCCAAGTTCTGTCTAGAATATTTGATAATAATCAAAACCTTTTCTGTCAGCTTAATAAATGTCTATATTTCAAAAATCGTATTCTCTTGTCAGATTAGTCACATCAACAAATTACATTTTCACAATATGCTTAATAAGTCATTAGCCGATTTTCTCGCCCTTCTTACGAGATCTAAAATGAAGTGACCCCCCCACACACACACACTCTGTTTCTGTCACCAACTCAAGATGGTTTAAAGGTTTAAAGTACATTACAAAAAGGTCCCAAGAATATCACACACACAAAAAATCATAATAATTATCTTATCCCTTTTTGAGTTTCTCTCACCAACTCAAAAAAGGATTCAGGACATATTACACATACACTGCCCAGCAATATTATAGTCAGCTTCTTTTTCACCAAATCAAAGATTGTAATGCAAATTACAAAGAGTCCCAGTAGATTTTACAATGATATTTAGCACTTCAATATTTTAGCTTCTATTCCAGGAGATAATATTTTTCCTTTCTATCTTTTTTAGCTTCTCTCACCAGCTAAAAATACTTAGGGTGTATTACAAAAAGCCCTGGCACTGTTTGCAAAAGTGCTCAACAAATCAGTAGTTTGTGTTAATTATACTGGCAACTCATTGTTCTCTGCTCTTAAAGTGATTATTTTCCTTTGCCTTTTCTCCACTTCTCTCACAGGATTAAGAGACCAAGGCAGATTGCTATGAGTCCCAACGATGTTGCAACAAAAGGGTGCTAATAATTCAGTGTAGATCTTATAGAGTCATACAGATTAAGCAGGTTATCACAGCTTGTAGCTCATTTCCTCTCTGTTCCAGTACAGCGATGCAATGATATGTTATTATAATAACTTCTTCTGACCAATATTATAGTGTGTAACATTATTAACAGTCAAATGAGAAACGTTGGTCCATCACTCTGTGGCAATATGTCATAGTACAATTTACATATCAAATACAGGTCACTTCCTTAATGTAAAACTTTGCATCACACAGACATTGCACAAAGTTATTTTCATGTCAAAAAAGATGGGGCTGCTATTAAAATTGTCTACTTGTAGGGCAGAATTTTCATAGTATCTCTTTCATAATAATTACTCAGCCAAGAAAGTTTCCATTCTGGAATCACATGGGATGGTGAGACAGTAATATATTATGATAAGTTCTCCCTTAGATTGTAAGTTTGCAAGTTTTCAATCTTGTGTCAGGCCTTGGAAACAAGCTCTATGTACATTTGATTTTATGCTCAAAAACAGGGCCCTCCATTCTTTACAAGGTGTTTAATTTGTTTTCTGCTATGTACTCAACCCCTGTACAGCGCTACGGAATATGTTGGCGCGATATAAATAAAGATAATAAATAATAATAATAAATAATAAATAAGGCAGGCAATATAATATATAGTGTGCGTACATTTTTACGACCGCCAGATTTGGGGAAACCACGCTCACCCCAATTCTCTCTCTATGGGTCGTGACTTGTTGTTCAGATCTCCGCACCCCAGCTCAAAACCTCTATTAGGAGAACCCAGGACATCAGAATTTGCTATATGGCCTCCCAGAAGAAGACACAGGCAGACATTCCTTTGGTTTAGAAAGTCTCAGACACCACTGTTACTTAGTGAGTGCCCAGCTCAAACTGGCTTTATTTTTTCAGAAAAAGAATTTTACAAAATCACAAAACACCATCCCCAAAACAAATGACTTCCCACACAATATGCCCTCCCTTTTACTATCTACAAACTCCCAGTTCTAATTGCTAGATCTCATCTACAAGACTGAATTCAGGGATCTACGCCTGGCCGATCGAATGGCCATATAAATTCCAGCAGAAAATTAACCCTTTGTCACATAAGTGACTGCAGTAGATTTGATAGAATTCTAGCATCCTAAGCCTACTTCTAACACAGATACATTATTTAAACTTTATACTATGACAGTACTATATGCAAATATTTCATCCATGATAATAATATATGTACACAATACACCCATGATATAACTATTAAGCAAGTCACTAGCACATTCTAAACACACATAGAATAATGGATTAACCCGAACAGTCTAGTGGGGGCCATTCTGGTTTGACATACATGCACAAGCAATGAATATTGCACCTCTTTTCAACTTAATTTATTTTGCCGTGCAAAGCTAAATTAAAAGGAATCTATCTGGTTATGTTGTAATAGCTTACCAGGAAAAAAGAGCAGTTACATTAATATTGCACCTATTTAAACTTCAGTCTTTTTACCGTGCAGAGCTCAGTCACTGGAATCTATCCGGCTATGTTGTAATAGCTTGCCAGGAAAAAGGGAACAATTTACATGCACAGGCAACAAATATTGCACCTCTTTTAAACGTCAATCTTTTTATCATAACTTCCAACTATGTTGGTCATGAACCAGCTGAATGAGTACCTTCAGTGCTCTACACAAGTTGTACTTTTAACAATCAAAAGGAGTCAGAAAGTATTGTCTCTATGTTTACATCATGGTCAGCTTTGCTGTTATTAGTTGAAAGCTTGGCTTAACAGCCAGGGATTAACAGGGAGAGGGATAAGAACAGAGCAGGGGCATAGGAGCCGAAAAAAATCTGGGGGGGATAAAGTTTAGAGAAATGAGGACCTGAATGACTTGCCCCTAATTGACACTGTCCCTCTGTAGATCATCTAGGCTGCGGCAACCCCACTTTACAGAACTGTACTAATATTAAAAGTTTACATGCTTTCTAAGGGTTTAAAATGTAATCCCTCCCCTTTTTTTTTTCTTTGTTCTCTCTTTTCTTTCTTTTTTTTTTTTCTTTTTTTTTTTCTTCTATTTCAATATTTCTTAAAACATGCATAAAGTAAATGTACCAACAAGATATGTGTGGAAAATTGAATTAATGGTTATTTGGTATCCATCAGTGATACCAATGTTTATGATATTTCTTCTTCTTTCTTTTTTTTGTTGTTGTTTTTCTTGTTTCTATATATGTGAAACATTCTTAGAAAATAGACTAGGCTACCGTTATTGAAGAAAGAATTAATTTTCTATTTAAAATTACAATTTATCAGGTGATCTTATATATTATTGTGCTGTGACTAAAAAGATCAACCATGTATTCTACATTTTTATGTAATGTTTTGAAATTTTGAAATAAATTTTTTTTTAAATTAAAAAATGTAATCCCTCCCACCCCATGCTTGTTCTCACCTTACCGTACATATAGCACTATTACATTCCCCCAACGTGAAAACCCGTAGCCCGTAACAGAGCTCGCTATACTTATGGCTATTAAATTGGCCTCTGAAAGCTACCCTCAAATGATCTCCATGTTATAGGCGGAAAAACCCTACGGGCTGTCAAAATCGGAACTCTGTTGGCACAAAGCCATAGATCTGTCAAGCACGTAAATGTTACGTTCGCAAATCGCTATTAAGTTGCTACAAATCCATTGGCGTTCAAACCCGTAACCCGCAGATGGAGTCAAAAAAAAAATACGGCTTCCGATTAGGACCATCAAAAGGTTTACAGGCAAGTTCTCAACAAGGTAAAACACAATATAAACACACCAGTGGACTTTAAAATATTGGCAAAGCATGGAAAGGCATTGCAATTACTTGCACAATAACCCCAAATAAAAAAATATGCATTTAAAATTATTATTTCATCCTATGTTGGAATGGTCATGCATATGCCAATATGAATAGCCATGCTTCAACATGCATAAATCAATTAAAGACACACCTGATTAAATTGCAACACAAAAACATGAAACTGCTTGATACATTAACCCTTTCGCGCTCACAGATTCTGGAGTGGGTTGCCAGTTACTTCTCTAGTAGACTGTGATTTGTTTGACCTCCCTGCTATGGCCTGTCCACATACAGTGGCCCTACATGTTATAGCTCACAGCTTCATTCAGGTACACAAGCCCCTTCACCACCACCACTTAGCAATCCACAAGGGGACCAGGGGAACATACACCACACTAATGTAAATTGATGAAAAGCAAAACGTAACGGGAGGTCACCAAATGGGAATGGCTATACATCTTGGCACATGGCCACCAGCAATGGCTTAGCACTTTCCTGGATGGGCGTAGTGGAGATTACCCCTGATGGAGGTGAGTTGGCTGTTGATCGGCGTGCCTCTGCACAGCCTCCATGTGGTTGTGCAGCCCCTACTGATGGGATAGAGTAGATTAGTGCGGTGTATGTTCCCCTGGTCCCCTTCAGGATTACTAAGTGTTTGTGATGAAGGGGCTTGTGCACTTCAATGAAGCTGGGAGCTATACCATGCAGGGTCACTCTAGGTGGGCAGCTCATAGAGAGATCAGACAAATCCCAGTCCACTAGAGAAGGAACTGGCAACCCACTCTGGTATCACCTGTCATATTTTTTATCAGGCCCTCAGGGAAATGTTGATACAGTATCACAAATTGGACTTTGCATGTGTATTAACCCTTTATTATTATTATATATGATATATATTATTATATGATATATAATGCTATTATGACATTTTTATATGTATTGATCTATTGCATAGTAACTAGGGCTAATTAGTTTACATATATGGGAATGTGACACAAATGTGATGTATGTGGATGTCCCATAACCCCAACCATTGAAAACACACTGACATGGTGTGAACGGTATAACAAATACATGGGCTAATGTGATAGTCTAGAATAAGCATGATGCATAGCACCTATCGGCTTCACATGTGATCACTACACAACTGCAACCTGAATCTAATGAAAAAAGGATCATCACAAATCACTCCATTTAATCAAAGTAACCAGTAATGCGCATAGCACTTACAGCTTGTCTAGATCAGCTCACTGAAACAGATGATTCAACCTCTGGACTGTGTAATCCAATCCAGTTTCACACATGCATTGTGGTGAAAAAATCTAAAAAAAAATGGTAAAGAAAAAAAAGGCTGAGGAGGATAAAAAAAAAATCAACATGCATGTACAGTACAATGCTAAATACTGTGACTGTAACAATATACCAACTCACCTGATTCCCATCTGCAAGCATTACTATCTATTAGCTAGGTCTCTGGGTAACGTACTGGCCATGACCATTAATAATGATGTTTCATCTCACAATAAATGCTTAGCTGTGACCAGCGTCAGTGGTCAAGGTGTATTATCACCTTCTCCATATGATCTTGTTCATCAACATTGATATCACATCCATCAGCTATACAGGTGTTATCACATGTTAAAGGATACTCATGATATCAGCAATAGGGGAAAATACCCATTAATACGGAGAGGACACAAAGATCAGCAGCCAAATTCACTGTTATTTACATCAGACCCAAGGACCTGTTCTCAGACTAATATTGGGGTCAGGATCACAAGCTTCACTAGTGCATATATTAATGCTGGCTGTCATTAACATGCCATTGTGATACTTTGTTAGGTCCACCGCCATTAGTCTACATTTAAGCTAACAACAATCATGTTTTAGATATCTAGTTATATGATAGATTTAAGATTGGGGAGCTACATGTTAAGGGTGGGGGGGGGGCTGTAATTTCCTTGACAATGCTTGCAGATGCAGAAGATGCCTTCATGGACCTGAATTGTACCAGTAGGGGGGGGGTTAGAGGAAAAGAAAGGTGAAAAAGACAGATAAGGATAGATCATAAGGGAGTGGACCCCCTCCACTCCCTTATGATCTATCCTTATCTGTCTTTTTCACCTTTCTGTTTCTCTAACCCCCCCCCCCTACTGGTACAATTCAGGTCCATGAAGGCATCTTCTGCATCTGCAAGCATTGACGACAAGAGGGGTATAGATGAAAACAAGAGGGGAGAGGTGAAGACAAGAGGAGGAGGGGATAAGGCAAAAGGGGGAGGTGAAGAAAATAGGGGGAGAGGTGAAGACAGGAAGGAAGTGGATGAAGGTCAGAGAGTGAAAGGCAAAGACAAGAGGGGAGAGGTGAAGACAGGAGGGGAGGGGTAGACAAGAGGGGTATAGATGAAGACAAGAGGGGGAGAGGTGAAGACAAGAGGGGGAGGGGATAAGGCAAAAGGGAAGAAGTGAAGACAAGAGTGGGGAGTGAAGACAGGATGGGAGGGGGGAAGACAAGAGGGGTATAGATGATGACAAGAGGGGGAGAGGTGAAGATGAGGTGAGGGGATAAGGCAAAAGGGGAGAGGTGAAGACAAGTGGGGTAGAGGTGAAGATAAGAGGTAAGTGGAGGAAGTCAAGAGGGGGAGATGTAAAGACAGGAGGGGGAGACAAGAGGTGTAGAGCTGTAGACAATAGGGGAGGGGAAAGACAAAGGGTGAGGGGGAGACAAAAGGAGAAGGGTTGAGACAAGAGGGGAGGGTAAAGAGACAAGAGGGGAGGGGGATACAAGATGGAGAGGGGATGAAGACAAGAGGGGGATGGGTTGAAGACAGGAGGGGGAGATGGAGACATGATGGAAGGAAGAAGACAATAGGGGAGGGAGAAAGACAAGAGGGGAGGGCAGAGACAAGATGGAGAGGGGTTGAAGACAAGAGGGGGATGGGTTGAAGACAGGAGGGGGAGATGGAGACATGATGGAAGGGAGAAGACAAGAGGGGAGGGGGGACAAGATTGGAGAGGTGAAGACAAGAAGGAGAGAGCTGAAGGCAATAATGGGAAGGGGCCAGACAGGAGGAGAAGGGGGAGAAAAGAGGGGAGGGGGGACAAGATTGGAGAGGTGAAGACAAGAAGGAGAGAGCTGAAGGCAAAAATGGCGAAGGGGAAAGAGAGGAAGGCGCAGACAAGAGGAAAGAAGAGACAAGAGGAAAGGGGAGAGAGGGAAAGAAGCAGACAGGAGAGGGGGGAGCAAGGCAGAGGAGAAGACAAGTTCAAGAGGGGATCAGGAGAAAGAGGAGGAGAGAGGCAGGGGAGAGAGAGACAAAGAAGTGGAGCGAAAAAGTCTGATAATTAGAGACAGAGAGCAAGGTACTCCCCCAGCTGCGTAACTCCCACAGCTCCTCGGCTCCAGTGTGCTGACAGGAAGGGGAGGGCTGAGAGACAGGAAGCAGAGACGGAAGCAGCACAGAGAGAGTGACAGAGGGGAGAGACCGGAGGTGAGAGAGGATCTGTCCCCCTCATCCCCCCCAGTTCGTACACCCCTGGAACAGAGCCTTTAAAAACTTAAATAGGGATGTGTCTGGATCTTGCATGAGCTTAGAGTCAAACAGTATAGTTAAGAGGATCAGATTTCAAATTTCATCAGCTCTTTAAAGTTTTATGACTCACTCATGGAAGTCTCACAAGATTTTACATAAAGATTGGTCTCTCATCAGTTTTTGAGAATTTTGCAAAAAAACTAACAATTAAGCAACTTACATTGAGAAGGCTTAAATTCCCTTTAATTATACAGTTATGTATGGGTTAGGGTAGTTAATTATTATTATCCTTTATATGTAACGGTCCAACATATTCCGCAGAGCTAAACATAGGTTAAATACAAATCAATTTGTTTTAACACATTACAAAAGAATGGAGGGCCTCATTATTCAGCTTAAAATCAAAGATACATAGAGCTTTCCCTGAAGCAGCAAAAAGATTGAAAACTTGTTCACTGGCATTGTGTAGTAATTCATTACTAATCAAAAGGGAGTATGACTTGCAGGTGATTATATATTTGATATGTAGGTAATTGCAATGATTGAGAAAGTTTGACATTATAAATATTCAGATTTTTTATCAAATGGACCTTGTGGATCCAGGCACATTAACATTGTTGCTACTTGTATTTTGTACCAGACAACCCTCTATAATTACATTTACCTAAAATTCTCACATCTGCATACAAAATTTAATTACACCCTCCACAGTTCTTCCCTCCAGGAAATAAAAATGTTTTAACTTTCTCAAACTTTTCAACCTTGCCGATTTCCCAATATGACTAGACACATCCATGAACATTATCCAGCCCCTGCGCCTTCACATTAAAGAGACATTGAAAGTTCAATGTTTTTAATATTAAAACAAACTACTGAATAGGTCATTTGCATTTGTAAACATAATTTTCTTAACAAGTGCTTAAAAGCTCTGGTTTTACTCCCTGAAACGTTCTAAACAGTCCCTGCAAAGGTCTGCCCCTGTAACTCATGCACACATAGTTTCTATTGTCCTAGGTGTACCAACCAGTCACACACTGTTTCTCTGCAGCATGTTACTAAAGGGGAAATTTAATAAAGCATCAGGGCATGTTAGCATAGCCCCTGCTAACTCACAAAAGAGGTTCTCAGCTGATCTTGCAATTTATGAAAGTCCTTCCCTGTTTTACCTAGATTATTAAGGTTGATAGTGAGTTGTAGTGAAGTCACGTGTGTTATGGGCTTGTTATGGGTTTGTGACCTGCATCTACTGTGGAAACTCAAGTTCTCAGAATTTTACAAACACTTGCCTTGCTATTTACTACCCACAATGCTGATTTTTCAACCCCACAATAGCAGCACATTTCATATATAAAAAAAAGAATCTATCCAATAGTCATCCATTAATATACAACATATGCTCCTAGATGTTAGATATATGGAAGTGCATGTTGTATATAAATTGGTAAATATTAGTGTTACAACCCACACTTTGCTGGCCAAGGAGACCAATTCTACAAACATGTTGTTAGAGTATTGACCCGATACAAGCTGACTCAGACCACTGACCTATCTACTGTATATCATATTTACGTTATCCACAAGATTAGGTGCACTATTTACTATTCATCTCTATGTTTTTTGTACTACAAGTGGTTAACAAGACCTCAGGTTTGATCTGACCGTATTAACCATTTTTTCCTTTTTTGGATACTGGGCTAAAATATCCTTTGCAATTACACCCTTATGTGCTGTTTGATGATTTTGGATTATTCAAAAAACATGGTGGCAGGTGCATTGTGAGTTAAGAAGGTTTTGTAGATCACCTGGATCCTGCTCCCAACTTTGGAACTGTGTTCCCTTTCCTTGAAATCAATGTATTGAACTGACCTCAAATCCAACAATAATGATTATTGGAAATTCTTATACAAAAATCACATATATAGTAGAGGATCTGCAAGGCTGTCCGGAATGCTTACAATGTTGGTCACACTTTGCGAGCCGTTGAAGCAGGACTTAGGCTGGATCATTGCCCATTGCCCTGCAAGCCTTGCAAAGCAAGGTGAGCAGTTGCAGCACGCAGACTTGGGCTGCAATGAACACCAGCACTGCTAGGCGAGTAGTTGAAGCACGTAGCGCGCAACTCCATAACCACGAAAAACAAGCATCATAATAAAAAAAAAATAAACACACTCACACACAGCACAAGGGGAGAACAATGAGGTTGCAAGCGATTTTGAGCCATATTTGCCGTTTTTTGCCACTTGAAAATTGGCTAAGCAAGAAAAAAAATGGCTGATAAAAGACGGAAAAAATCAGAAACAGGATGAAAACGAGGCTGAGCAAAGCCAGGCACGCAGGACCACCGTGAGCAGGAGAGGCTTGCAATGAGCGCCGACGGGGATCATTGCAAAGCAGGAAAGTTGAAATACATGTGGGGAGAGGCTCTCAATGAGTGGCACACAGAGCGAGGTGCTCAGAGGAGCAAAAGCCGCACATTGTGTGGCAAACAGCATTGCCAGCCTTACAATTTTATTCCCGTCATTTTTGATGGGCAAGTTCCTAGTCTCCATATAAAAATGTAAATTCAGTATTCTGATGCTGGACTTGAAGCCTTTCGACTGCAAGTTCCTAATTGTAACAATTCCTTTGAGGCAATGCAACATTACATTAGATGTTTCAATTCAGTGTTCCAATATTATAAAAGGAACTGACTTCATTCAAGTATATCCTTATTTAGGGCCCTATTCAATTCCCTATTTTGTAAGTTTAGACCAATTATACATTTATCAAAATTGTAATGTAGCAATTAAATTCACTTTTTTTTTGTTTATGTCTGAATGAGCCAGTCAAAATACTCTAGAACATCCTATATTTGTAATATTATAAGATGCTTTTACGTTGATTCTCACTCAAATACTAGTCAATTCTAAACTTACACTGAACTTGAAACTGAAATTATTTATCACTCGTAAGTTTGCAGAAACCTATCAGAAGCAATATATAGGAAAAAAAAGAGAAATTTATTGCATGGACAATGATCGGGTACCTACTCACAATGAGTTAAATACTATATCTAATGTGCATTAGTTGGGGTTGGGAGTGAATTATAATTTTATTGAATATCCGAGAGAATAACAAAAAACTTCCATTAACCCATCAAAAATCATGATAAGTCACATAATCAACATATATCTCAAATGATGAGAATCAAACTCTCAGTTAAACGCAGGAACATATTTATTGTATACCATAAAACTAAAAAATGTCACCATATAAAAAAAATAAAACAAAAAACATCTGAAATCTTGTCCCCTTATAGATCTCATCAACAAATACAATTGTAAACAATATATAACCTATGAATAGGTAAATTAATCAATATACATCATCTTTCTTCTCGGCGCAGTATATCTTCTATTTAAAACAGAAAAAAATCCTTGTATAGAAATACATTTATCTATAGGACAGAGAAAAATATGAAAATCTTAGTTTCAAATATTCATAAATTCTGCTCAGATAATGTAATAAATTGATTAGTATAATGCACACCAAACATAGATAACAATTACATTATTTATATGGCAACTCAAAAATATCCACAAGTTGATACAGTGTATAAGATGTTATAGAGCGCAAACATGTCACTATATACATAACAACTCATAAAGTGCATGCAATACATAGAGGATAAACATAGCAGATCACAAGAATGCATCAAATGTATAAATAGCAAGTAATAATGTATATATGACAGCTGGGGAAAGGATCTGATAATAGGGTAAAGTGCAATAGTTTTTATATATCTGTAATGATATCCTACATAAAACGTGCATATCCTACATAAATAATATATATAGCAGTTTAAAAATAATAAGAATACATGAATTAATTATAGCAGCTATATAGTTAGCGTCACGTCATTAGCATATGCCGGTTGGGACGCAGCCAGGGAGGTGAGAGCAACAGGAGCTGCGCGCTGGATAGTAAGGTGAGAGGGGAAAGGGGGAAAAGGAAGAAGGAGGATGAGGGGAAGGAGGGAGGAGGAGGATGAGGGGAAAAAGGGAGGAGGAGGATGAGGGGGGAAAGGGAGGAGGAGGATGAGGGGGGAAAGGGAGGAGGAGGATGAGGGGGGAAAGGGAGGAGGAGGAGGAGGGGGGAGGAGGAGGAGGAGGGAAAGGGAGGATGAGGGGGAGGAGGATGAAGGAGTAGGATGAGGGAGGAGGAGGTGGATGAGAGGGGAGGAGGAGGATGACTGGGAGGCTGTGGGCAGGGGGAGTTTGGTTCATCTCTGGGCTTAGGTGGTGCACTGGCAGTAGGGCAGGGGGAGTTGGGTTGGTCTCTGGGCTTATGTGGCGCACCGGCAGTAGGGCAGGGGGAGTTGGGTTGGTCTCTGGGCTTAGGTGGTGCACTGGCAGTAGGGCAGGGGGAGTTGGGTTGATCTCTGGGCTTAGGTGGCGCACCGGCAGTAGGGCAGGGGGAGCCGGGGCAGGGGGAGTTGTCAAACTGCAAGTTGTCGTCGAAAGGCTTCAATGTCTCAATTGCTCGCCTCACTTTGCGAGGCTCGCAAGCTTGATGGCAACTTGAGGTTTGACAATTATAATATGTGATGTGATATTCAAGAATACCTCGTTTAACGATATAGATAGGTTCCAGGCAATAGGAGTGCCAAGCGAAACAGCTCTAAACTGGGCAGTGTAACATGGGGAACATAGGGATAAGGGAACACACACTTTCAATAGAAATGTAAAAAAATGTGGTTTTATATGAACTTCAAAGAAACAGCAAACATAACACTTACACGAGCTAAACATTAGCAGAAATATAAACTTTACATTCTTGATGTTGAAGCTTCTGGCTCATCCTGGATTCTGTTTTTTTTTAGAAAAAAACAGAGTTATAGTGAATCAGAGCGTGAAAAGGGGTCTGGCAGGCAAAAACAGCATTATAGCGAGGTTCAGCATTAAAAGGGGTCTTGCAGGAAAAACAGATTTATAGCAAATCAGTGCTAAAAAGGGATAGTGTTAAGCAGGGTATCCCTGCACTTAAGCAGCTGCCCAGCACTTAAGCAGCCGTGCAGCACAGGCTGCAATGAGTGCCGAAGTATAAAAGACAACATCACACACAGCACGGGAGGGACAGCCATGACATCTGGGAATGAGGTTGCACACGGATTAAAGTTGAATTTAAGGAGTTTCGGCACTTGAAAATCGCCTAAGCGAGAAAAAAAATGGCCAACGAAAAAAATGAAAACGCAGCTAAAGAACAGAGCCGCGAAAATTACCGCCAGGCACATACGAGTGAGCCAAGAACGTAGGAGATATACAATATATCATTACAACGGACGAAAAATGCTTGCGAGCCAAGTAACACATAGAAAAAGCTGCCATTTTACAACGCTGACTTGCAACTAATAACAGGATTATAAAATGGCGCTTTACCCATCTAAACAAACGGTTTGCCCTCGCGCACGCAGCCTATTTACACTGCACACTTGGCACATTGCTGACACTTTCTCCTCAGCTCATCAACACTCCAACTGTACATTTTCAGATGCAGGAAAATCCAAATAGATTGTTAGCTCTTCAGGATATTAATTGCTGCATATTACATATAAATAGGTAAAGTATATTAATTTATTAATTCTTATTACTTTATTAATTCACTGTTCTCACATTTTTTATTATTTTACACTGTACTTATATATCTGTCTTTGCAATCAGCGCCAAAGGTGATCGCTGCAAAGCAGGACACTTGAAGTACATGACTGGAGAGGCTCACACTGAGCGCCGTAGGTCCACAGAGGAGCAAAAGCCTTACATTGTGTGGCAAACCGCATTGCCATGGCTTCAAATGTTATTGCCATCATTTTTGACGGGCAAGTCGCTAGTTATATTATACTTGAGTATTGCCCGTCAAAGAATGACGGCAATGAAATTGTAAGTGAGCTAATACTATTTGGTGTATAATAATCAAATAAATAATACATTAATAAATTAATATACATTACTTATTTTGAAGTAATATATGCAGGAAGCATTGTGTTGAAGAGCTGGCAATCTCTTGTGCTGTGGAGCTGCTGTGTAAGCGCGATAAATGTGTGTAGTGTAATAGTGTGCGTGCGCGAGGCAAATCCATTAGCGTAGCTGTGTACTTCCGCATTGTATAAGTTATTGTTCTAAAATGGTGGCTAATGTGTGGTATGCGGCTGTGGCGGCATATCCGTAGCTGTTTTGTGGTGTTTTGCGTGTTTAGAGTCCTGTAGCCTCGTTTTCATTTTATTTGGCAGCCATTTTTTCTCTCGCTTAAGTGATTTTCGGGTTTTTAAACTCCCAAATTTGGACTTAAATCGCGGTGTAACTTTACTTGCAGAGGTCCTTGGTGCCCCCCTTGCTGTGGGTAACCTTTTTATATGTTTGTTGTGTGTATTTATTGTGTTTGTAATGCTTTTGGTGTCGCGCGGGTTGCGTCCTTGTTTTCAAATCTCGTATGATGTTTTCAGCAATTCCGTAGGTGTTTGGTGGTGTTTTGCGTCTTTAGACTGCTGTAGCCTCGTTTTCGTTTGTTTCGGCAGCAATTTTTTGTCTCGCTTAGAGAATTTTTTAGTGTGTAAACTCTTTTATTTTGAGTTAAAATGAGGTGTAACTTCAGTTTTTGAGGTCCTGGATGCCCCCTCTTGCTGTAGGTAAGTTTTTTTATGTATGTGTTGTGTGTATTTATTGTGTTTTTTATTTTTTCATGTCCGCGAGTTGCGGACGATTTTTGCGAGGTCGTAATTGGTCGTAACGTGTCTCGTACTTTTTTGCAAGGGCCACAGTTGCTGGCAAGGAGCGCCTTCCGCGCTCCTTGCCAGCAACTGTGGCCCATGCTTTGCGAGGGCCGCAGGCTCACTGCGCGAGCCCGCAAGCGTGAGCAAAGGGTCGCATGCTCAGAACTATATATGTGATTCTGTAATTATTGAATATACAGTATTACATGCACTTTTCACTGATTGCACTTTATTGTCAAAATATTTGAATATAATTTTTGGTTTATTCTTATAATTGTCATTGATTGCACTTTACTGTCCTGACAGTTGCATATGACTATTTGCCTTGCATTATCCTTTGTTATAATCTACTTACATTTTCTGATATTTACGGATGTATAAATGTTGTGTCCCATTCCTACAATTACTACCTAATTAGCAACATAACAAAGTCAGAGGTGCTCATCAGAGAACGAACTAACCTTAATACCTAATTAGCTGTCTAGAATCTTATCACATATAATAGTTGTGGATATACGGGCCGTTGGTCAAGCTTTGCGAGCCTCACAAAGCGAGTCGTTGACGCCTGCAGCACCCTGGACAGGCTGCAATGAGCGCCC
This sequence comes from Discoglossus pictus, assembly GCA_027410445.1. NCBI lineage: Eukaryota > Metazoa > Chordata > Amphibia > Anura > Alytidae > Discoglossus > Discoglossus pictus. The sequence goes on along the minus strand of CM050171.1, from coordinate 15,408,415 downwards.
ACAGTACTTAGGATGAGGCCCGCGGGACTTAGGACGCAATGCGCCAAATGTGCTCATTGCACTGGCAAGGCGAACAGTTGAGGCACGTGGGACTTATGATTCCCGCGGGACTTACGACCCATACATACACTGTGTACCTCGCAAAAATCCGACTTTAACGGCCGAACCACAGAACTGGAAAGACCTAAAAAAACTATAAATATGTCTCAAATTCTCTTACACACTCACACACAGCATATTGGGAGAGGCAGGGAGCCTATGAGTGAGGTTGCAAGTTCATTTGAGGCATATTTGTAGTTTTTTTAGGATCGAAAATTGCAAGAAAGCAAGGAAAAAAATGGCTGCCGAAAAAAACGCAACAGGACGAAAACTAACCCGAAGGACGTAAAACTAACCTAAAGGAAGTGAAAACGAGCCCTAAGCAGGAACACTTAACCCAAGCACTAACACATGTATATTTGTTTTTGTACGCTAATTACATAATAATAAATTAATAAATGAATATACTTTACCTATTTTGAAGTAATATATGCAGGAAACATTGTGCTGAAGAGCTTACAATCGGTTTTGATGTTCCTGCAGCATATAATGTAGGTTTGCACTGTTCTGGAGCTGAGGTGTAAGTGTCAGCAATGTGTGCAGTGTGTAGTGTAAATAGGCTGCGTGCGCGAGGGGAAGTCGTTAGTGTAGCTGTGTAGTTCAGCATTGTGTAAGTTAGTGTTGTAAAATGGCGGTGATTGTGTATGTGGTACGCGGGTGTGGATGAGTTAGCGAGCTTGCTAAAAGTGTACCTTGTACTTCGTATGGCTTTTTCGAAAAACTGTCTGTGCTTGCTTTTGTTTTGCGTCTTTAGGATCGTGTAGCCTCGTTTTCGTTTTTTTCGGCAGCATTTTTTCTCTCGCTTAGGTGATTTTCGGGTGTCTAAACTCGATAAATTGGACATAAATTAAGGTGTAACTTCACTTGCAGAGGTCCTGGGTGCCCCCCTTGCTGTAGGTAAGCTTTTTATGTCTTTTTTGTGTGTATTTATTGTGTTTTTAATATTTTCAGGTGCGTGCGGTTCGGCCGTTAAGGTTGTATTTTTGCGAGTTCCTAACATTTTTTTTTTCTAAGACCCGCGTCTCGTATTTTTTTGGGCTAAGTCCATAAATTTTGCGTTGTAAGACGCAGTTCGTATTTTTGGGGTAAGTTTGTATGTATTGATTGCGTGTTAGCTCCATTTTGTTAAAGTGGATCTTGTGTGTGTGTTTTTAACTGCTTGTGAGGCACCTTCCGCAAGTGCGAGCCCGTAAAGCGTGACGACGATTTTGTAGTTCGACAACTATTATATGTGATAGGACTGTGTTTTTGTGTTTTTATTTATGTTTTTGATTGATCTATTGTCTATCTATATTATTCAGTAGTAGTGAGATCTGATTGCATTTGGGAAGTTCTTTTCCTTTTTTCTTCTTTTTAATAGTCATTTTCTTTACAGGGTAACAACAACTCAGAGGTGCGGATCTTCAAAGAGAAAATATAAGCCAGGGATTAAAGGAAATGCAAAATAAATATGTATCTCTGGAAAAGGCCACTATTTCGTATATGAATCCCAATTACCATCTTGCCATATCTACCCCTTATAGAAGTCATCAAATAATTAATTAGCACGTAATATTTAAATATATATATATGAATAGTGGAGTTTTTATTCCTTTATAGTACATAGTTACATAGTTACATAGTAATTAAGGTTGAAAAAAGACTTTCAGTCCATCAAGTTCAACCTGTTAAGATCTCCTCTGATCTGCAATATGCGGATTAGTTATTAATTAAATTATTGATTAAATAATTATTAATAGTATAGTATTGGAGGATAAATAAAGAGTTAGTCCATCAAGTTCAACCTTTTTAGATCTCTATTGATCTTTTTAATGTGGACTATTTATTATTATTGTTAATTGTTAATTGATCCAGAGGAAGGCAAACAGAAAAAAAAAAAACATTGAAACTTTGCCAATTGTCTCATAAGGGGGAAAAAAAGCAAAATTCCTTGGACCAATATTCCTTGCTAGTTATCTAGGATAGCCTTGAATGCCCTCTTTATTCAATAATATATCGAACCTCTTTTTGAAGTTGTCTATCGAATTCGCTGTCACCACCTCCTTTGGTAGAGAATTCCACAGTTTAACCACCCTAACTGTGAAGAACCCTTTTCTTTGTTTAAGGTGAAATCTTTTTTCCTCTAACCTCAAAGGATGTCCTCTTGTCAGTTGAAAATCTCTTGCTACAAAAAGTTCACTTGACAAAGCCTTATATTGACCCTGGATGTATTTATATAACGTAATCATATCTCCTCTTAGACGCCTTTTTTCTAACGAAAATAAGTTTAATTTTGTTAGTCTTTCTTCATAACTTAGCCCCTCCATTCCCCTTATTAGTTTTGTAGCCCTTCTCTGTACTTTTTCCAGCTCTAAAATGTCTTTTTTATGAGGTGGTGCCCCAAATTGTACTCCATATTCCAAATGAGGGCGTACTAGAGATTTGTATAGTGGTAGAATTATATCTTCTTCCCTGGCTTCTATACCCTTCCTAATACATGCTAATATTTTATTTGCCTTTGCAGCCGCTGCTTGGCTTTGAGCGCTGTTACCTAGGTGGTTGTCCACTAGTACTCCCAAATCCCTTTCAATATCTGATACCCCTAGATTTGCTCCATTAAGATTATAGATTGCTTGGCTATTGTTCCTTCCCAAATGCATAACCTTACATTTATTTGTATTAAATCTCATCTGCCATTTGGCCGCCCATTTCTCTAATTTATGCAAATCCTTTTGTAGGGAAAGTACATCATTATCTGATTTTATTACCTTGCACAACTTAGTGTCATCAGCAAAAATGGAGACACTACATTAGAGTCCTACTTCAATGTCATTAATAAATATGTTAAAAAGGAGAGGACCCAATACTGAGCCCTGAGGAACCCCACTTATCACATTAGAACAATTGGAGTATGTTCCATTTACAACAACCCTTTGCTTCCTGTCTTTTAGCCAGCTCTCGATCCATGAGCAGATATTTACTGCAATTCCTGTATCCCTTAGTTTGCTCACTAGTCTTCCATGTGGCACTGTATCAAATGCCTTTGAAAAATCTAAAAAGACTACATCCACTGAGTTGCCCTGATCCAAGTTCCTACTAACCTCCTCATAAAAACTAATTAGATTGGTCTGACACGACCTTTCCTTCATAAATCCATGTTGACTGCTACCTATGATCCTGTTCAAATAGACATATTCTTGTATTCTGTCCCTTATTAACCCTTCTAAAAGCTTCCCAACTACAGAAGTGAGGCTCACTGGTCTATAATTCCCCGGATTTGCTCTAGATCCCTTCTTAAATATAGGTATCACCTCTGCTTTTCTCCAGTCATCTGGTAGAGACCCTGTAGTGAGTGAGTCTTGAAAGATTAGATATAATGGTTTGGCTATTACAGACCCCAGCTCCCTCAGTACCCTTGGATGTATTCCATCAGGACCTGGGGCTTTATTAACATTTATTTTCTCCAACCTCTTTTGTATTTCTTCCTGCGTTAACCAATTATTTAGTAAAGGTAGTGTAGCCCCATTATGTTGCGGTGTCCCAACCACTGGTACCTCCCTTGTGTAAACCGACGAAAAGAACCTATTTAGCTCATCTGCCTTTTCCTGGTCACTAATTATCAGATGGCCTGTGTCACATTGTAATGGTCCTATCGATTCCTTCCTGGCCTTCTTCCCATTATTATATTTAAAAAATATTTTAGGGTTAGTCTTACTTTCCATTGCAACTGACTTCTAATTTTCTATTTTAGCCAGTCTAAGAGCCCTTTTGCAAGACTTGTTGATTTCCTTATAGTCACATAAAGCTGCCTCTGTTCCCTCCTTCTTGTATAATTTAAATGCATATTTATTTTTCCTCATCATGATCTTTAAGTCATTGTTAAGCCACATGGGATGTGATTTACTCCTATTTATTTTATTTCCACATGGTACATGCTGATGAGTATGTTTATTTAGTAAGGATTTGAATGTTGTCCATTTATTTTCAGTATTCTTCCCTGTAAGTTCTTTGTCCCAGTCTATATGTTGTATTGCTGCCCGTAGCCCATTAAAGTTAGCCCTTTTAAAATTTAGAGTTTTTGTTGGCCCCTTACAACTCTGTTTTTTGTATTCAATCTCAAATGAGACTGTGTTGTGATCACTGTTCCCCAAGGGTTCCCCTATTTTTACATTTGATATTATATCAATAATACTTGTGATGACTAAATCCAAGATGGCCCCATTTCTAGTAGGTTCTTGTATTACCTGGGCCAGATAATGATCCCTGAGTGTACTCAAGAACCTTTTCGCGTTTCGAATTAGCTCCTCCACTATTTAGCTCAACCCACAAGGATTCAATGATGCCGTTATTGCCAGCATAAATATCTTCTCTGACTATAGGCTTAAATTCAGGCTTAACATAAAGACAGATCCCTCCTCCTCTTTTACCATTTCCCCTATCTTTCCTAAATAGGTTATAACCATCCAGATTAACAGTCCAGTCATGAGATTCATCCCACCATGTTTCCGTAATGCCTATTAAGCCCCATTTTTCTTGTACTGCTAATATTTCTAGCTCTTCCATTTTCCCAGGCAAACTTCTTGCGTTAGCAATCATACACTTTATGTTGCTATGGCTCTGCTGTTGTGAAGTGCCTGCCACTGTATTTGAGGCCCCTATTAATACCTCCCTACTTTCTATTGTAACCCTCCCCCCTTCTCCTCCCCCATGGGTAACTAATTCATCCCTTTCCCTCTCTTCCCTATTTACCCCAATACTTCTATATAGTCCCTCCCCCCCACCTACAAGTTTAAAAACTCCCCCAGCCATCCTATCCCCTAGCACAAAAGCGCCCTCATCATTAAGGTGCAATCCATCCCTGCTATAGAGATTGTACCCAAGTGAGAAGTCAGCCCAGTGCTCTGAAAACCCAAAACCCTCTGCACTGAACCACTTTTTTAGCCATGCATTAACCTCCCTAAGCTCCTTCTGCCTCCCTGGGCTAGCACGTGGCACTGGTAGTATCTCAGAAAATACTACCTTGGAGGTCCTTGCTTTAAGCTTATTCCCTAATTCTCTAAAATCATTCTTTAGGACGCTCCATCTTCCACTAACTTTGTCATTGGTACCAATGTGTACCAAGACCGCCGGTTCATTACCAGCCCCTCCCAATAATTTATCCACCCGATCCACAACATGCTGAACCCGAGCACCCGGGAGACAGCAAACTGTTCGATTGCTGGGATCTGGGTGACGAATTACCCTGTCTACCTTCCTAATAATAGAGTCCCCTACCACCAAAACATGTCTGTTGCTCTGCCTATTCTGCCCTCCCTCTCCTCCAGTAGAACTGTTCTCCCGGCTGTTAGAGGGAACAGCTCTATCTGGCATTGCCATTCCTGAATGGACATCCCCAACAGTTTCACTCAATCTGGCAAATCTGTTGGTGTTTGCCGACTCAGAACTGGCCTGCCTCCTCCTGTTCCCCCTGATTCCCCTTCTAACTGTAACCCAGCTACCTCCCTGGCCATCCTCACTAGCCCAGGCTCCTCCCTCCATACTAGGCCCAGCTAAACTGTGCTCCGTGAGCACCAACTCCCTTTCCAGTGGAGCAATATCACTAAGTGCTGCAATTCTCCTCTCCAGATCTTCAATTTGAGCTTCCAAAGAGGCAACATGCTCACACCTGTCACAGAGGTATGGACCCTGGATCATCTGTTCCAGTAGTGCATACATTTGGCTGGATGTACACTGAGTGAGGTTTCCACTGGACTGACTCATGATTATCAGTTACAAAAATACAGTGAGAAAACAGAAAACAACAAAATACACACAGATATAACTTACACAGGCCAAGCCACACCCACTCTCACCTGTACTCTGATTAATGCAACAGACAGAAAACTGTGCACTGACTAACAGAGCGGATTCAAACCAGACCTCACACAAATGCACCCAGATATAACTACACAGACCAAGCCACACCCACTCTCACCTGTACTCTGATTAATGCAACAGACAGAAAACTGTGCACTGACTTAGAGCAGAATCAAACCAGACCTCACGCAAATGCACCCAGATATAACTACACAGACCAAGCCACACCCACTCTCACCTGTACACTGATTACTGCAACAGGACAGAAAACTGTGCACTGACTAACAGAGCGGATTCAAACCAGACCTCACACAAATGCACCCAGATATAACTACACAGGCCAAGCCACACCCACTCTCACCTGTACACTGATTAATGCAACAGACAGAAAACTGTGCACTGACTAACAGAGCGGATTCAAACCAGACCTCACACAAATGCACCCAGATATAACTACACAGACCAAGCCACACCCACTCTCACCTGTACACTGATTAATGCAACAGACAGAAAACTGTGCACTGACTAACAGAGCGGATTTATAATAGCAATGAAAATATATCAATGAATCAGAATTTTATTATATACTTACAGCCCTTGTTAAATTCCCCAAGTGGAAAAACGTAGCCTGTAACGTAGCCCACATGACTTGCGGCTATTTAATTAGCCCCAGTAATGCAACCCCCAGCGGGTTTGGTGCGTGAAAACCCTACGCAACGTGAGAATTTGAACTGCGTGCCCTCAAATTCTTTGATCTGTCAAGCCTGTAACTGCTAGGTTTCCAATTTAGCTATTAATTTCCAATGAATCCACTGGCATTCAAACTCGTAACCCGCAAATTGAGCCCAAATGCCAACGAGTACAAGAGAGGACTCGCTAGAGGGGTCAAGACCAATACATAGCACTTTAAAAGCATATATAAACACACTACTGTACTAAATATTAAAGTGAAAGTGATGTTAGGTATTAATATTAATAGCACAACATTCTCAAGCCCGCAAATCTGCAATATAGAATCCTTTTAAATATGTTTATTTTCCATGTTATATCTATCCCAGCAATCGATGTGTTAATACATATAATGGAACTCGCATGGACTAGAATATCATATTTATTGATTTATTCATATTGCTTTATTTCTGGAATATGGCTGTGATTAAAACCCGTAATTGAAACCCGTAAGACTTTTTACTTTTTTCAGTGATGTCATGATAACGATCTGTTTTACCATTGGTTCCCTCTAAACTCGAAACTACGGATTTGACTAATTGATCACACGCAGGCCGCACATTCAACATGCGCAAAAATGTTTTACGGATTTGTGTCTCAAGCCCGTAGCTCGCAGCCTGTTCTAATTTAATAGCTGTGTAAAACGGCCAAATTTTCACCCCGCAGCCGATGCGGTCTCACGTTGCCCTTACGGGCATCTAATTTAATGTAGCTGTTAGTAAAATATATATAACATTAATTAAAGTAATTATGTATCTTTGTCATTCTCATTGATCTTATAATCCAAATTCATTACATTTTTCTTACATAGTTTTTGGATGATAATTAACTTAATCTAATTCCCCAAAAATCTATTTTATGAGAATACGTGATTGATTTATTTTATAATGTCTGTAATGTAAATCCAGACTAACTCATTTTATCAGATATTCCTTAATTAGAAATAGCTATCTTTAAAGAATAAGATAGAAAAGGCAGAGACAAACAGATCTCATGTCATAATCCTATTGCCTCTATTTTTATTGAACTGAAGGAATTAAAATATTTTGGATAAAATAATTTTAACAATTTGACACCTTGATCTCGATTCAATTGAGCAATTGTAACTTACAGTAGCCCGTAATGAAGGCCTCAAGTTATTCAATTGCATTGTTTTGCGGGCTTCAAACGGGTTACATACTGCCTTGAAATTCTTGCGGTTGTTAAAACCAGAACTTACACCCCATCTAAGCCCTTGATCTTTTACTCTGCAAGAGTTACGAGCGCTATAATCAAAAATCGTTATTCAATTGCTACAATTCCCCAAGCCCGCAAATGTTTTCACATCCGTAAATGGCAAATGTAAGAGAAAATCCTATGAGATAGGACTTTTTTAAACCCTGTCCGTAGCACTGTAAATGCAAATAAAAATCAAAACTGCACTGTAAATGACGGGGAAAGCAATGAAAGACATTCAAATTAATTGCACAACAGTCTCAAGCTTGCAAATCAGCAATACAAATACATTTTATGTTTCATTCCGTATTATATTGATCTTGAGAATGAATGAGTTAATACATATCAAGCCACCACATGGACTAGAACAGTATCAGCATTCATTTTTATTATTTTGTATTTTGTGGTTTTACGAGTCCGATCGCACATTGGACACCCAACCGCTAATTGATTGACATGTAACCTCCATGTTTTACTGACCTAATGATGACAGTCTCATTTTCTATTGGCTGTTTCTAAATGGGTAGTTATGGTTTTGCTTAATTGATCATGTTCCCACCCTGAAATGCTACATACGAGTGCATGGTTTACGGTTTCGGCTAACTTGCGGGCTGGTTCAATTGAATAGCAGAGTTCAAGCCCGCAGCAGGCCCACAGACATGCGGCCTGTATACCATGAGATGCGGACTTCGAATTGAATCTGGCTCCTTGTTTCTGAACACTGTATGAGCAGCAAGTACGCTATGAAACCAGCTGTGGTTAGTACTGAAATGGTTAAGCTAAATTGTGGATGTCAGGAAATCACTATTGTGTTTTGTGATAGTTTGTGGTTTAGAAAAAATAGCATGCAGAGGATGTACGTTACTTGGCTAAACAATTCCGGAAATATGTACGTTTAAGATAAAAGTTGTAACACACTGTGCCACCGGTTTTTCTGTAGTGTAGAAACTCTGGGAGAAGGCATCATTCAGATCCACAGCTGTTGCTACTATACTGTGTGCATCTCTCAAGCTTGAGAATAAATCGAAATCTGATTGAAGCGCTGAGATTTCGTGGTCTTTCTTGAGTGTCTAAACAGTGTGGTGGGAGCTCTGAGACAACCTTTTCTTCAACAATACAAATATTCAAACATCATTTGAGATATATGTTGATTATGTGACATCATGATTTTTTGGTTAATGGGCGTTCTTTGTTCCTCTCTTTGACATTTTATAAAATTATAATTCACTTCCAACCCCAACTAGTGTTCCTTAGAGATAGTATAGTAGGTACCCAATCATTGTCCATGTAATAGATGTTCCTTTTTTTTTTTGTTCTTATATATGGATTACGCTATTTTAAGATAGAATTTCCGATTTATTGCATAGACTTAGTCACTAAATATTATTATTTGATTTAGCTCAAGAATTTATTAAAAGACACAGCAAAAGGATGGAGGATGTTGAGAAGGGCTTTTGTGATTATGGATGTAATTTTGATGCTACCGATTGGGGTTATGGCTTATACAATCTAGAGAAATTTATGTCATCTGGGGTTCTTTTGGAATAAAACATCATACGACCGATTTCTGGTGAAACACATTATTCCAAGAGGTCTAAGAGTAAATGTCTTTCCTGAATTTACTTTCCATTTGGATATATATCGAGAACAGGCTCTAACAACAGGCTCTGAAACATTGCTCGCTATTTTGTCGGATTATGAATCTAAATTGATGGTGGAATTAGACAAGACAACTTAAGAAATTTTAACCAATTGAAGAATTTAAACACACATAAAAATGGACTTGGATAAAAAATAAAGAGAAATAAAACATGGAAAGAGAGAGAAATTGAATAGAGACATCAATGATTTTGAATTGGGGAGAGTCTATGACTGGACACACAAACATAATTGGAGGAACATTAATAAAAATAAGTTAGAATATGGATCTAAGACTATTCCCTCCTCCGCTGAGTTGGATTGTTCCTTGACTGATGAGGATTGCAATTGAATGGACTCCATTACGTCTGTGTCTGATTTTTTAGGCCCAAGATCAAGAATAAATCGAGGGAGGGAGATCTCACAGTTACTAGACAAGAGATTAGACCCCAACTATACTTGGGACCTGAGAGACAGGCAAGTTAAGGAGGCAGAGATGGACAAGAGGCAGGAGGTGATAATTACAGATCAATTGCACATCATCAATTTATCAAATAGAGAATTGACACAAGATCAGATCAGTGTCCTAAAAAAAGGGTTATTCTTTGCTCCCACTCAAAAAAAAAAATTGACACTGATAAGGACTTGCATTTGTTTGTGAGAAAATTAATGGTATACAAACATTTTAATAAGAATGAAGATGATGGATCAGACAATAAAATCTTACAAATACTATTAGATCTTTTGGAGGAAAACAAACCCACTGAGAAACAAACCTTGTGGTTGAATGATTTAAAAGTGAAATCTAAATTTTATCCCTCATTAACTACCTGTCCTGAGGTTCTTTATTTTTGTCAGATTAGTTACCAAAAATGTTCAAGACCTTAAGAGCTCTCAACAATCTAATCTCACTAAGAAAGAATTGAAAGCTATTAATACAATAAAACAATTGTCTGATGTGATTGTGAAACATTCAGACAAGGGAGGCAATGTGGTAATGTGGCCTATTACGGTAAGTACTATACTGAGGAAGCAATGAAGCAACATATCAGTGGCAAATGTTACCCGAAATTGGAGTTAGATCCCACAGATACATTTGTTAAAAAATATATGAGCATGGTATATGATGCCAAATTCAGAAATCTCATTTCTCAGAAAGAGTGCAACTTCATAAAGGTAGAGAAACCGAGAACATGCTCCAAGTCCATAAAGATAGATTGCTACCTTAGGGCAGACCAGTAATTTTCAGCAATTGTAGCCTAGGAGACAATGCAAGCAAATATTTGGATTGTTGCTTCAGACAATATATATTGGGCCTTGATTCATATACTAGGGACAATATGGAGGTCCTTAGCAAATTGTATAGAATCTCAAATACCTCTATTACCTTACTGGCTAAATGCAACATTGCATCTCTATACATTTCCATTGGACACGATATAGGATGTCAAACAGTGGCAGATTTTTTTTTCTCTCAGTGAAAACTGAGAGAAAAAGGCTTTTGTGCTCAAACTACTGGAATTCATCCTTTATCATTATTATTTTGTATATTCCATGGGAAATATTACTTGCAAATTCAAGGTGCCGCAATAGGCTCCTCATGTGCACCAAACTACGCGAACATCTTTTTAGGTTGGATGGAAAAATAGTGTATTTTTGGAGAGAAGTTGCTAAAACATACTGACTAAAGTGATTATATGGTTGAGGTACATTGATGACCTGTTTATTTTGCGGGAAAATTTTTTGTGAGTTTATAGATATGTTGAATCAAAATGATTTAATCTTGAAACTCACTTACCAAATTGATCCCACGCAGGTATTTTTTTTAAACCTCACCATAAAGAAGGGTGAAAATGGAGATCTACATACTGATCTCTACAGGAAACCAACAGCGACTAATAGTACTCTTTACTTCTCCAGTTTACACTTGCCAGCAACCAAGAGGGCCATTCTCTATGGTGAATTTCTTATGGTGCGAAGGAACTGCTCAGACATGGACACCTTCAGAACCCAAGCGGAAGAGCTCAAACTTTGAAATCAAGAGGTTACAGTGGAACATCAATAAAGAAAGCATTTCATTGGGCTATACACATGGAGCGAAAAAAACTGTTAATGCCAAAGCAATGAAAACAAGATTATGCAGGCCTGAGATTTATTGGGACCTTCTGTCATCAATGGCGGGAGATCAATCAAATCTTGAATAAACACATGTCTATCCTCAAGTCTGACACACAATTGGACCCTTATATAGAGAAAAGAATTAATGCTAGTTGGAGGAGATCCAACACCATCAGAGATAAAATTGTGAAGAGCAATGTCTCGTGGTTTACTAGAACTTCCAAATCACCAAAGGACATACACATGTGTGGTCATTGTAAATACTGTATTTACATGACTCAACTGAATGAGATCACTGATAAGACAGGATGAATATACAGAAGTTGTGATTCCTTCAGGATTCAATTGGAATAATTTATAGTTTACTCTGCCTATGTATCTTACGTTACATTGGAATGATCTTGCGAGAGATGAGAAGGAGATTGAGGGAACATACGTGCAACTTTATGAGTACCGTGGCCACACATTTCATGATCCAACATAATTCCAAACCTCTTTTAATGTGCTCCATTCTACAAAGGATCTCTTTGGGGGAATATACAGGTGGAACTTCTGAAAGCTGAAACAAAGTGGATTACTCTTTTGAATACATGTATGCCAAATGGGCTAAATGAAAAAATCAATTTTGCAGTTTTTCTATAAAAGTGACATCTCACTTTCGGAGTGTTCCCATGTAACTTTGTTCCTTAAGGGTGGTTATTTCATTTGTCTTGGATCCAATACAATTTTGTGAGAATTCTGGAAGATATTAGAGGTTATATATAAATACTAGAATTATCATAATTGTGGAAGACCTTATCTTTGCTGTATTTAATAGGGTTTGGCATATTTAGGCTGCATTATAATATACCCATGTATCCTAGCTATATTTAATAGCTTGTTATGGACTTAGACTGCATTATTATATACCTAAATAGATTGTGGGCACTCTGGCTATATATTTTAGATCCACTGGAGACTAGTTTAGTATTAGGTTTTATATATATATATATATATATATATATATATATATATATATATATATATAAATCTATGAATTTCCCATTTAGAGATAGATAGGGAGTTTATATAGCTATCTGCATAGGCAGATAGATCAAGGGGGTGAGTGGTGGATCCCCTATACCACCATATAGATAGTGTATGAGGGAAAGTTCTTTGTTATAGGGTCACTTTGAGATGGAGTAGATTTGCATTAGGGAGTTCATCGTGGGCTTCAGTACTGCCACAAAGTTTAATGTTAGGATCCACAATTATAATATACCCTGAGGTATTGAGAATATATTTTATGGTTTATGCACTTTATTTCCTTGAAGATATTTTTTCAAATGATTATTATTACACTATTTTACTACCTGCGTTTACTATACAGCTGCTATAATGAATGAATGAATGAATTAATTAATGTATTGTTATTTTTTTTAAACTGCTGTACATATTATTCATGTAGAATATGCACTTTTTATGTTGGATATACCGTAACTACAGTATATCAAAACTATTGCACTTTACCCTATTATCAGATCCTTTCCCCAGCTGTCATATATACAGTAATTACTTGCTATTTATACATTTGATGCATTCTTGTGATCTGCTATGTTTATCCTTGTGACGAAGTGCCCTTCGCCACTTTGTCTTGGAGAGGACTGTTTGCCAGCCTCCTGCCCTGCGACTATGGCCCTGGTACATATTGCCCTTCAAACACAGTATTCGGCCATACCAGAGTGTATGTCACTCATTCTGGCCCTTTACATACAGGGGGGTCATTCGGTACTTGCCCTGTGTGAACCATGATACCACAGAAAGCTATGCCATGGAGCCCATTCATATAATGAAAGACTATGGGAAAGACTTTAGTTACATGGCAATTGAACTGTGTGAAGAGGATCTGAGCGCTATTCAGTAGTTTTATGCGCTCAGACCCCAGCTGTAACGGAACCCATCACTGTTTTACCCTGTTTTATGATTATTTAATTCTTGGTTAAAATATGATCACATTGCTGTACTGTAGATATGTTGTTTTATGTTCTACAGAATGTATTGGCTCAGAATATCAAAGCTACTAGGCTAATAGATAATCCTGTTACAGATAAGAAAAGTCGATTGTATAAACTGTTTTCATTCTCAGATAAGAACAAAGAAGGCTGATTTAATCATTGTCTGATTATATCAAGTGGCCTCAGGGAGGGGTGACCACACCTATTGTCCTATATGTGTATTGTGTGGGGGATATGTGACATGTCTGTGTGTTATGTGAAAAACATACTTTTACTAACTTTTGAACCCCTGGTCTGATTCATGTCATTTTTTAAATATGTTGTTCCCCTGGGTGAGAGATATTGAACGGTGCTGGACTTAAAGGTGTACCCCCTGTTTTTGGGGTACATCCAGAATGTGGTTAAAATTGTGTCTGTTTTAATTGTGTTACCTGTTATCTGAGGGGAGGAGACGCGGGGGTTGCACCATGTATATAATTGGCTGTGATAATTATGTGGGTGTAGCCCTTCAGAGGGCACCATTGCATAAAAGGAGATCCCCTGTCATTAAAGTTCTAGTTCTACTTGACCCTTCAAAACGTAGTCTCATCTCGTTCTTAGAGGGGATCGCTATATCCTACTGGGGATTGCTATGCTTTTGCATACTCCCTTGAGCTGTAACTACTGAACGCTTGTTCTTGATGTGTCCTCCTTGGAGGAGAGGTCTTCCCCACACGGTCCTGGATGCTGGAGATTCATACAGGGTGGAAGGAAAACGGCGCGGCTCCAGCTAAACTACGGCGGTTGTGGAGTCTGTGGTGGTTGAGGTGTCCGGTGCGGTGCTTGTAGGCCTCTGCGCAAACTAGGACGCGTCTATCAACGGAGGTACCCGGTCGGGGTGCCAGGAGATCCGTTACCAATGGCACCAATGGCATTACAGTTTCTGATTTAACAAAGCTACCGGATTTAGGAAAGCACTTATATCCTGCCCCCATGCCCGGATCAGGGGAAAAGACTATTGCCCTGACTGGGGCCAGACTTATGGCCAGAGGCTTTCCTGGGGAGCACCCCTTGTTCGTTCAGGGTATGAACTCTTCCCCTGGGTTATAACAGCACGAACATCACCAACAGCTCCGTTATGCTGGGGCAGAGTACCTAATACCTCTAGATTCACCTGCCAAGGGTCTGGTGGCCCGATTACCCCAAAGGATGATTTCCCCATCCACACTCAGCTCTCTGTGGATCATTGCTTATGGAAAGGTGGAAGGCAGTTGACCCATATAGATATATAGTTATGTGCAATGCGACTATGTTTTCTATTGTTAATGTTATATATTGATTCTGCCGATTGCTACTTCTCTGCATCACGTTTGCATCACTCTGCAAAAAAAATAGGTAAAGTCAAAATTAAATGTATTCTTACAAGTATAACAACAATTAAAATTCAAACATTTACATTGCTTCATTTCTTGGAAACAAATTCTGTAAAACTTAGTCCTTTAAGTGTAAAGTATAATAAGTCCTTTAGAATACATTTTCAATTGCCATAAGAGCAAGTTTGTTGAGTCTGTCTTTTCCCATTATCTATCTTGGCATTCTGCAAATGTTTCATCTTGTAGAAACTCCTTATTCTAGTCTTATTAGTTATCATTAAGCACATGCAAATCCTCTGAGCTATTTCAACATTAGGGAAGTTAAAAAACTTGTTTCCTGCTTACAATTCCGAGAAATACAGTTATTACACTGTACACTGGGAAACTGAGCAGGGGCATGCAAATGTGCCCACAAATGCTTCGCTCTTCAATCCATAGCCATTTTAAACATGGCTTCCTTTAAGCTAATGCTAGCCGCATTGCACAGCTTTCTTGCAAAGCCACGGTTAGATTATAGACAAGCTGGGATCCCGCACCATGCTGATGATAGGCAATAACCTTGAAACGACTGCACGTGGGTAGAACTCTAAGCTTGTGTATAATCCAACCTTGGCTTTGCAAAAAAGCTGTGTAATGCAGCGAGCAGTCACCTTGAGTGTAAGCACTTTACAGTATACGGAGGTCAGTGTGATACCAGTAGGAAGGCCATGATAAGTATGCCCCTATATTCCCATTAATGAGCGGGTTGGTGTAGAACAAACAGTGGTGTCTTTATGATATAGGAGATGTGACGCTTTTCCAATGGACACTGTTCACATCGGTGTACTAAAATGTGCAAATAAAAATGAGGGAAGGGGGTGAGAAAGCACAAAATCTCCTGGTGTAGATTGTCTTGATCTTAGTATAGACACAACCAAACACACATGTTCTACACTCTCACCTTGAAAAACCTCAAAGTAATGACGTATTATCCAATGTCACCAAGCTTCTACTGGCCTGGTGAGCGTCTTCTTTGTAGGGACAATGCTAGGATAAATATGTATATATACACTACTCTCTATATATGTATAGGCAAGTAACTGGCTGTCAATTGTTAAATGTTTGTAAATTAGTAAATTCACCAGCAGTGTAATGTAAATAAAACAATATTGTTTATTAAATTATACTTTAACCATTAAAACAATCTCATCAAATAATTCCATGACTACAAAGATGTGAATAGTAAAAGAAATGTGATCAAACGCGCTTCGTCACTACTTCTGCAGCTTCCTCAGTGATTTGACACCCTATAAGAGATATAGAATATATATGCACATTTATGCATATAACCACACATGTATTTCCTGCTAAATCTGATTCCTATAATTCTAGCTCTTGCATGTGCTCTGATAAAGTAGTTATGGAATACACGTTATACTGGATTCCATCTCGGTGCCAAACGGAAAATAGTGGGGTATAAATTCCACTGTTTAGGTGCCACTATCCCCCTTCTTGTCCAATGGACTACCCACAGGTGTTCAATTTCTAGCCAAATATATCTCTAGTCAGATATTATTATTACAGGCACAACTCATGATTACAATCTCATTAATACAGATACAAAACATATGGTGAAATCAGAAGAACGCTGTGTGATTATTGAATAGATGAACAGAATGGTTGGTCAGTAAAAAAATATACATAAGTTGAATATAAGACTGGCTTAATATTGAACAATAGATAAATAGATAGTACATAGATTCAATAAATACAATATATACAATGCCTTCCCGATCTTATCCTAACTTGAAGAAGAAGCTACCTTTGGAGTTGGGTGCTGCATAGGGTGTACTTGCCCCTCTCAATGGGCTTTAAAAACCTAGCGGTAGAAATTGATGCTAACTCCAACAGGAGATACTGTGCTTCATCCAGCGTCCCTGTTGCCATAGAACTTGGGGTCACTGCATGGGTCTCTACAGAATACTGAAGTTGCTTGACACTTGCAATTATTCGTCTCTTAGGTGACCAGAGAAGTAGCAATAAGCAGAGTCAATAAATAACAATAACAACAAAAATCAATATCAATACGTGACATAGTCGCATTGCACATAATTATATATCTAAAAAAAATAGAAAATATAAAGGTGTAGTAGGTATATTAAAATGAAAATTTGTCATTCCGATATAACTGGGGGCCTCAAACTAACTGTAGCCCAGGGGGCTACAATATCTTAAACTGGCCCTGGGTGGGTGATAGCATAGCTAGGTAGTTTTACTTTGCTCTTAAACGTTGTGTAATCTGCGATATAGGGGATTAGAATAGGGCCCTTTGGGGCCTCATTCAATTGCGATTTGGAAAATTGAATAAGGCTCTATATAAGAACAGAGCATATTCTTTTTACAGGCGTTTTTAGTTAGTGAACTTAAATCCAAAAGCAAGTTCTTCCCTAAGTAAAAACTTTTGCTCTGTGTTTATATAGAGCCCTATTCAATTGGCCAAAGCACAATTGAATGAGGCCTTTAGATCCTATCATTTGGGCAGAAAGATATTCGTTTGGAATTGGATACCTTACAGGCATTTGCCATTATATCAAAATTGTCATACTCAGCGGCGTTTGGTTTCCCATATATAGTCCCAAACTGACCTATTTGATATTTAGGAAACCAAGCTTCAAAGTATCCCTCAACTGCATTGGGCACTGATTCTAGAAGGAAAACATTTTTAAGGCGTTTAAAAAATATACATTTTTTTTTTTACAAGATCAACAATTAAGTTCTTAAAACTCCACAAAAATTCACAACTTTGCAATTAGGCTTCAAAATAAGTTTCTATTATTTATTTAAGTTTAAAAAACAGAAAAATCTCCTTTTTTAATTTCTGAAGAATACACCCATTTTAATTTTTTGACAATTAATATGATTAATCTTGGGAAGGTAAAATTAACTTTTTCTTCTAATACTGAAGTTAAACTTCACATATGGATTCTATGAGTTTGAGCAAGAAGAAATTAGTTTGGATTTAGTTGGATTCTTTACAGCCATTTTCCATTCTATCAAAATGGTCATACCCCTCCCTCAGTGTTGGTTTCCCCTATATAATCCCACACTAAATAACCTGATAATCGCGAAGCCAAGCTTCAAAAAAATGTTTTTTTAGAAGGTTTAAAAAAAAAAAGAATACTTTTTTTTACAGGGATTAAATTCTTTTATAAAGTAACCTTTTTTTCACAACTTTGCATTTAAACTTTAAAATATATTTCTATCACTTATTTAAAATGAGAAATTAGAAAAATAACCCTTTTTCTTTCAATTTCGGAAGATCACACAAATTTACATTTTTGGCTCCCAGAAATTTAACAACACCTAATATGATTAATCTGGGGCAGGTAAAATTAATAATCTAATCTAATCTTTAGAGTTAGATTCTATCAGTTAGGCAGGAAGAAATTAGTTTGGATTTGGATACTTTACAGGCATTTTCCATCAAAACTTTCATACTCTGCTGTGTTGTTTTTTTCATGTATAAACTCAAACTGATTTACCAGATCATGAGGAAACCAAGCAACATACTAGGGCCCCTATGTTGTTTTTGTTTTTGTCATTCAGTCGTGTCTAACTCTCTGTGACCCTAAGGAACGCAGCACGCCAGTTGCAACTCTCAGTCACTGCCCTTCTGAGCTCCATCAAGTTCACATTCATTGCTTCAGTGACCTCATCTATCCATCTCTTCCTCTGATGTCCCCTTCTTTGCGTGACTTCAATCTTTCCTATCATCAGTCTTCTCTAGGGAATCCTGCCTTATCATGATATGGCCAAAATATTTGAGCTTCAGCATCATGATCATACCTTCTAGTGAACAGTTCGTCTTGACTATTTTAAGTACTGATTTATTGGATAATCTTGAAGTCTAACAGACTCTAAGTAGTTTTTGCCAACACCACAATTCAAAGGCGTCAATTCTATGGCACTCAAACTTCTTTATGGCCCAGCTCTCACATCCGTATGTTACTAGTGGGAATTCCATAGTTCTAATTACGCAGACCTTTGTCGATATCCTTACTTTTTACTAGCTTGACTTAGCTTGCCATAGCTTTTCTCCCCAGAAGCAAACATGTTTTAATTTCATGGGTACAGTCACCATTTGAAGAGATCTTGGATCCCAGTCCATATATTGTTGGAGTCTTCAGCATTACCTTGCTGGCCTGTGAAATGAGTGCAATTGTTCAATAATTGGAACACTCTTTGGCACTGCCTTTTTTTACGACTGGGATGTGGACTGACCTTTTTCAGTCTATTGGCCATTGTTGAGTTTTCCAAATGTGTTGGCATAAGGCAAGCAACAATTTCACAGCATCTTCTTGTAGAATGTAATCAGCAAGGCATCCTAGGGCCCATCTCACTTTGCTCTCCAAATTGTCTTGCTCCAGCTCATTGGATAAACTATTGAGGTCATCACTGCTGTTAAGAACCTTCCTGTATAGATCTTCTGTGTATTCCTGCCACCTCTTTTTTATCTGATCTTCTTCTATTACGTCCCTACCATTTTTGTCTTTTATTATGCCCACTTTGGCTTCAAAGGTGCCTTTGAGATTCCCAACTTACCCATTTTTCTTCTTTGATCTATTTACATTGCTTGTTCTTTGCAGCAGCAAACTTTCCCTTTTCCTCCAGACACTTCCGCAGCTGAGTGTCCTTTCAGCTTTGGCCCAACCACAGATCTGGTGCTACTTTTACTTGCCCTCTCCTTTTTCTCAGTAATGTGGTAGGAACCTTCTGACCTGAGGTGTTCATCTTCGGGTACCATATTGTTATGTCTCTGGCTGTGCCTGTCCATAATGTTATCTTAGTAACGTTACTAGAGTGAGTTGCAGGTTCATTCTCCGTGATTTGTCTGACCTCTCTGCCATGATCTGCCCATTTTGGGTGACCCTACATGGTATAGCTCACAGCTTCACTGCTACGAGTGAATTGCACGACAAAGCCAAAAAGCAAGGCAAAAATTTCCATTGATTTTTGCACAGACAATAAATTACAAGCAACTCCGTTACACTGTGATACCCAAACCCTATGCTAATAAAAAAAACGTGGGCTCACTTGCAAACTAGGGCACCAAAGACTACTCGCAAAGGCTTTTAAAGTGTTGTTGCATCAGTTAAAAAGACAGTACACTGTCTCTGCCCAACTACCCCGGCCCCTAAACCTTTAAACCCATTCTGATTGGCTGAAATATGATTGACATCTAATTCAGCCAATCAGAATAATACATATTCTTATTTAAGCCACAGAAATTGCTGCAACCACCATTTTTAGTGGAAGCTTATTTTATGAGGAGCTCCAATATTTAAGTTACTTTTTATTTTTTTTAAGAATGTTTTATTCCTGGCCTAGAAGATGAGGACACGGGCTTCAATCAAGTTAAAAGAGGACTGGACCTTCTTCAATCAAGTTGGATAGCCTGACTAGTTCAGGGCAGAAGAGGACCAGGGTGTCGTTCATCATCTCTGGATGATCATTTTGGGTAGGTAAGTAGTATTAATATTATTATTTTTGCAGGTGTAATTTTTATTTTATTTTAGAAATGTTTATTTTTTTTATCTGTAACTGTGTTCATTGTAATTGTTATAATTAATTTATTTTTTATTTTTAATGTACACCTTTGAATTTTTTATATAAGTCTTTTTTATTTTTGGTAATGTAGATTTATTGTAACATAGGGGTTTCTGTAATTAGTGGGGTGAATTTATGTATTAGTGTTTTTTTTTATTTATTAGTGGTGTTTTATTAAATTAGCTAATTAGTGGGGGTTATTTATAAGTGTTTTTTTATTATTAGTGGGGTATTTGTTTTATTTATTAGTAAAGTTTATTTAATTGGTTAATTAGTATGGGGTTATTTTTTATTTATTTGAGGTTTCTTTTTATTAATTTAGAATTATTATTTATTAATTTATTGGGGGTAATTTGAATAGTGTAGTATTTTAACTTAGAGTGTCATTGGGGGGGTTAATCTTATGTGCAAGGGGGGGTTCTTTCAGAACCCCTTTTGCAGGGGTAAAATGTTTAGTTGCCATTGGGATCTGTTTAGACCCCCATGGTCATTGGGGTCCTGGTGGACCCTCATGGCACTTAGCGTGTTGATTTTTTTACACATGGGTCTGTATATACCCCCATGGTATGTCAGGGTCCCAAAGGGGTCTGTATAGACCCCTATGGAACATAGGGGGTTAACAGTTGTCCCCATCTACATAGACTCCCATGGGTGTTAGGGGGTTAATGAGGGAACTATGATCTCTGTATAGACAGCCATGGGTTATAGGGGTTAATATTAGGTAATCCCGATCTGGATTCCCTGCATCAGAGGGGTTTAATATTTGGTTGGTGGATGTCCGATAGGGACTTCTGCAGCATGGGGGGTTAATCTTAGGTGCAAGGGGGGGGCGGGTTCTTTCAGAACCCCTTTTGCAGGGGTGAATTGTTTAGTTGCCATTGGGATCTGTTTAGACCCCCATGGTTCTATAGATAGGGTGATCAGGTAGGGGGATGGAGTTAGAGTAGGAAGTGGGCCATCGGGCAGTGAGAGGGGGTAGGTAATGCCCAGGGATTGCCTCTAGTAGGAATTTAATTGAAAGGAATACCCATGGCATGATATTCTCATTTTCTAGTGGCTCCTAGAGCCATTTCTCCTCTGTAAAGCTTAGTTTGGGAACCTCCTACACTGAAAACTCTTGCTGAGTGCCTTAATATGCGGGAGCTAAATATTTACATAAAGATGTGCTTTAGGGGGAAAAAATCTCCCGCAACCGATTTACGGCAGTGCTCTAAGTTAGTGCACTTGATTTACATGGAGGCCAAGGCTTCTTCAACATTTTTTAGAAGGTTTAAAAAACTTTTTTTTATTTTTTAACAAAATTTACAATTGTGATGAGTCGGAAAAAAAAATGGTTCTCACAACGTGTAATTGTGTGTAATTGAAATTGTACTTCAAAATATGTTGCTATCACTTATATAAGTTTAGAAATCTGAAACGTAACCCTTTTTCTTTACATTTATGAAGATTACACACATTCCAATTTTAGCCTCTCACAATATATTATGATCAATCAAGGGCAGGTAAAATCAACTTCTTTCCTGATATTAAAATCAATCTTCAGTTATGATTCTATCAGTTGGGCAGGGAGAAATGAATTTGGATTTGGATACTTCAAAAGCATTTTTTATTCTATCAAATTATCATACAAAGCAATGTATATAATTACCAAACTGACCTACCTGATAGTGAGGAAACCAAGCTTTAAATAATTTTTCTTTGAATTGGGCACTGATCCCAAAAGGAATCCAAACATGTTTAAGAAAACTTTAAAACATTTTTAATTGTTTTAAATTTTGGTAATTTCTTTGATGGCTCCCTATACATATTATAGGTCATCTCTTTGAACACACCACAACACTGCATTTAATTTGAGTTTTTTTTTTTTTAAAGAAGAAAATAAAAAGTATAGAGCTGGGGGAGTGATATGGTAGCCTAGCCTAGCCGCGTAGCGCGGCTTGAAGCGGAAGGAGACAGCGTTCGCGCCATGTGGATCGAGCAGTAGCTGGAGGTAGTGGGTTAGCCCAGGAGAAGCACGGGGACAAGTAATAAGATCCCGTAAGAGCTGTGCCGCCGACGGAGGGGATAGGAAGACAATCTTGTCAACCCAGACCAAAAGGGCAGTCATATACCCTGAATGACGGAGAGTACAGAACAGAATCAGAGCATAACCCTCCCTGAAGAAGCAGCCTAAGAGAATGGTGCTCAGGCCCAGAAATGAAATGGAGTGAGGGAGCAGCATAACAACGCTGGAGCTGGACAACATAAGTGTATGCAGTGCAGCTGGACAAGAAGGTAAGGAATACCTTATCTTATCATCTACCTTACATTCAGTCACAAAATTTATAAAGAAAGAAAGATTGCTAAAAAGGCCTTTTTCTCAGCACTGACTAGTAAGTGAATTTCGGACTCATTGTATGCACTTACCATCGGTAATGATAAGTAAAACCACTCAAAGCGCAAACCCTGAGGCTAACAAATCCCTACCTATAAGATCACATCACACATGAGAAATAATAGATCCTAAAAAGGTTCCAGTAATAAAAGGAATTTATTAAATGTAATGACCTAAATTAGGTATTGGGGTTGTACATTTAATGTACAAAACCAACCTACAGACAACTACCTTGGAATTAGCAAATGGACGTAAAACCATTAATTATAAAGGCAAGGACCACCAAATAGGGTGATCTCAAGGATCTAGGTATCCAACAAATTGATCCTGTGGTCGCCTGATGCCATTATAATATAGAAACGGCAGTATTCAACTCCTTTTGTCATAGCACTAGTGGCAAACCCCTTCAAACTTTAAGCTATAATTCCTGAATGACCCAGAGAAGTGTGGTCGCATTAGTGTCTCTGTACTACCAAATAATTGGCAATAAAAGCCAGGGAGGAAGCTGCTAGGTTTGGGTGGACGTTTATAAAAGGGAAAAAAGAAGGCGAATAAGAAAGGGCAAAGAGAGATAAAACTCTGAAAACAAAACCCCATAGGGGGAGAATAGTCCACGATAACACAAAATGGCGTCTAAGAATAAATCAAAAATACGGAAAAGCCCGACCATAGAAACATCTCCCTTTTTTACGCCCAAAAACTCTACAACTGGCCTCCCAAAACACACTCCAAAAGAAGCGCCGGAACAAAAAACTCCTCACCTTCCCACAATGGCCCAGAGCAGAGAACTGGAAAACCAAGAGGATAATTCCCTCACCACAGACAAAATGAAAGAGATCTTGAAGAATTTTCAAGTTGAATTTTTGGCGGACATTAAAAATCAAATAATGGAAAATGCCAAATCAATAAATGAGGTAAATAAAAGATCTGCCGACTTGGAGGATAAATTTGACAAACTGATCATTGATCATAACATGTTATTAGAGCAATCATCCAAAATGGCGTCTCAAATCAATATATTAAACGAGCAGATGAATATGATGGAAGATAAATCTCGGAAAAATAACCTCCGAATAAGAGGAATCCCGGAAGCAATAAAAAAAGAAGATCTTCCAACATATATTGTGGACTTGTTCTCTAAAATTACTCCAAATTTCTCACACCTGGACCAAAGATTGGACACGGTTAATCGGATCCCTCTTCCAACCCATCTACAGAACAAAAGCTCCAGAGATGTAATAGTGAGAATTCATCATTTAATCACTAAAGAAGCAATAACCAAAGCAAGTTATCTAAAAAGTCGTTCGAACCCCCATACGACAATATCCAAATATTCGCAGATCTGTCAAAAGGCACAATGTCCAAAAGAAAGGAGTTCACCTCTATTACACAAGCCTTAAGGAAAAACAACATGGTATACAAATGGACCTTTCCAGTAGGCTTACTGGTAGTAAATGGATCATCTTGGCACAGGATTAAAACTCTTACAGAAGGGGAAGAATTCTTGAGTACTGTAATAGACAAAGTCCTGGATGCTAAAGAACGTACGAGAGACCTACAAATCTCTAGACCAGAATGGCAGAAGAAAAAATGACGTTGATACCAACTAGTCTCTGCCCCGTCTCTTTTCTCTCTCCTTGCTTTTGCTATCTCCCCTCTCTTTGTATATGTCCCCCACTACAAGGGAGGAGGAGGGGAAAGTCTAACAATTGATACCAAAGTTTATAGTAGCTGGATAAAAAAGGAGCTAACTGAAACAGAATCAGAGTTTGAAAGAGAAGGACGTAGATATAGATTAAAATTAAGGAGAGCACCTAGGGGGGGGAGGGGGAGGAGAGGGGGATAGGCAGAGGGGTAAGATATATTGGGAGCTAACAATATTTAAGGTGTTTAAAGGAATTCGAGTATAATATATGGGCACTTTAGTAAAGGATCAGGTGAAGGGGGAAGTATAGATAAGGTAATGTCAATAAATAAGGATTTCCAGGAAACAGAAATTTAAATAACTTTGTATAACTCAATAGAACTTTAACCATTCTATCGCTGTCCCCAAATTAATCCGCTTACCATTTCTATATAATGGCTGAATCCCTGCAGAACAGAAGGCGGGAAGAGAGGGAGCTCAGCCTTAACTGTTCTAACTGTATGTCTGCTTGTATGAATGGAAGTAAGGAAGATTTTGTATTTTTTCCCAAGGAACTTATTATAAGGACAGTTAACCTAGTTAAAGGGGTAAAGGAGCCGCCTCTCCAATCCCAATGTCATTAAATATCCTTAGTTGGAATGTAAACGGTTTAAACTCTCCTAGTAAAAGGAAAACGGTCCTTAGATATTGTAGGAAAGAGAAAGCAGACTTGTTATTTTTTCAAGAGACTCACTGGGGGAAAACCAAAATTCCAAGTTTCGCGAGTGGCAACTTTGAGATTAGCCTCCATGCAACAGGTGAAAAGAAAAAGAGAGGAGTCTCAATCTTTTTCTCCAATAATTTAGAAACAGAAGAAACAATTTCAATAACAGACCCTGAGGGACGATATATTTTATGGAACGGACAGATTAACAAACAAAAAATTACATTAATAAATATCTATGCCCCGAATAGAAATCAAGGAAAATTCCTAAAACGAATAGGTAATTTAATCAGGAAGTTTGCTCAAGGGCCGCTTGTGCTGGCAGGTGATTTTAACTCAATCTCAAATATAAATCTAGATAGGTCAAAAAAAAAACGGTACTTAAAAATTTAGCTAAAGTCAGCAAAGAAGCGCAGATATTTACGGACTGGATCAGCAAAAACAATCTGTTTGATGCTTGGCGAGTCCAGCACCCAAACCAAAAGGAGTTCTCATTTTATTCACACCCACACGATTCATATTCACGAATAGATTTAATATTAGTAAACCTTCAAATTATGAATAAGGTTTTACTCACGGAAATAAGCAATATTATCACTTCGGATCACGCCTACACCACGTTAGTAGTAGAAATTAATAATTTAAAACTAGACAAACCACAATGGAAACTAGATGACACTATATTAAAAATGGAAAAAAACAAAGAATATTTAATTAAAGAAATAGAGGAATTTTTAGACACTAATATACACACTGTATCGTCTCACTGCACGATCTGGAATACGCAAAAAGCGTTCACAAGAGGGCTGATGATTAAACTCAAAGCCCAAATGATTAGACAGAGAGGAACTCCCTTAAAAGTGCTAAACATAGAATTAAACAAACTAGAATCCAAATATATTGTAGATCCCCAACCCCAAACATTGGCAGAGATTAAAACAACTCGGAACAGCATAAATAAGATCAACCAGTTAAGATCAGAAAGAGAAATATGGCGCTATCAACAGACATACCATCATCAAAATAATAAAAATAGTAAATTACTAGCCTCACAAGCAAAAAAGAAAAAAGAAAAAAAGAGAATTCCTGTTATTATAGAGCAAGGAAGATATATGTCGTCCCCACTAGAAATTGGTCAAGCCTTTACTAGATATTACCAGGAATTATACAACTTGGAAACAGGTTCCTTCAGTAAACCCAGGCTAGAAGAGATTCAGATATTTTTGGATGAGATACAACTTCCTAAGTTAACTTCGGCTGACCAGGTGGAATTAAATAAGCCAATTACACAACAGGAGGTCCTTCAAGTGATTAAACATCTTAAACCCTATACCACCCCAGGGCCAGACGGATATACTAATCTCTTTTATAAAACATTTTCACAAATTCTGACTCCCCTACTCACAGAAACGTTTAATGAAATTAAAACGACCGGAACTATGCCAACAGAGATGACAAAGGTAGCATTGATTATGATCCCTAAGCCCAAGTTGAATGCACAACTCTGTGCTAACTACAGACCCATCTCATTGCTAAATGCAGACATAAAATTATATGCGAAAATCCTTAGCCTTAGAATTCAAAGATATATAGGGAAACTAATTTCAATAGAACAAATGGGATTTGTAACTGGTAGACAGGGCACGGAAAATATCAGAAAACTTATGAATTTGAGTGAGATTGCAAGACTAAAAAGTACTCCCACCCTATTCTTGTCTCTAGACGCAGAGAAAGCGTTCGACAGAGTAGGGTGGGATTACATGAGAATGGTGTTGCTCCAGTTTGGCTTTGGGGAATTCGGGACCAAGGCAATAGGAGCCTTGTACAGATCTCCCACTGCAGAAGTAAGTGGTATTGGCTTTAGAGCAACCCCTTTTAAAATTACTAACGGTACTAGACAGGGTTGTCCCCTCTCCCCTACATTGTTTGCATTAATGATTGAACCATTGGCAGAAGCTATTAGGTCATCTCCATTGATTCAGGGCATTCGAGTAGGAGAGAAGGAATATAAAATCAGTTTATACGCAGACGATGTGATCTTATCACTTACTAGTCCGGAAGACTCCCTTAGTCATTTAATAAGGCTAATAGACAAATATAGTAAAGTGTCTTATTACAAATTAAATTATAAGAAATCAGAAACACTCTGTTTTAATGTCTCTACGAATCTGTTCTCTAGATTAAAGGCTAATTACCCGTTTGATTGGAACTCAAACTCAATTAAGCACCTAGGTATTGTTATATTGGGAAATATACAGAAAACAGTGGATAGAAATTATAAAGATCTTTTTTATAAATTTCGAGATATTATAGACAACTGGCGGAAGGACAGATTTTCCTTTTCAGGGAAAATAGCGGTAGTTAAAATGATGCTACTCCCCAGATTAAATTATATACTTATGTGTATTCCTTTTAAGATCCCTAAAGGCTGGCTGAAGAAATTACAACGGACAATCAATGTGTTTATCCACCAATCCAGATACATAAGACTTAAAAAATCGACCATGGGAAGAAACTTCTTAAAAGGAGGAATTTCCTATCCCTTACTACAACCATACCAGGAAGCTAATTGCGTAGTTCACGCATTAAAATGGTTAGAAACACCACATAAATTACCCTGGACAGAAATAGAAAAAGCTTTAAATCCTAAATTCTGTTTATCAGCATTGGTTTTCGGGGAAAAGCTATCTAATAAATATCTAGTCTTAGGATCATTTGTCATGAAAGAAATACTAAAAAACTGGAGACAAATTAACAGGAAATATAAATTAATCCCTAAGGGTAGTCTCATTACCCCGCTAAATTCTTTAATTAATTTAAATATGTCAAGTATCACTAAAGACTGGAAGAGTAAAGGATTACTATCTGTAGGAGACACCGTTATTAATGGGAAAATTGCCTCTTTTGAGCAAATCCAGAAACAGTTTAAAATCTCAGGAGAAGGATGGTTAGCATACGAAGCATACAGAGTTTCTTGCGGGATAACTAATGCAGATTTACAAAATAAGAAAGAGTTAAATCCCATGGAAAAAATTCTCCATAAATTAGAGAAAAAAACACTTAATATCTAAATGTTTTAATATTATAAGATCAGCTGGAGAACACTCCAAAACTCAAGGCATGAAACAATGGGAACTGATGTTAAACCTAGAAATAACTGAAACAGACTGGGACACAGCGTTAAAAGTGACTAACAGGTTTATTAAACAAACAACATATAGAGAAACCTTCTTTAAAATAATTAATAACTGGTATATCACACCGATAAGGGTAGCACAAATTTCCCACTCTCCAGCTGATAGATTGTGCTGGAGAGAATGTGGTAATCCTGCCAATTTGTTGCACCTTTTATGGGACTGTCCTAAAATTAAACCGTTTTGGGAAGAATGTTACGAACTACTGAATAAGACGGTTGGGAAACCTCTCCCTTTTAATGGAGAATGTAGTATTTTACATATCTTCCCAGATGATGTATCCATTGAGAGGAAAGCAATGGCGATTACTATTTTATCAGTTGCAAAGAATATACTAATCCAAAACTGGAAGGATAAAACTCCCCCCCTCTGTGTTGACATCATCTGGAGAGTAAAATATATTCGAGAACTAGAAGCAAATTATGTACTAAAGGAGTATACTAGGATAGACCCAGTTAAATGGAAATTATGGGATAAGACACAAGGAACTTCAAGTCAAATTTAACTCAATCTTCTAGGTGTGAATGGAAGGTGGAAGTGGATGAGTGATTATGTTGTTTTAACTGAGCACTGTATAATCGATGAAACAGATTTGTTAAAATTGAACATTTTTTTATGTATTTGTAATATTGGAAAACTAATAAAAAAAAAAATTAAAAAAAAAAAAAAAAAAAAAAGAAAATAAAAAGTATAAATAGTTAGGAATGTTTGCAAAGTGAACTGGCAGATATTCGTGTATTTTTTTTATAACTATTTTGAAAGAAAATGATCTTTTGTTGCAAAATTATAATACTTTTTCAATAATGGATTAGAAATGTATATGGTACGAGAAGATGTCCATTTAATGTAAGCAACAGTCCTTGCTCTCGTGATCACACTTTCTCATCCAAATGCTGTACATAGTTTCTGACCCAGTAAATCATATCCATATGAATGGAAATGTTTCTTAGGCATCCTCAGTATGTGCTAGCACTGCCCACCATTTACATGAATGATGAAGTAGGTTAAACATGAGCATCTAACTACATACCTGTCATTTTAATATGACAGAAACCAATTAAAGAAGTGAAAACTCATCAATGATTATTACTTTGTAATTTATAGTGTTGCAATATACTTGATATAAATCCAGAATTAGCCTGTCCACAGATTCCCTAGCTGGAGATTGAAATTGAGTTGCATGATAGTGAGCTTAGCTGCCTTAATTATTAATGCACTTGCAGTAAATTTATTTTATTTACATAAGTAGGAATATAGTTGAGATTTACTAATTGAATAATTTTACAGTACACATAAGAGGACATTCTACACAGTACAAGAAAAACAATGGGCCTCATTCAATTAGGAGGCGCAAGTTCTGGAGGTATAGGCCATATGTCTGCGGGCCTCCAGTGGACCTGCCGGGTCCACAACTTATGTGCTATTCAATTAGCCAAGCTATACAAAGTAGCATTTGTGAGCTTGAACATAATCGATGACGCAAGGCTGTAACTCCCGGTTAGAAACAGCCAAAGGAATGTGGGTCCGATCGTGACCCATGGTTCAAGCCTGTAGGACTTTGAAATCCAACCTCCATTTTCCATTTAAGTTCTATGGGTTTGAATTATGAGTGACGATCAGACCCAGATTCCAGATATAATGCAATATTGATAAAGCCGTAAATATGATATTCTATTACATGCGAGTTCCATTATATGTATTAACACATTGATTGCCAGGATCGATATAACACGGAGATTAGCAATGAAATGAGATATTTTGTTACGCCGATTTGCTAGCTTGCGAATTTTGTGCTATTCATTCTAAGACCTAACATCACTTTCCCTTTTACTAAAAGTACAGTACTATTTTTTTATTTGCCCTAAAAGTACTCCGGTCATTAAGCCCTTTGCGAGTCTTCCTTGGTACAGGTAACTTGTGGACTGACTTTTGCCATTTGCGGGCTTTGCAGGGTGGTTAGCGAGGGGGACTCGGAGCAATTGAATAGCAATTTGTGATTTTAATGTTCAGAACTATTGCGGCTGTGAAAGATCAAAGGCTTGGAGGGGCATTTACTTGCGATTTACACCATTACAATGAATCACAGCCCGGAGCCTGTAACTTCATCGGAGCTTGCAAGAAGATTGAACAGCAAATTAAGGTACGAGCTCCATTTCCGAGCCCGGACCTCCCAAAAGCCTTAATTAAATGAGGCCCAATGTATATTTAAAAACTTTGAGTCTGACTAAAAGCATAACAAAGCTTGAAAAAAGTCATCAAGCCTATTTTTAATTAGAAAAAAAAAAATTTAAGTCTTTGCTGAATCCTGGAGATATTAATGATACAGTGCTCTAAATTGTGTGTTTCAGAGGTAGACAAATAGAAAAAAATCCCAGTGAAACTTTGCCAATTGTCTCAAAAGGGGAAAAAAATAGAATTCATTCCTGACCCCCTGACTCCATTTTTAAAGTTATCTATTGAGTCCGCTGTCACCACCTCCTCTGGTAGAGAATTCCATTGTTTAACCACCCTTCCTGTGAAGAACTATTTTCTTTCTTTAAGGTGGAATCTTTTTTACTTCTAACCTCAAAGGATGTCCTCTTGTCAGTTTTTGGTACAAAAAGTTCACTTGACAGAGATTTATACCGATCCTGGATATATTTATATAAGGTAATCATATCCCTTCTCAGCCACCTTTTTTCTTGAGAAAATAAGTGTAATTTGGTTA
This sequence comes from Discoglossus pictus, assembly GCA_027410445.1. Lineage (NCBI taxonomy): Eukaryota > Metazoa > Chordata > Amphibia > Anura > Alytidae > Discoglossus > Discoglossus pictus. Next base: position 15,377,226 of record CM050171.1, on the reverse strand, counting down.
GTCTTTCTTCATAACTTAGCCCCTCCATTCCCATTCTAACCTCTATATTCAAATTTAAAGTCAATACACTAGTTTTTGAAGAGTTTAATTTATAATATGATACCTTACTATACAGTTCAGTATTAGAAAACAGATACTTAAAGAGGTCTCAGGATTTGTTACTGTAACTATAATATCATCCGCGAACAGGGTGATTTTATTTACTAATATACATGTTATTATGCCAGTAATAGACTTATCTTACCTAATCAATTCAGAGAACAGCTCAATGGACAAGGCAAAGATCAAAGGTGATAACGGGCATCCTTGCCTTGTCCCGTTGCTTATTGGAAAAGTTTGAGAATTAAATCCTATTCCTTATTAACCCTTATAAAGAAGAGTGAGGCTTACAGGTCTGTACACACTTCCACATAAAAATACATACAGTTGTGCTCAAACGTTTGCGTACCCTGACAGAAATTGTGAAATTTTGGCATTTATTTTGAAATTATGACTGATCATGCAAAAAATAATTATTGAAGGATAGTAATTATATGAAGCCATTTATTATCACATAGTTGTTTGGCTCCTTTTTAAATCATAATGATAACAGAAATCACCCAAATGGCACTGTTCAAAAGTTTATATACCCTTAGTTCTTAATACTGTGTATTGCTCCCTTTAGCATAAATGACAGTGTGCAGTCTTTTGTAATAGTTGTCTATGAGGCCCCTAATTCTTGCAGGTGGTATAGCTGCCCTTCGTCTTGGCAAAATGCCTCCAGGTCAGGCAAAGTCTTTGGTCGTCTTGCATGAACCACACGTTTGAGAACTCCCCAGAGTGGCTCGATGATATTAAGGTCAGGAGACTGTGATGGCCACTCCAGAACCTTCACCTATTTTCTGCTGTACCCACTGAAGGGTCAACTAGGAGTTGTCGATCATATTGTAAGCAGTTTTTTTTTTTTGTGGCATTGGCGCAGTAAATATTTTTTTCTGGCAACTCGACCATGCAGCTCATTTTTGTTCAAGTATCGTCGTATTTTGCTCCTTGAAACAACCAAACCATCTTTTTCCAGAGCAGCCTGTATTTCTCCTGAGGTTACCTGTGGGATTTTATTTGTATTCCGAACAATTCTTCTGGCAGTTTTGGCTGAAATCTTTCTTGGTCTACCTGACCTTGACTTGGTATCAAGAGATCCCTGAATTTTCTCTTCTTAATAAGTGATTGGACAGTACTGACTGGCATTTCCATGGCTTTGGACATCTTTTTATATCCTTTTCCATCTTTATGAAGTTCCATTACCTTATTACACAGAACGTTTTTTTTCTGTTCCCCATGGCTCAGTATCTAGCCTTCTCAGTGCATCCACGTGAGAGCTAACAAACTCATTGACTATTTATACACAGACGCTAAATTGCAATTTAAAAAGCTGCAGGTGTGGGAAATTAATGTTTGATTGCCATTTTAACTTGTGTGTGTCACCTTGTGTGTCTGTAAAAAGTGATGCGCTCCAGTGGAAATGAGTTTGATATCTTTTTTCTGGGATGTGTTCAGCTATGTAAACAGCACCATGTTGTTAAGCAGTAATTGGCTTTATAGGACACAATCTTGTGTAAATATTTCACACGTTCTAGAAAATCTCTCTGTCAAAAGCTGCCTTTGCTCAATGAAAAAAAAATAAACTCCTACAGGACTTGCCTCAGCATATGCTAGCATTGCCCACCGTTTACAGAAATGGAGAAGTAGGTTAAACATGAGCCACTAGTTATTTACCCATCATTTTAATATGCTGGAATTCAGATAAACCAGTGAATCAATCAATATCTATCTATATCTATTAACATATGAATGGAAATGTTTCTGAGGCATCCTCAGTATGTGCCAGCACTGCCCACCATTTACAGGAATGGGGAAGTACGTAAATCAAGAGCCACTACCTATTTACCTGTCATTTTAATTTAATTTACTGGAAACCAGATAAACAAGTAAAAAATCATCAATAATTATTACTTTGTAAAGAATAGTGTTGCAATATACTTGATATAAATCCTGCATTAGCCGGTCCACAGATTCACTAGCTGGAGATTGAAGATAAGTTGCATGATGGTGAGTTCAGCTGCATTGATTATTACTACAATTGAAGTTATTTGATTTTATATAGGTAGAAATATAGCTGAGAATTACTACTAGTCAGTATATTTGAATACTTTTACAGTACACACGAGGGGGCTTTCTACACAGTACAAGAAAACAATGCATGTTTGAAAACTTTGAGTCTGACTAAAAGCAGAATTAAGCCTGGAAACAAATTATTTAAGTCTATTTCTAGTTAGAAAATAAGCTTCTGCATCTCCATCTCCTAATTTATGCTCATCTTTCTTGCCTGCTTTTCCCATCCCTTCTCCTAAATTTCTGCATTTCTATTGAAAGTATAAATAAATAGATGGCTCACTTTTGTTCATTTTCAGGTTCCTTCCTTAGCACGCATATATATATATTTATGTTTACTGGCAGGCTATGTTATATTATATAGGCGATCAATTTACATATGGCATAGACCCCCTACATGTAATATAAGTATAAAAGTGATCAGCCTATTTTTTAAATATGAAAACAAGTCCTGTAGTGTTTTTTTTCATTGAGCAAAGGCAGCTTTTGAAAATTCTAGAATGTGTAAAATATTTACATAAGATTGTGTCCTATAAAGACAATTACTGCTTAACAGCATGGTGCTATTTACATAGCTGAACTTATCCAAGAATACAGATATCAAACTCATTTCCTCTGGATCACATCACTTTCGCATAAACTGGCAACATATAGTGAATTGTTTATCCATTTGAAACGTATAATACAGAATACATAAATGCTCATTTTACTATTTCTATTGATCTAAAATGGCTGCTACATGTCAAAATAGGAATTTTAGTGAGTGGTAACTATTTTAATTGACAATTTTCTTCCTTGCAGAACAATTTCCTGTTATATGCCATTAGTGCGGCACTCTTGGTAACAGCCTGCAATGGCCAGTGTAATGCTGTAAGAAATGAACTCACAGATGGTAAGAAAATATTACTGAGGCTTAATACATTTATTGTACAAAGTAATGCATTTGACACCTAATAAAACAGCAGCCTTATACCAGAAATATTTCCATAAAAAAAAAAAAAATTCTCAATCAGTTAGTTTTGGTAATAACTGACCTCAAATAATAGAAGTAGAATACTGATCAAAATATGTTCAAAAACCTTTTTTAGAAACTAAACATTTTTATTTCATAGGTTGCATTGTTAATGGAATAAAATACCAACTCAATACTGAATGGGATGCTCCGGACTGTTTTACATGCACATGTTCTGCAGGAGCCTACACATGCTGTAAAAAGTAAGTTGCCAGCTGTTGAATTTGAATATTATTATATACTAGAATATTGCCCGTCAAAAAATGACGGCAATGAAATTGTAAGTGAGCTAATGCTGTTTGGTGTATGATAATCAAATAAATAATACATTAATAAAGTAATATACTTTACCTATTGTGAAGTAATATATGCAGCATTGTGTTGAAGAGCTGACAATCTGTTTGGATGTTGCTGCAGCATCAGTGCTGTGGAGCTGCTGTGTAAGTGTCATGAATGTGTGCAGTGTGTAGTGTAATAGTGTGCGTGCGCAAGGAAAATCCATTAGGGTAGCTGTGCACTTCCGGATTGTATAAGTTATTGTTCTAAAATGTCGCCTAATGTGTGGTATGCGGCTGTGGCTGATTTAGCGTCCTTCGTTTCGGATGTCGTCCGACTTTTTCGTAATATCCGTAGCTTTTTGGTAGTGTTTTGCGTGTTTAGGGTCCTTTTGCCTCGTTTTTGTTTTGTTCGGCGGCAATTTTTTTCTCTCGCTTAGGTGATTTTCGGGTGTCTAAACTCCGAATTTTGGAGTTAAATGGAGGTGTAACTTCACTTGCAGAGGCCCTGGGTGCACCACCTTGCTGTGGGTAATCTTTGTATGTGTTTGTTGTGTGTATTTATTGTGTTTCTAATGTGTTTGGGGTCGCGCGGGCTGCGTCTTTGTTTTTTATCTCGTATGTCTTTTTCGGCAATTCCGTAGGTGTTTGGTGGTGTTTTGCGACTTTAGACTGCTGTAGCCTTCTTTTCGTTTTTTTCGGCGGCCATTTTTTCTCTCGCTTAGGGGATTTTTTAGTGTCTAAACTCTTTTATTTGGAGTTAAATTTAGGTGTAACTTCAGTTTTCGAGGTCCTGTGTGCCCCCCCTTGCTGTAGGTAAGCTTTTTGTGTATTTGTTGTGTGTATTTATTGTGTTTTTCATGTTTTTATGTGCACAGGTTTCGGACGATTTTTGCGAGGTCTTAATGTGTCGTAATGTGTCTCGTATTTTGCTTTCGTAACTACTTAAATTTTGCGAGGTCCGCAGTTTCTGCCAAGGAGTGCCTTTGGCGCTCCATGCCAGCAACTGCGGCCCTCGCTATGCGAGCCCGCGGCCCTCGCAAAGCGAGGGCCGCAGCGGTCGCTACGCCAGCCTGCAAGCGTTGGCAACGCAGCCCGCTTGCTCACAACTATATATGTGATACAACTTAGTTTAGTAATTGCCTAATGAGCAAGTAGGAGTAACATCTCATATCAACTACTCCAAGAAGAACAACAATAAAAGCAATATGGAAGTCATAATCTAGGAATTTCACTGTACATCTTGTTAACCTCAAAAGTTGTTGGTCTAGTCTTTTAAACAATTAACTGCAGAAAACAAAGGGTGAGAGAGAAGTTCTTTTCTTGTCTGCTACACATTTTAAAAATACCATATATACTGGAGTATAAGCCGACTTTTTCAGCACATTTTTTATGCTGAAAAAGCCCCCCTCGGCTTAAGCTCGAGTCCCAAAAAAATCCTCCTCCTTCTCCCGTTATCCTCCTCCTTCCCCCGTTATCCTCCTCCTTCCCCCGTTATCCTCCTCCTTCCCCCCTTATCATCATCTTGTTTCCCCCATAACCTCCTCCATAGTACACCCTCTCCAATCCCTATCCCCCTTCCTCCTTACTTGCTACTATGCTCCGATGAGCTGATGCTGATCCTGACGCAGCAGCACGTCTTCCGTACCCGCATAAGCTAATGACGTGACGCGCATGTGACAAAAAAAAATACCCTCCGCGGGTCCAAAAAATACGAAGTTAATGGCCGAACCACGCACATCCAAAAAAACAACAAAAACACAAATAAAATAAAAAATCACACACAGCACGGGGGGGCAGCCAGGATTGCACGCAAATTTACACAGAATTTGACGAGTTTCGGCATTCGAAAATTGCCTAAGCAACAAAAAAAATGTAGTCCGGAAAAAACTAAAACGAGGCTACACGATCCCTAACCATGCAAAACACTGCCAGGCACATAAGACTTTTACCCAGGACAGTACGAGGTACAAAATACACTATTAGGAAGGATGGAAAATGCTCGAGACCCGCGTAACACATACACAATCGCCACCATTTTACAACACTAACTTGCAACTAATAACATTACAAATCTAAAATGGAGCTTTACACAACTAAACAAACGGATTGCCCTCATGCACGCAGCCTATTTACACTGCACACTGCACACGTTGCTCACACGTACACGTCAGCTCAGCAAGAGTGCAAATGTACATTATATGCTGCAGGAAAATTAAAAAACATTGTTAGAATATTGATTGCTGCATATATTAATTACAAATAGGTAAAGTATATTAATTTATTATTTAATTAATTAATTATTATCAAAAAATAGATAAATAAAAAATAAAAATAGCAGAGTAGAGGCTCGCAGTGAGCGCCGGGGCTCACAATCAGCACTGAGGTTGCTAAGATGAACAAAAGTACACAAGGGGAGAGGCTCGCAATGAGTGCCGAAGGTACTCAGAGGAACAAAAGCCTTACTTTGTGTGGCAAACAGCATTTCTTGCCTTACAATTGCCTTACAATATTCATTTTTTTTGCCTTTTTTTCTAGTCAGTCTATCTCTTTGTGATAATTAATATCTATAGTCACTATTCTACAACAGTGGTGTGTTATAATTCTATTCTGTGTCACATATGCAGACAGGGCCAATGAGTGGCTAGTTAATATTTCATACATAACTAATAGCTCATATAATATTGTACTGTCAGCTCTACACAAGACTTTAGTTGCCAGCTCTGTGGGAGCATGAATAATACATTCTGGAGAAATTAGTTAAGTATAGCATACCTCGGTGGAATAATAACACTTATGCGCTACCACTTTAAAAATGTTGCATGGAAGAACACTGCTTTGTGACATTCATATGAAAATATTTAAGAGAGCAACTCCAGTGTGGAATAATAAAATTAATTGGCCATTACCTTATGATCGTTGCGTGGAAGAACAATACTCCGGGCATATATGCATAAATATTTAATTATATGTAAAATGTAATTAGTCAGTAATTTAGCTTCTCAAGTGACTTGCAATATAATTATAACAGGTTTGATAGAGCTCTGTGTGGGTTAACACTTATTTGGATTCATCCATTGTGTACAAACTACAAGACTTGAACATGTTTTATTAAATCTGCTTTTTTTTAAAAAAATATATAATTATGCAGTTTACTTGTTGTTTATAAGTATTTACTATTATGTAGAAAACTTACACGAGTACAGTGCAAAGTGAACAAGAATTATCATTTGTTCATAACTTGTTTATGTCTTCCAGATATAGCACCCCTACTGAGTTTAGCAGTGATTGCATCTCATTCCTTGATGAGAAGAACTGTATTTACAGAGTTGTGAGAAAGGATGACCCGTCCAAGAGTTGTGAAGTCACTGCAGCCGTTGGTTAAAGTGGCCTTCCACCAAAATTAAAGTATCAATTGATTTACTTGTATTAACATTGTTATATTCATTATAGCTTAAGGGCATGTTGGTCCTGCTATGTGCTATGCACCATCATACAAGGAGTGGGAAAGCATATGGGGAAAAAGTGCTTTCCTTTTTAAAATTGCTGGTAAATTAATTGAGCTTTTGAAGTTAGTGTTTTTAGGATGCTTCTAACCTTCTCCTACATAATAAACGGCACTGTTTCTCACAAATTGTAATGCATACAGAGCCAAAGCCTAATACTAAATGTACATGACTATTAAATTGCAGCTCTTGTCATTATGAATCTGCTCTCTGCCTTTATGTGTTTTTAAGTATTTTTTATTTAATTACAAGATGGAGCAAATATACATTAACACATATATATGTATATGAAGAGTGATGTAGCCGTGAATGTCCAATATTCCAAATGAAGAATCAGAGTATTGCAGTATATGGTGATACCTTTTTATTGGACAAACATTTTAGTTACAGTGAAAAGGTTTTGAACAGTGTTCACTTTATCAAATTAAAAGCAATACTGGTTAAGATGTTACCTTTTGAATTAGAATTACATGAAAAAATGCTAAAAAATAACAAACCCACATGGTACAGAAGACAGATAGATAGATAGATAGATAGATAGACAGATAGATAGATAGATACATAGATAGATAGATAGATAGATAGATAGATAGATAGATAGATAGATAGATAGATAGTAAAAGTGGTGGTAAAGAATTAGATAAATAAGGGGGTTGTAATGCTTTCAAAACGAGTAATTAAACTAAATTAAATTCTTAATGTAACAGTAAACGAAAACATAAATAATTATTCATAGCACATACTTTTACCCACTGCACCATGTCACTGCGTGATATGCAATGCTTATAAAAAATCTAAATCAATAAAGCTAAAAAATAAAAGACCAGCTTTTTATGTTAAACATATTTTTTCGGTTACCATTAATTAAATAAAAAATACATCTGCAAACTGCAGAAAATCAAAGCATTTGCTTGAAGATATCATTTAAAAACACAGAGCCTCATTCAATTAGAAGCCCGCATCTCGCAGTATACAAGCCTGCTGTTACGCCATAAACCATGCAATCGTAGGTAGCATCTCAGAGGGTGAACATGATCAATTAACCAAGGCCGCAACCCCCCATTTAGAAACAGCCAATAGAAAAGGAGACCGTCATCATTACGGCAGTCTAAGATGGAGGTTACATGTCAATAATTTAGGTTCGGGGGTCCGATATGCGATCAGACTTGCAAAACCGCAAAACACAAAATAATAAAATTAATTATAATTTCTGCCTAAAGATTTGATGTGCTGCGGTTTGCACATGTATTTTTAATATTCGTTTGAACTAAAAAATAGGTTTAACATGACATGTGCATAAACTAGTCCTTTAAGCAGACTTTATAAGCATATAGAAACAAAAGACAGACCTCATATAAACCTATATATCACCATATATAAACTTAGCACCAGTTAATCACACTCTTTAAGAATAACAAAAAAAAACTTGACTTTGGGGTGACAGAATCTTTTTAAATAACACTAAGCTAAGTCTATGTTTAAACTCCAATAAATTAAAAAGATAAGAGAAGTAGATCAATATTTATCTTTTTATTGAAAAAGAATCATATTTACAAATTAAAACAGTTGTTTTGTATAACCACAAGAAGCAGAATTTTTTTTTGTTTGTTTTGTTGTAAATATACTTTACCATGTTTTAGGTTCTATGATTTATTACTATTTGGAGCTAGAGATAGTAGACCGGACAGTTGGCTTATTAAAATCCAGAAGGAGAGGGTATATCACAGATTCTGTCCTCCCTGCGGAGTAATTGGGGGAGCAATCGGGGGATAGGTGAACTAAATGACCCTCTGGTGAAAACCATTTATTTTCAGCTGCAAGCTGGGTAAACATTGAGAAATTAGGATGATGCTGTAGCCTACTGAAGAGCATTTTTAAGGGCTAGAGACACAGATGCAGCCTAAATGCAAAATATATCGAAATAAAATAACCATAAGCCCTCCCTACTAACAGCTGGGAATATAAGTCCCTATAACATTTTATCCACTGAAAAAAAGGAGCTGCTGTTTCCCTAAGGTAATTACATTTCTGGGTTGAGTGTAATAACATATTAATTCTATGCATAAGGTTTATGAAAATTGGAAATATGTGTTCATATAATTGTTTTTATACTATATGTGTTTCTCTTAAAATAATTAAGTACCAGAGGTGTATAATTAATAGAAGTGAATGTGAAAAGATCTAATATTAGGTGTAAGTTAATATAGTTCTAACTGAAAATGTGAGCCTCAAATGAGGTCTCTAAGGGAATAAAACATTAATAGGGCCCCTGATTATAGGAAGTGAAGCAATAAGTACTAGTATAAGGGACTGATTAACCTGCAATGATGAGAAATAGAGATAACCAGAAAACTAAAAGTAAAGCGAAAGAGAGAAAAAAAAAATAAGGCCTCAAATGCAATTTTGCCAATTGAATAGGGCTCTATATAAGCACATAGCATATTTTTTACAGACATTTTTAGTTAGTGAAGATCTTGCTTTTGGATAGACGTTTGTCATGAATCAGCCAGTGGCCATATTGGATTTGGTGTGAACTATGCTGGGGCCATTTTGTGACTGGCAGCAGTGGCCATTTTGGGCTGGGTTATCTTCCACATGCTGTTGCCATGTGGAAGAACAAAAGGTTTGGGGCCCACTTGTTATGGATATATGGTTATGTTGTGGTCTAGGGGATAAAGTATTATAAGTTTATCCCTTAGCATATTCCCATCCCTTACATGTTTAGGCTCATTGTAATGGGTGTCATGTGAGGGAGCTGGTGGGATGTGATGGTTGTATGTGTGTGAAACATTGGGTGTTATATTTGTAAATATGAATGTATGTTATTATATTAGTATGTCATTATATTGTGGAGGGGAAGCCAGTGAATACAGGCAAGCCTCCTTTGTTCCCAAAGGCCTGTTAATCCCATTAGCTAAGTATCCAGCAGGGAACTAACAATGGGAAGCTCACAGCTGGAGAGCAGACAGGCAGGCACCCAGAAACAATGGGATGGCCTGAAGGCTTCTCAGCCTTCATAACATGGGCACAGGAGAGTAAAAGACATGCTTTGCCCTGGAGAGTCAAAACCCAAATTAATTAGTTGGCCTCGCCTAGTGGGCGGACCTGGGAGGGGACTATTGGTTCACACACAGTTCCCCTTCATGATTGGCCAGACGTCATTTGGGGCTGGCTAACGGTAGCCACTTCCCCCATTCTTGTGTGATGTGGTTAAATATGCTGTTCTAAAATAAAACATGGTTCATAATTTTCATCAAGACTTTGTGTGCAGGTGTATTATTTACCCAGGAACATATGCTAGTAGAGGAGATCGTTTCTGACTCCCTGACAGGTTTCCCAGCGCACACTACCTTAGGCTGGGACATATGCTCTTGCATCCGCAAAGAAGGTCCATTGGTCTGAGTCACCCAAATCTTAGGTCTAAAACCTACAGGAGATAAGAGGACTAGGATTCTCTATACTCCATCATCATTGTAGGTTGTGACAACGTTCACTAACTAAAAACCTATATAGAGAGTTTATTAGGAGTGGATGAACACCTAACTACTTCAATTATGAAAGGTTTACTAAAGGACTTTCAGAGTTCGATTAAATTTGTGCTAATAAAATAAATAGCTGTAACGGAACCCATCACTGTTTTACCCTGTTTTATGATTATTATGGTTAAAATATGATCCTACTATTATACTGCATGTATGTTGGTTTATGCTCTGCAGAATATTGGCCCAGACTAGTGCAGACCTTGGCATGGGAGATAATCCTGTTACAGAGACTCCGCATAAGATAAGGAAGTCTATTGTATAAAGTGTTTTCATTCTAAGATAAGAACAAAGAAGGATGATCTAATCCATGTCTGATTGTATCCAAGTTGCCAGGTAGCCTCAGGGAGGTGTGACTCACCTATTGTCCCTATAGGTGTATTGTGTGGCCAACTATGGGGGATATGTGAACTGTCTGTGTGTTATGTGTAAAAGATACTTTTACTAACTTTTGAACCCCTGGTCTGATTCATGCCATTTTTTAATATGTTGTTCCCCTGGGTGAGAGCTATTGAACGGTGCTTAAAGGTGTACCCCCTGTTTTGGGGTACATCCAGAATGTGGTTAAAATTGTGTCTGTTTTAATTGTGTTTCCTGTTATCTGAGGGGAGGAGACGTGGGGGTTGAACCATGTATATAATTGGCTGTTGTGATAATTATGTGGGTGTAGCCCTTCAGAGGGCACCATTGCATAAAATGAGATCCCCTGTCATTAAAGTTTACTACTTGACCCTTCAAAACGTAGCCTCGTCTCATTCTTGGAGGGGATTGCTATATCATACTGGGGATTGCTGTGCGCTGCATACTCCCTGGGAGCTTTAAGCTACGGCGGTTGTGGAGTCTGTGGTAGTGTGGTGTCCGGTGCGGTGCTTGTAGGCCTCGACGCGAACTAGGACGCGTCCATCAATGGAGGTACCTGGTCGGGGTGCCAAGAGATCTGTTACATTGATGGCAGTGGTGGGATGTAAGAGGAAAAGCAGCACGGAGACACATCGGTAACGTTTGGAGTTACAAATTGAGGGCAACGCTAGTATCCGTACAGCGCCCCTGGCTACAGCAGGATGGAACCGGCTAGTTTTCAGACAGCGTTCCATGATGAGGAGGAGGAGGCGGCCGCGGACTACAGGGATGCAGACAGAAAGGAACTCTGGTATGATGCCCTGGAAGATGCCCAATGGCGGCGAGGTGAGAGTCTCCCCAGTGATGAGCAGCGGCTACAGAAGCGTGTGGCGATGCGGATGTATCTATTGGGAGAGCACCCCTTTGATGAGTGGGTGACAAGACTAGAGACCCTGGTATGGCGAGAGCTCTGGCTAGACAACGCATACCAGGCCCTCTGGTGGCATACCGTTCGACTTACCCCCTGGACGTCCGAACACGACTTACCGGAGGGGGATGATTATGATGGCCCGGGGTTATTATGGGATGCCTTGGAGGACGATATTGATCTTGGCAGCACAGAGGGGTCTAGGTTTTGGGACATCTACGACTACCGGGTGGGCATGTATGTCTAGGAAGACGAAGGCGAGGTGAGCAAAGACATGACCCACCTGGTAACGAGAGAGTGGGAGCTGGAGCAGGACTACTAACAACTGCTCAGCTTCGTGCATACTCGACAAGCAGAACCAGACTTCATTGACTGGTCCTGGGATGACCTCCAGATGGCAGGTAGAGATGGGACCGAGGTCTCTCTACTGGCCCTACAGGGGGCAGAAGGTGTCGTCCTTCCCCCCCAGCGGCAGTGTGAACTCCAGGGGGCAGAAGGTGTCGGCCTTCCCCCCCAGCGGCAGTGTGAACCCCAGGGGGCAGAAGGTGTCATCCTTCCCCCCCAGCGGCAGTGTGAACCCCAGGGGGCAGAAGGTGTCGTCCTTCCCCCCCAGCGGCAGTGTGAACCACAGGGGGCAGAAGGTGTCGTCCTTCCCCCCCAGCAGCAGTGTGAACCCCAGGGGGCAAAAGGTGTCGTCCTTCCCCCCCAGCAGCAGTGTGAACCCCAGGGGGCAGAAGGTGTCGTCCTTCCTCCCCAGCGGCAGTGTGAACCACAGGGGGCAGAAGGTGTCGTCCTTCCGCCCCAGCGACAGTTTACCATGACAAGGGGAGACACCAATCTCCCAGACGGCGCAGATGGGACCATGATCTCTGCGCCCACAGCCTGTCCAGATCCCCAACTACCCTCACTGGGACAACCGGAGGAGGGGGTAAGTACAAATTCCCTTCCCCAGCTAACTTCTAATGTGGCCCCAGGGTTAACAGAGGAAATGTTAACCCCCACTGACCCCCACGTTTCCCTGGCTACTGAGCCAGAATATGTCCCAAGTACCCCAGTAGAAGAGCTGACAGCCGGGCAGAGTGCAGTCGGCCTCTGCCCTCCCTTTGTCCCTTGTACAGAGCAGGATGTCCTGCAGGTTATACCAGCAGAAGAGCTGGCATCAGGGCAGAGTGCCGCTGGCCTCTGCCCCTCAAGTCCCCTCAGCGTGTTGCCCCATCACCACAGTGAAATATCCAGGTGCAGTAACGGTTTGTTGTGGGTGGGCTGCTCTTGCACTTTGTTGTTGTGGGGGGGCTGCTCTAGCACTGGTTTATTGTGGGTTGGTGGATCGTCTAACGGAGGCACTGACCAGCAGAAGGTCAGGTGCCTGGTTAGACTTCCCCCCAAAGGGGAGATGTGTGACGATGTGCCCTTCGCCACTTTGTCTTGGAGAGGACTGTTTGCCAGCCTCCTGCCCTGCGACTATGGCCCTGGGACATATTGCCCTTTAAACACAGTATTCGGCCATACCAGAGTGTATGTCACTTATTCTGGCCCTTTACATACAGGGGGGTCATTCGGTACTTGCCCTGTGGGAGCGGTGATACCCCAGATAACTATGCCATGGAGCCCATTCATATAATGAAAGACTATGGGAAAGACTTTAGTTACATGGCAATTGAACTGTGTGAATAGGATCTGAGCGCTATTCGGTAGTTTTGTGCGCTCAGATCCCAGCTATCTGGGGATATGTGAAATGTTAGTAAATGTGAATTGCAGTAATGCTGATGGGTTGTCAAACTAGAGAATTGACCAACAAATACTTTTGTCCGGACATCCCCAGGCCGATCCGTTGGGATCAGACCGTGTATGCCGGCTTATGGTCACGGGGGAGGTGTGTAATGGAACCCATCACTGTTTTACCCTGTTTTATGATTATTATGGTTAAAATATGATCCTACTATTATACTGCATATATGTTGGTTTATGCTCTGCAGAATATTGGCCAAGACTAGTGCAGACCTTGGAATGGGAGATAATCCTGTTACAGAGACTCCGCATAAGATAAGGAAGTCTATTGTATAAAGTGTTTTCATTCTCAGATAAGAACAAAGAAGGATGATCTAATCCCTGTCTGATTGTATCCAAGTTGCCAGGTAGCCTCAGGGAGGTGTGACTCACCTATTGTCCCTATAGGTGTATTGTGTAGCCAACTATGGGGGATATGTGAAATGTCTGTGTGTTATGTGTAAAATATACTTTTACTAACTTTTGAACCCCATGTCTGATTCATGCCATTTTTTATTATGTTGTTCCCCTGGGTGAGAGCTATTGAACGGTGCTGGACTTAAAGGTGTACCCCCTGTTTTTGGGGTACATCCAGAATGTGGTTAAAATTGTGTCTGTTTTAATTGTGTTACCTGTTATCTGAGGGGAGGAGACGTGGGGGTTGAACCATGTATATAGTTGGCTGTTGTGATAATTATGTGGGTGTAGCCCTTCAGAGGGCACTATTGCATAAAATGAGATCCCCTGTCATTAAAGTTTACTACTTGACCCTTCAAAACGTAGCCTTGTCTCGTTCTTGGAGGGGATTGCTATATCATACTGGGGATTGCTATGCGCTGCATACTCCCTGGGAGCTTTAAGCTACGGCGGTTGTGGAGTCTGTGGTAGTGTGGTGTCCAGTGCGGTGCTTGTAGGCCTCGACGCAAACTAGGACGCGTCCATCAACAGAGGTACCCGGTCGGGGTGCCAGGAGATCCGTTACAATAGCAAATAACACCAAACAGATAAATGCACTTTGCAATAGACTAGAAAGTACAAAATATACACAAGATAAAATTCTAGAGGAAAATGTTATATTAACGACAAGAATAAAAAAGGTTGAGAGAGATAATAGAGTTAAAAGTTAAATGTACAAGCCTGGATGATTTTTCCAGACGTCAAAACATCAGATTAATGGGTATCCCTGAGTCCATCTTAATAAAAGATTTATCCCAATATGTAAAAATCTTCTTAGAACAGTTAATAGATCTAGAAGGGCAAGATTGGCTACAGATAGAAAGAGTATATTGTATCCCTTTATCTCAAAATTTAACAGGGGAATAATCAAGGGATGTAATAATCAAATTTTGCTCTCAGATTGTTATGGCCAAGATTTTGAAAGCGGCCTATAAACAAAAAATATTTAACTTTCCTTATGAGAAATTAAAAATATTTGCAGATCTGTCGGGAGAAACATTATCTCAACATAAAGAATTATCAATTAGCACCAACATTCTAAGAGAGAAGATTATTACACCACCAAAGATTATATTGTTTTTATTAAAACGTTAAATATGCTGTCAAAAATGCTCAGGAAGGGGCTAACTTATTTAGAGACCTTGGGCTGTCGACCCAGTTATCGGGTCCCTTAAAGATATATTCTAGAGAGACAGTAAGCAAATGAGAGGGTTTATGAGCTATGGAAATGTTGAAAAGCAGGCATATAAATAGAGTTTCTGTATGCACATTTGAGAACGGTTTTGAATTAGGAAAAAATAATGACTTATTTTTGAATAAGTTATAATAGGGTAAATCCTTTTCATAGATAAACTCACATAGATATAGAAGAACACTATAGAACAATTTTAAATTTACATTTATGAACGGTAATTAAAATATTTAACTTGAAAAATTGTGTATATTTTTGTAAAGGAATTTAATTGAAGATAATTTGAGTTTAATCTGTACAATAGTTGAGATGTCTACAAGGTGCGGTGATAGGTGGATAGGTGGAAAGTAGGTTTGGTGGCTTGGTTGTGTTTCTGTAAGAGGTAAAATTAGGAATATGGAATGCACTTTTGATAGGGTCAGAGGATACAGTAACTAAAAAAATATAAGTCTTAAATAAGAAAAGGGGCACAAGTGTTTGTAGTTTTATATATATTTGTGGACATATTTGTGTGTCCCAGCTCAACTTCCCAGAATGCAGTGTAATAACTGTTTTTTCTCGGAACTCTGAGCTGGAAGTAGGTTTTTTAACTTGCTTTGGACATTCAGGTGTGAACACAGATGTACATTTTATTTACTATATATATATATATATATATATATATATATATATGTATTGGGTAGCACTTACTAAAACGTATAAGGAGCAGAATTTAAAAATCACAGAGATAGATATTAGAAAGGGGAATTATTATTGTAATATACTTAGCATATGAGATCCTCTCTCTCCAAATCAGGGTACAGAGATTTATATTCAAGATTACTAAGCTTTATGCTATAGCAATATGTCCTACTGTAAGCTGATGGATATATTTTAAAAAGAGGGATGTTAAAGGATTTTATTATAATTAATTAATAAGTATTCAAATCATTAACGATTTGACGATGATGAATCACATGAGGACCTTGTCAATGAGGAGGGATCAAGACTCACGTGATGATAACATCGACATCCCAAAAAGAAGGTTTAGACTAAAGGGATATAGATATTTTAATGTATGTAATGTAATTAAGTATGTAAAGTTGTTTTGTACAGTATTTGTTTTTTTCTTTTGTAAGAGGTCTGAAATATGGAAATTGCGCAGAGCAAGAGATTTGGTTACACCTGTTGAGGCCCAGAATCGAGCTGCATTAGATAGATTAAAAAGAGTCAAAATGTCCATGGTTTAAATTTGGCTTTTAAATTACACACAAACATGAGGAGTTTTCAAAGACTAACATAATAATTTGTATTCAGGAAAAACACTGGCAAGATAAGAAAATACCAAATTATAGCAGTGGAGCATATACAGTACTATAAGATATAATGCCACATATAAGTAAAAAGCACTTGTGGTATCTATCCTTTTCAATAAAAACTAGAAAAAACAGTCAAAAGCTGGTAGAATTAGATCAAGAAGGTATATACTTGATTTGGATTGTCTCAATAATAACCAAACATATTCTATTATGAATTTATATGTACCAAACAAAGGCCAAGTGTGTTTCCTGAATTAAAAGATTAAAGCATTTATGAAATTTATACAGGGGAAAAATTATCATATGTGGCGATCTGAAAATGATATTAAACAGTGAACTAGATCGGATATCAATGGGCAGTTCTGTGCTAGATCATCAAGCCTAAAGGACAATTAAGCAGTTTAATAATAGTCTGTTTAATAATAGTCTTTAGAAATATGACTTATATGACTCGTGGAGAGTCTTCCCAATGAAAAGGATTTTTCTTTTTTTTCACATAGACATAAGGTATATACCAGGATAGATAATTTTCTCCTTTATGTGAACACTTTAAATAACAATTTAAAAGTTTAAATTGGTTCTATAACACTATCGGACCATGCAATGTTAATATTAACATTAAAATCAAGTCAAATTCAGTCAAATATTAAAGTGTGGAAATGTAACCATTCTCTAATTGAAGAAGAGAAAAGATCAAATCCATTTGAGAGAGGAAATTATGGAATTCTTTGAACTCAATAAGAAATCAGTTCCTTCTAATGCCATAATATGGAACACATACAAGGCCTACATAAGAGGAATTCTTATAAAACGGCAAAGTCAGGCAAAGCAAAAAAGAGGATTGCCTCTGAGGAAATTAAATTCCATATAAATCTATGTACTTAAGAGAGATCGAACAAGGAGAATTTGAATACTATAAAAAATAAAACAAATAAAAGAGTTACAATTAGAGATTAAAAAAAATATTCCAGAAAAAGAAGATAGATCCATATGGGCCCTCCAGCAGAAATTATATAATTATGGCAGAAAGCCAAGCAGGATGCTGGCAAATAAATTAAATAGAATACATCATAATAGAGAATACATCATAATAGAATAGAGTTAATTAACCTTAATGGTATTAATTATTCTGAGCCAGAGGAGATAGCTGGGATTTTTGCTGAATATAATCAGAAATTATACAATCAGAAAGATGGAGGAGAGTTTATTAAACCTAAAACTAATGAGATCAAAAACTTCTTAGATCAAACTGCCAAAAGTTACAGAATTAGATTTAGAAGAGTTAAATAAGGAAATATCCACAGTAGAGACTGGGGCCGCAATAGCTAATTTAAAACTCAATACTGCGACCAGGTCCTGATGGATACACTAATCATTATTATAAAGTTTGTCAAAAGGCGCTTGTAAATCCACTTAAAGATCTATTTAATTAAATAAAAGAAGAGGGAAGAGATCCTCCTGAGATGCTAGAGGCAATTATCATTACAATTCTAAAACAAGATCAGGATCTTACAACTCCTAAGAATTATAGACCTATTTCACTTTTAAACAGTAATGTTAAAATATATGCAAAGATTCTTGCCAACAGGCTTAACAGAGTAATACATTAATTAATATCTAGTGACCAAACTGGTTTTATAACTGGTAGACAGGGAGCTGACAATACTCAGAGATTAATAGATTTCATATGAAAATTAGGAATAATTTGGCTAGCTTTCTCTCGCTTGATGTGGAGAAAGCTTTTTACCAGGTAAACTGGTAATATATGGATCTTACAATGGCCAAGTTTGTGCTGGGAAACTTCAGAACAAAAGTAATTAAAGCATTGTATTCATCCCCATCAGCTTCAATTATGGGTAAAGGTTTTAAGTCATCTAAATTTTCAATATCTAATGGCACCCAAAAGAGATGTCCTCTCTCCCCGCTAGTCTTTGCATTATTAATTTAACTATTTGCTGAAAAGACCAGGAGCTCTTCTGAAGTGAAAGGGATTGTAATAGGATAATCAGTTCATAAGGTTACGTTATATGCTGATGATGTTGTAGTCACTGTACAAGATCCATTACGCTCTCTCATTCATCTAAATCAAATTATAGATGCATATAGTAAGATATCGAATTATAAGTTAATTATTTCTAAAATAAAAGCTTTGGCTGTAAATTATTCAATTAAAGAACAAGCAGAAATAGAAGCCACATTTAAGTATAAATGGCAGGATAAAAGCTTTAAACATTTAGGAATCACATTCACATGTAAGCCAATGAAAATATATAGAAAACAATTATTTTAAAAGTAAAAATATTGCCAAAATTCTTCTAGAAGATATAGTTCTTAATTTAAGAGCTGGAGAAATGTTGGAAATTATCAGGATATAAATTCTGGTGTAAGTACAACACAAGATGGTAACTTTCTCCTTTTCCAAGTCCCATGATATCAACAGAAATGTTGAAAAATAAATTGGAGCTTCCTTTTTTAAAAGATTGGTTGAAAAGAGGAATTAGATATACAAATGATCTATTTATTAGGGGTGCATTTGGCAGTTTTGAACAACTTGTCAGTAAGTATAATACCCCAAAACAAACCTGGTTAGATTACCTGAAGTTTAAAAAAGTATGGAAAGCTTCAAAATACTCCATTAAAGAGATAAGACCAATTAGTCTTTCAAAAAGATCAAAACCATTTAATATCAAAATGTTATAGGATTTTAAATAATGTATTAGATAATAATAAATCAAGTAAAATGGTTAGCTGGGAGAGAGACCTAGATAAAACTTAAACATAACAGAAAGATTTATTAAAAGTTCATCATATAGAGAAATCCAAAGCAAAATATTAAACAAATTTTATCCGGTTTCGACTCAGATTTCTCAGATATATCATGATGAGAATAAAATATTCTGCTGGAGAAGCTGCTGGCAAGTTGGTTCGCATCTCCATATATGATACAAATGTCTAATTATCCTTACATTTTGGGATCAATGTTTGGCTCTCTTTGATCCACCAAAATTATGGTCTCCTCAGAGCGAATATTGTTTCACTTCTTTCCGGATGATCTCCCTATGGACATTAAAGTTGGATTGCTACAAGTTATCATTGCAGCGAAGTGGATAATTGCCTCTAGGTGGAACCAGATCTCGGCTCCTAGCATAAATGAACTAAAAATGACAGTTAATAAGAATCACACTTTGGAAAGAGACCTCCAAAAATTAGGTATTATTAAAAATTCTACTATTAAATGGAAAATATGTGATTCTCTTGAAAGTGAATAATTTTAAGAATCATGATGTCTGTACTGTCATTTTTTGGGAATATTTTTATCTCCTTATATTTATTTTATTATGTTTATTTTTTTTAAGATCTCTTGTGTAAGATGTGCATGGTAAATAGATATTTAATGTTTTTCTGTATTAACTGCAGGAGCATTATACATTTTCATTATTCAAATTGAATGAATGTTCTTGTAAGCAATATTTTGGTCAATTTGTATAAAATAAAAATGATTTAAAATTACTTTAATTTGTCCCAACTTTCTATTCTTACATTTTTTTCCAATGTCAAAGACATTCATTTATTTGCCAGGAAGTTAGCCCTTACAAAATACTATATAATTAAAGAAGATAGGGAACTACTTGGACTGGACAAAATGACAGTTAATAAGAATCACACTTTGGAAAGAGACCTCCAAAAATTAGGTATTATTAAAAATTCTACTATTAAATGGAAAATATGTGATTCTCTTGAAAGTGAATAATTTTAAGAATCATGATGTCTGTACTGTCATTTTTTGGGAATATTTTTATCTCCTTATATTTATTTTATTATGTTTATTTTTTTTAAGATCTCTTGTGTAAGATGTGCATGGTAAATAGATATTTAATGTTTTTGTGTATTAACTGCAGGAGCATTATACATTTTCATTATTCAAATTGAATGAATGTTCTTGTAAGCAATATTTTGGTCAATTTGTATAAAATAAAAATGATTTAAAATTACTTTAATTTGTCCCAACTTTCTATTCTTACATTTTTTTCCAATGTCAAAGACATTCATTTATTTGCCAGGAAGTTAGCCCTTACAAAATACTATATAATTAATGAAGATAGGGAACTACTTGGACTGGACATTGGAAAAAATGATTTGGTATCCCGTCTGAGAAAAATACCAGCTCATTCACTTATTGTTTAAAAGAATATAGTAATATTGAAGTATTATTTCAACAAGTTTTGAGGGATCTGGAACAAATACCCCACATTCACTGCCAATCCAGAATTAGAGGTGAATGCCTCATTAACCATTAAACCAGACGATAAGAATGGCAACATTGTCATAACCAATAATGACTAATATAACATAATGTGTTACAGAATATTGAATGATGAAACCTCTTATGAGGTTCTGCCTAAAGATCCAACTATTGATTATAATGAGTTGAAAGCCATCTTAAGCCATGCAAAAAATCAGGGCTTTCAATTTTTGCTTCCAAAACATTTGACTGTTGCCACCTTTTATGTCCTTCCCAAGGTACACAAAACCGATACCAGGGCACCCAATTGTCTCTAGGTCTAACAATTTTACTCAGCACTTAAGTACCTATATCGATTATCCGTCGATCCGGCTTTGTTGTCAACTCTAGGAGGATTTGGCGCCCTGTCGGGCCTACAAATTAATGTTGAAAAGACGGAGGCCTTGAGAGTTGGCATACCACATGCAGTCCTGGTGGCTTTGAAAGCGGAGTATAAATTTCAATGGCCCAAAAATTCTATTAAATACTTGGGGGTTAGAATCACCAGGAAGCTGTCAGACATATATAAGGCCAACTTCCCACCCCTATTTAAACAACTAATGGAAGAAATGTGACGATGGGCGAAATACCATATCTCATGGACAGAGCGGATACATGACGGTTTTGCCAAGAATACTGTATTTATTTAGAACTCTCCCAGTCCCGCTAGATATGAAGGAACTAGATAAACTTCAGGCTTCTGTTTTCAATATTATATGGCGAGGTAGGTCGCCGCGTATAGCAAGAAGGACGATGTACTGCCGGAGGTCTCAGGGGGGACTCTCGTGCCCGAACTTGAGACTATATCTGAGAGCGGGGCAGTTCGCGTTTATCCCACTGGCTCATTCGGGTAAGCTACAACCGCTTTGGACCTTCGTGGAAAATTGGCAAATGAGACATCAATCATGGGATACTATAGTCTGGGATGTGCCCCCCTCAGGCGTCAGGCAGCGACACTGTAACCCCATAATATCTTCAACTCTAGCGGCTTGGGCTCGGCTTAAGTCGATTGGCGGCTTGGTTCCCCTCCTATCGCCATTGTTTTCCGTAAGGTCTTTCCCTGAATTTGGGACAGCATTTGGCCTCACCTCTAGACAATGGTTGCTTAGCAGCCCAATGGAAAGAGCAGGAACCTGGTTTTCAGACGATGCTCTGCTATCCCACACCTTCCTTATCACTAAATATCACATACCAGAGAGTGAACTCTGGAATTACAGAAAAATTAGACATTGGATATCCTCACTGTCCCGGGTACATGGGACCCCTAAACATTCCTGGTGGTCGACTATATGTGCAAAATTGCCCTCTATTAAGGACCTACTCTGGTCCTTATATTCTTTTGTGAATGACTCTCTGAACAAACAGAAGCCGAAGTATATGCTCCAATGGGAGAAGGACCTTGGTAGGGAGCTAGATGGAGCAACTTGGAGAGAAATGTCTACCAACTTAACAAAAGGATCATACACATATAGACCTACTTGAGACCTCAGTCAAAGTTTTGCACAGGACCTACTATACTCCCTATCTAATGTCCAGGCTAAATAATAGTCTTAGTGAGGACTGTTTTAGAGGATGCAAAGCTAGGGGAGACTTTCTACATATATGGTGGATGTGTCCATTAGTGCAGAAGGTGTGGAAAGAGACAATTGACTTATTCTCGCAAGTGAGAGAAACCGGGTTAGGGCCGGTGATGGAGACATGTCTTCTGGGGGTTCAAGGAAAACAAAAAACTGCAAAACTGCAACACTGACCTCCAGAGAGATCATTTTGAAAATGAACTATGTTATGGTAAACATGAGACTGTCCCATGTCCTGCAGAACACGGTCCCCCTATTACAAGATATCTGGACACCATGGCTGTCCTCGGCCCACAGCATTAAGGTTGGGATATGACTAGGACAGTAAGGAAGGAAGCTCTTGGCGAAGGATGGCGGTCGTGGGGGAGCACGGATGACCACTCATACCAGTAGAATGTCTGCTGGTGCGGCACAGGAAGAGTATGCCAGGTATTTCCTAACCGTTTTTTTCCCCTCCCTACCCCTCTAAGTCGACATAGTTGATGATAATATTTTTCAGTTTATGTACTCTTATCTCCTGATAAGAGGTAGATAATAATTTTTTTTTTAAAAATACCATGTTTGAAGACATATAGGGATAGACAGGGCACAGGATAATAATGAAGCAATGTACCAGTAAGATTATTATGAAAACTACATGCAGTCTCTTCGTTAAGATGCTGGGGAATTGTGTTGCTGTATAACCCGACTGCCCTGTTGTTCTCTTATTTCTCCTTCGACTCTATGCAATGTTATATTGTTACCCTGTCTTCAATAATAAAAAGAATGGATAAAAAAAAAATAGGACAAACTTTTGAGAACAAGGTTCAAAGTCAGGAGTTACCCAAAGAGGGTTTTAAAAGCTGAATATAAAAGGGCCATGCAGACTGATAGAACAGACACTTTAACCACTGCCAATAAACCTCTTCAGGAAACTCAAATACACTGCATACTGTCATTTGGCAGCGACTGGCAAAAAATCAGGGGCATTCTAAGAAGACATAGGCATGTATTAACAAGTGATCCAGGCTTAAAAAACTCCTACCCAAACTACCATCTATTCTATGTTGATGAGGTAAGAATGCAAGTGATCGTTTGACCCATAGTATTTTCCAATCTCCATCCTTGGATAAAACATGGCTCAACCAGTAGTGGGCACATTTTGGTGTGGCCACTCCAAAGAATGCAAGTTCATTACACCAGTTAAACAATTTGGACATCCAATCACAAATTAAACCTTTTCAATTAGGGACTTTTATAATTGTGGCTCCCCAGGGGTGTCTACATTATTACATGTTTATGTGAACAGATATATGTTGGCAAAACCATGCTCCAACTAAGGCACTGAATATTGAAACATACATATGCGGTAAAAAAAGCTCTGGACACCCCTGTAGCAAGACATTTGAAAATGCATCATAAAAATCAGATTGATTGGCAAAAAATTTGTTTTATAGACAGTGTATGTCTGAGCCTTAGAAAAGGCAATCTTCATAGGATCCTTTTGCAAAAATGATGCAAATTAATCTATAAATTGGAAACACAAAACCTGGAAGGCCTGAACGAACGATTCTCACTCAGCTCATTTATCTGATTCTTGCAAAAATCTAGATTATTAGTTGTTATTCAATGGATGACTGTCAGATGATTTGTATACTAACCAATTATATTGTCAGATGATTTGTACACCAACAATCACATTTTGTAATACTTGTATTTTATTTACTTTATAGGTTTCAAATCAGTATGATGTTAATGTAATTTGACTAATTAACTAGAATGTGATTATCACCATGTATTGACAAGTGTTAACAATATTAGAAAAACAACTTGGTACAATTTATTCATTTAATAAGATTGAGATTGTACATTATGATCCAGGAAACTTATTTTAAACTACACTACTGAAAACATACATAACTTTAACGTATAGCTAATGTTATGTGTTTACATCATCCAGCTATACTCATATTATTATATTATAACTATGATTTTATAGATATGGGTTTATATTACTTGTTATGCCATAATCGATTACACTGACATGTGTTATATATGGGGTTATCTATCATATTCCTAATAGTTAATGATCAGGGACCAATTTATCATATATTTACTGGTACAGTGAGTCATTACAGAATTCTGATTGTTCTGATCGATTACTCATAATTATTCGAACAAGACTTTTACACTTTCACATATTTTATTTTTTAGGCACCATCTTTAGTATAATACATAGTCTAATCTTAGTCTTTATTAGTATGTTATGAACTTTACAATCTATTGGCTTTAAAATAACTTATTCACCTACAACTGGCACGCCAACCTTCTGGCGCACTAGAATTCTGTGCCAACAGCAGGGCGCCGACAGCAGTGCGATGTGAAAAAAGTGAGCCGTCAAAATAGCGCTAAGGCAGGCACAGGGCAACAGGTATGTGACATGCAGGGGGGCTGGAACCTGGTGATAGATGACTGGGGGAGCAGAAAGGAGAATGGAGAAGGGGTAGAGATTGAGGTAGGGGGAGAGGAGGGAGAGGATAGGTGTGAGTTGAGTGAGGGGTAGAGAGAAGAGAGTAAGATAGAGGGGGGAGCGAGTAGGGGGGAGTGAAGGGTAGAAAGAGAGGCTGGGTGAGTGGGAATGATGTCTGTGTTGGGAGGGTGTCCTGGGTGAGTGTACAGTGGTTCAGTTTGTGCTGGGGCTCAGTTTGCACTATGTGGGTGTCCGGTGGCTCAGTCTAACCCTTACACCCCTACCCTAACCCTAACCCTTACACATCCAAGGCTAACCCCAACCCTTACACCCCTACCATAACCCTAACCATTACACCCCCTGGCCTAACCCTAAGCCTTACACCCGTGCCCTAACCCTTACACCCCTACCCTAACCATTACACCCCTACCCTAATCATAACCCTTACACCCAAAGATCCCTAACCCTAAGCTAACACCTAACACTCCTAAGCCCACCTTACCTGAGGTACTGCGCCAAGATGTCTGGTCCTGCGCCACACCTGTGTGGGCGCGCGCATGTGTCGACGTGCATGCATCAGCGTGCATGTATGAAACGCTGAGAAGTCATGCCAACCCTACAACCACATACTATATGCACCAGTACATTGGTTCAAGTATATATTTTTGCACATTTCATAGTTTCGTAGCACTGTCCGTATGGTACTTTAACGTTTTCAGTTTATTTTTTTACACATACAATGCATCACTACCCAAAATTTTATGTATTTTACATATAATTTTTCATTTGTTTCTGTTATTTTTTCAGTTCATTTAAAAGATTATTTCTGGTTAATCGTTAGGATTTTATTATCATATATAAATATACCTTTCTCACTAATACTAATGCAGGATGTTAATCTTATTAATTGTTACCCGTTTTCATTTATCTGCCAAACTTCACACTGTAAATATATGTGCTGTATAATTAAATGTACAATTTTATAATTGACAGTATGGCAGCAGTGTGGCTATGGCAATACAGCACGCTTAGGTTACTCAATTCAGATATTAAGTATAATAATATGATCCCTATTTGATCTCATGGATATAATAGGCGGATGCTGTTAAAGCGCTGCTTAATTAGATAGTGACAAGGATTCTTTGTACATTTTTTGGCTTCATACAAGGGTTCATGCAAATTATTTGCCCCCTTAGTATAAGAATTGGTTACTTTTTCAACCAATTCACACTGGAAGACAGTATAAATCCTTTCACATATATATGAAAGACAGTAGAGTCTCCATAGTGATTCCTATATAATGCCAATTTTTATTGCAATCTCATATAAGTGGATATTATCATTGGATTTTGTTTTCATAAATTTCTGTTATCTTTACCATCAATATGTCCCAAGAAGCACAGGAGTACTTGCTGTTTTTCTAAAAGGCTGAACATATTGTTAAGATCTTTTTAGTCTTTTGCTTCAAGTGTCAGATACTTATTTCATTCTGGCAGTTACAGTATAAGTGCTGATTATGATACTTACCAATTTTCTTTGCCATTCCATGGTAATTGATCAACCAAAAGGAACGAGGCCGATGTCATTCACAGGCTTTTTAAACCCACTACACGCCGGGGCTCTCCACTATAAATTTGCCTTTGACAAAGCCCCTTGTATTGGTCGAAACGACAATCAGGCAACCATGCCAACTTAGGGACAAAATTACTTATATTAATTACTCCACATATTTTTGTTCAATACATTTTCGGTTTATACATTTTTTTTTGTCTTGACCACGGTGGCATTTTTTTTAACATCGGAGTTATCTCAGTACACAATACCGTTTTTCTGTTCTATGATTTATGTAAATATACTTTACATACACTGGCAAGAGAAAAAAACAATGAATTCTTCCCTACTCTCTCCCAAATCTCTTGAAAACTCTTCTGACACTTCACCCACAACACTCTCAAGCCGCACTTGAGCAGTCCTGAAAAGAAAATCTTGCAAAAGTTTATGTATTCACGCATGCATGCGCAAAAATACATAGCTGCTGGTGTGCACGTCACAAGAGGGTGGGGGAGCAGTGGGAGAGAGACGGGAGGGAAAGGGTGGGAGAGGGAGACACAGGGGAGGGAAAGAGAGAGACAGGGGATGGGGTAAGAGAAACACCGGGGGTAGAGAGACGTGCGAGAAACATGGGGGGAGATAGGCTACAGACACATGGGGGAGAGAGAAATAGGGGAAGAGAGACATGGGGGAGAGAGGGGGAGAGAGAAGGAGGGATGGAGAGTCAGAAGGAGGGAGAGAGAGAGGGGGAGGTGAGAGAGAGGGGGAGGTGAGAGAGAGGGAAGGAGAGAGAGGGAAGGAGAGAGAGAGAGGGAAGTAGAGAGAAAGAGAGAGAGAAGGAGGGATGGAGAGACAGAAGGAGAGAGAGAAAGAAAGAGGGAGGGAGGGGGAGAGAGGGAGAGAGAGAGAGAGACGGCACACATGGAGAGGTAGAGCGCACAGAGATGGAGAGGGTGAACAGAGAGAGAGAAGATGCAGAGAGAGAGAATGTGCACTGAGAGAGAGGGAGAGGGTGGACAGAGAGAGAGAGACAGTGTACATCATATATTATACCATCATTTTTGACAGGCAAACGACTAGTAACTTCTAATTCTAATATATTGCAAGATAGTTCTAAATCACATATAATAGTTGTCAAACTGCGATTCGTCGTCACGCTTGCGACAAATCGCAGTTTGACAACTATGACCGATCGCAAAGGCCAGCACATGCACACTGCTCTGGGCGTGCGCATGCGCATTGTGCAACGTTAGCCGTGCATGCGCTCTGTGCTGGGTGTGCATGCACACTGAGCTGGGCTCGCGCATGAGCCGCTCAACGCTCACGGCAATGTAGGAAGAGGCACACAGGAGGAGGTGAGACACACAGGGGAGGAGGGGAAAGGCAGACAAGGGAGGAGGAGAGAAACAGACAGGGGAAGAGGGGAGAGACACACAGGGGAGGAGGGGAGAGACACACAGGGGAGGAGGGGAAAGACAGACAGGGGAAGAGGGGAGAGACAGACAGGGGAAGAGAGGAGAGACACACAGAGGAGGAGTGGAGAGACACAGGGGAGTGAGAGAAGGGGGAAGAGACATAGGGGAGTGAGTGGAGGGGGAAGAGATACAGGGGAGGAAGAGGAAGAGGGAAAAGACAAAGGGGAGGTGGGAAAGGCACATGGGAGGTAAATGGGGGGGGGGACATGAGGGAGGGGGGAGAGAAGAGAGCCAGAGAAGGGATGAAGAGACATACAGTGGAGGAGGGGAGAGGCACAGAGGGGAGGAGCGGAGAGAGAGACACACAGAGGAGGAGGGGAGAGAGACACACAGGGGAGGAGGTGGAGAGACACACAGGGGAGGAGGGGGAGAGACACACGGGGGAGGAGGGGGAGAGACACACGGGAGGAGGGGGAGATACACACAGGGGAGGAGGGGGGAGAGACACAGGGGAGTGAGAGAAGGGGGAAGAGACACAGAATAGTGATAGGAGGGGGGGAATACATGGGAGGGAGAGGAAGAGGGAAAAGACACAGGGGAGGGGGAAAGATACACGGGAGGGAAATACGGGGAGACAGAAACATTAAATGGAGAGCATGCCCTCCAAACAATCCTTAGGTTAAAGGAAATTGATTTAATTTTAAAGAACATTAAAAACTGATTTTACATTGTGCAAGTAGTTTTTCTCTACGGTAAATCAATTCTGAAATATTTAGAATTTGTTTTGTGGCTCTTGTTTGCTAATGTGCAGCTCAGTATGGTAATGTGCAGCTCAGAGTACTTGATATGGGAGAGGGTTCTAGCTGCCAGATAATCTGATCTTTATTTTGGTGGCTAATCCTAATTAGCTCATCAATACCCCTTTTAATTTAGAGACACGTGTAAAACCGTAGCTTGTATTGTAGAAACTAGGACCTACAGCTATTAAATTAGCCCCGTAAAGCAGGCCGCTTCCGTTCTGCGGGTTTGCTGCGAAAAAAGCCTTCGGGATGAGCAACATTGAACTTTGTGGACGCAAATCCTTAGATTGCAACATAGTCACTCGCGAGCAAGCCCGAAACACACAAATGTAGCCCAAAGCCCAACAAACACTGAAGAGGAAGGGGGGTAAAGTCCAATACGTAGCACTTTAACTGTAAATAAAATCACTCTACTGTACTTATATTTAAAGTGAAAGTGATGTTAGGTCTTAGAATTAATAGCACAACATTCTCAAGCCCGCAAATCGGCCCAATAAAATACTCTATTTTATGTATACTTTTTGTGTTATATCGATCCCGGCAATCAATGTG
This sequence comes from Discoglossus pictus, assembly GCA_027410445.1. Taxonomy (NCBI): domain Eukaryota; kingdom Metazoa; phylum Chordata; class Amphibia; order Anura; family Alytidae; genus Discoglossus; species Discoglossus pictus. Next base: position 15,348,137 of record CM050171.1, on the reverse strand, counting down.
TTAATACATATACTGTAACTCGCATGGGACAGAATATCATATTTGCGGGTTAATTAATATTGCATTATGACTGGAATGTGGGTCCTATCGTAACTCGTAATTGAAGCCCGTAGGACTTTGAAATCCATCCTCCATTTTCTTGTGACATAGTGATGACGATCTCTGTTTCCATTGGCTCCATCTAAACCCGTAACTACGGGTTTGCTTAATTGATCATGCACAAAACCGCACATCTGATGGTCGACAACTGGTTTACGGGTTTGCGTCCCATTTCGTAACTCTCTAATTTAATAGCACAGTAACTCAGCCAAATTCCAAGCCCACAGCCGTTGCGAGCTTCGCATTGTTCTTACGGGGTTCTAATTTAATGGGGCTGTAAATCAGCTGATTAATATGCACAAGCTGCTCATTTGCATATAAATACACCAGCAGCAACATGGCATTTCCCAGGACTGACTTTTTAGGAATAACTACACATTGGGATGACAGAAACCCTTTAAATAACACTAAGCTAAGTCTGTCTATGTCTTAACGCCCCAAAATTAAAAAGATAACAGAGTAGTATATACATTTTTTTTTTACTTTTCATTGGAAGAAAAGCATATTTACAAATAAAACACTTGTTTCATATAATCACAAGAAACAGACATATTCCAATTTTTGTTTTGTTGTATATACTTTACAAACACTCGTAAAAAGAAAAAAAACAATTAATCCTTTAAACTCTCTCCCTAATCTTTTCCCTTTAAGAGAAATTTTCGGACCCTTCTCCCACACCACAATCCTTCTTCTGCAACTCTGCATAGAGGGGGTTATCAACATGTTTCTAATTAAAACATATTCCTCAAAACATATCCACCATAAATGCTACAAGCAATCTGTACCGGAACTAATTAGAATAACAGCTTCCAGCTTAGGACCTGGAAGTGATGTCACAGGAACAGGAAGTGACATCACTTCCTTTTACTATTAGCATCACTAATCATAAATATCACTTCCTGCTTTGTCTCCATCACCATGGAAACCAGAAAACAATAACAAAACCAATGCATGCAAGATAGTAACGTAACTCAAGTTATAACTTGTAATCGTAATACATTGCAAGATACTTGTAAATTATATATGAAGGATATAAGTATTGTTTTATTAGTGAACTAGTAAATTGCCCGTCATAAATGACGGTATCATATGTGACGGTATCATATGTCTGTGCCCTCTCTTTGTGCCCTCTTTCTCCGTGTCATCTGCCTCTCTCCACCCATGCGCCTGCGCTAATGCGAAGAAACTGCGCATGCACGACTTCTTCGCACATGCACAGTTGCCAATGTTTAAAAGATTTGCATGGCGCCCGCGCAATAAGCACTATGCAGGTGTTACACACACGTTGACAAATATTATAGTGGATGCACTACAGTGGTATAAAACATTAAATGGTATCGCTCACAGCTTCATTGAAGTACACAAGCCCCCTCACCACAATAAGGTAGCGATCCAGAAGGGGTGTTCCTCTTTCTATCCAAGCATTACTGATAATCTCTGTGCTTCTTGATGTGTTTCCTTTGGAATTAAGGAAGAAAAGCAATTCTATTTGAATCTTCATGCAAATTGTAAGCAGATCACAGGATATCAATCAGAAACGTCATTAGTACAATGCCATCAAACACATAAATCAATGTCAGCATTCTGCTACTTGTCTTTATTTTAATTGCATTGTCGCAAGGAGAGATAGCTCCACGTCAGCTTGCAAAGAAATGAATTGAGCCCTCAGCCGCCTGTGATCTACAAATATGTCACATTCATTACTCTCGTACGCACTTTTTTCAGAACTTATTTCATTTTTTTTTCCGTTAGGAATTTTTTTCAGAGGAAAAACGAACCGGTGTCAGAGCAGAAATGAGTTCCTATTTAATAATTTAATGCTTAGGTGAAAAATAATGCAAGAGCGCAGCATCTTCTGTCTGCTTGCCAATGATATATATAAATGAATTGAATATTTTTGGCCGATTATTACTATTGGCAAAGACAACTGAGAGTAATATACGCTTATCTTACACGCAAAAATAAAGAAGTCAGTGAGACTGAGCAGTATAAACAAAAAAGAGGGGATCAATAAGAGAACAAAGTAATATTAATAGGTTAGTTCGATGGACATGATAATCCACTCTGGGAGCAGTCTCTTTTATATCACTTCTTAGGGAGAAATATCCTTTAGTGTATCAGTCTGGTCTCACTCAGTAGGGTGATCCAGCCCCAAAATACCAGGCAATTCTACCCTGAACAGCAGAAGCAGCGATCCCCAGACTTATGTTTCAGCCTCAGTTGGGCCTCGTCAGTGAGGTGTAGCTGAACCAGGGATATAATATATGAAAGGATATGGAAGGTTCCTGATTTTTACTAGGTATATTATAGCCATGTCTATCTCTATACTTTTATATACTTTATTTTATAAAGAGGTGCTTGCAAGCTCTGTTTTTACTGCCTAAAATTAAACAAATAGTCTCTGTAGTGTGCTAGCCTATGAGGGACCACGTCTCAGCAGCATGTATGAAGCTCTGCAAACCCAATACCGTGTCAACCCTATGAAATTCCCCCAATGTTTAAACCCGTAGCCCGTAACAGAGCGTGCTAGACTTACGGCTATTAAATTGGCCTCGTACAGCTACCCGCTAACGATCTGCGGGTTACAGGCGGAAAAACCCTACGGGACGTTGAAATCGGAACTCCATTGCCGCAAAGCCTTTATTCTCTCAATCCCGTTGGTGAAATACCAACTAAAAATATCTACTACACAAGCTAAGGAACGGGCCCCATGCTGATGAGAGGCAGTAACCTTGAAACAGCTGTACGTGGGTGGGATTCCTGGCTTGTGCATTATCCTATCTTAGCTTTGCTCAAAGCTGTTAGATACAGCAGGTTTATGCTTAAGGGAAGCCATGTTTGAAATAATTATGGATTGCAAGAGCGAAGCCTTTATGGGCACATTTACATGTCCCTGCCAATGTTCACAGAATGCAGTGTAATAACTGTATTTCTAGAAATTCTGTGCATGAAACAAGTATTTTTTAACTTGTTTTAGACATTATAATGTGAAAACCAATGTACTATTTATTTACTATTAGCTTTACTATTAGCTTTCTAAAATCATTTGAATAATTAAGGTACTTGGATTAAAAACTGCAATCATGTTACTGCAGCTCTCTGGACATACAGCGGTAGGCACATCACATATAGATATGAGTATCACATCACATATAGATATGAGTATCACATCACATATAGATATGAGTATCACATCACATATAGATATGAGTATCACATCACATATAGATATGAGTATCACATCACATATAGACATGAGTATCACATCACATATAGATATGAGCATCACATCACATATAGACATGAGTATCACATCACATATAGATATGCGTATCACATCACACATAGATATGCGTATCACATCACATATAGATATGAGTATCACATCACATATAGATATGAGTATCACATCACATATAGATATGAGCATCACATCACACATAGATATGCGTATCACATCACATATAGATATGAGTATCACATCACACATAGATATGCGTATCACATCACATATAGATATGAGTATCACATCACACATAGATATGCGTATCACATCACATATAGATACGAGTATCACATCACATATAGCTATGAGCATCACATCACATATAGATATGAGCATCACATCACATATAGATATGAGTATCACATCACACATAGATATGCGTATCACATCACATATAGATATGAGCATCACATCACACATAGATATGAGCATCACATCACATATAGATATGAGCATCACATCACATATAGATATGAGTATCACATCACATATAGATATGAGCATCACATCACATATAGATATGAGCATCACATCACATATAGATATGAGTATCACATCACATATAGATATGAGCATCACATCACATATAGATATGAGTATCACATCACATATAGATATGAGCATCACATCACATATAGATATGAGTATCCCATCACATATAGATATGAGCATCACATCACATATAGATATGAGCATCACATCACATATAGATATGAGCATCACATCACATATAGATATGCGTATCACATCACATATAGCTATGAGCATCACATCACATATAGATATGAGTATCACATCACATATAGCTATGAGCATCACATCACATATAGATATGAGCATCAAATCACATATAGATATGAGTATCACATCACATATAGCTATGAGCATCACATCACATATAGATATGAGTATCACATCACATATAGCTATGAGCATCACATCACATATAGATATGAGCATCAAATCACATATAGATATGAGTATCACATCACATATAGATATGCGTATCACATCACATATAGATATGAGTATCACATCACATATAGATATGAGTATCACATCACATATAGCTATGAGCATCACATCACATATAGATATGAGCATCAAATCACATATAGATATGAGTATCACATCACATATAGATATGAGTATCACATCACATATAGATATGAGTATCACATCACATATAGATATGAGTATCACATCACATATAGCTATGAGCATCACATCACATATAGATAGATGTAGATTGTAAGTGGCGAGTTTTCAGTCTTCTAGAATGCTTTGGGAAAAAGCACTTTCTGCAAAGATTCTAAGCTCAAAACAGGGTCCTCCATTTTTTGAATTTTGTTAATGCTGTATTTTCCCTTGTTTTTATCCCCTGTATTGCGCTACTGAATATGTCGGCGCGTTACAAATAAAAGTTAATAAAAATAATAATAATATAGATATGAGTATCACATCACATATAGATATGAGTATCACATCACATATAGCTATGAGCATCACATCACATATAGAGATGAGCATCACATCACACCTAAATATGCTAATCGTATCACATATAGCTATGAGTATCACATCACATATAGATATGAGCATCACATCACATATAGATATGAGTATCACATCACATATAGATATGAGCATCACATCACATATAGCTATGAGCATCACATCACATATAGATATGAGCATCACATCACACCTAAATATGCTAATCGAATCACATATAGCTATGAGTATCACATATAGCTATGCGTATCACATCACATATAGATAAGAGCATCAGAACTGCAGATTGAGTCCGAAAAACTCTGCATCTGGAGCTTTAGGGTTACAGATATCTGCAGACCTGGGCTATGTTTGAATCACTATTAAACTCCTATGATTTGGCGCTCTTTTTTCTGGCGGGAAGCAATGTCTTTAAAAATAAACAGAAATGTGAGTCGGCTGCAATCTCTATTCATGAGTGTACAGTGACATCTTGTGGACAATAGTAATAATACAGTCATTGTTTATAGGGTAGTTGTGCAGTTTGGTGTAGACATACCTGTCCTGTTACACAGATGCAAAGTAACTGATTATTGAGGTATTTATATTGATGCAAGCTATAATGTGATCTATGTATTACAAATATTGGTATCTTTGTTTTGACAAGTCTTGAGAAGTAACTTATTTGTCTTAAACTGCTGCTAAAAGCATAGTTTTTCAACTTACTACTTATTCTGTTTACAATTTTGTGTTTGTTACATCACTTCCTGAGAGATGGATCAAAAGGTTGTGTTTTTTTTCTATTAGTGGAGAGTGGGGAGGAGGGAATATGGAGAGACTATAAGGCGTTGTTAGATAATTGGATCTGACTGAAATTGATATCAAACCCTTTCCGCCTTACTAGGCAAGACGTAAACTGCTTGCATCAAGAAATGCAAGCATTGCTCTCCAGTATGATGACCACATCATCCTCTTTATGCATGTTGTCTTACTCCAAGCTGTATAGGCTCGAAAGCCTACTACCAATTAGGCATATTAGGTGATGTAATCTCTGTAATGAGAAGGGGTGTGGTCTAATGACACCAACACCCTATATCAGGTGTGCATAATTATTAGGCAACTTCCTTTCCTTTGGCAAAATGGGTAAAAAGAAGAACTTGACAGGCTCAGAAAAGTCAAAAATAGTGAGATATCTTGCAGAGGGATGCAGCACTCTTAAAATTGCAAAGCTTCTGAAGCGTGATCATCGAACAATCAAGCGTTTCATTCAAAATAGTCAACAGGGTCGCAAGAAGCGTGTGGAAAAACCAAGGCGCAAAATAACTGCCCATGAACTGAGAAAAGTCAAGCGTGCAGCTGCCACGATGCCACTTGCCACCAGTTTGGCCATATTTCAGAGCTGCAACATCACTGGAGTGCCCAAAAGCACAAGGTGTGCAATACTCAGAGACATGGCCAAGGTAAGAAAGGCTGAAAGACGACCACCACTGAACAAGACACACAAGCTGAAACGTCAAGACTGGGCCAAGAAATATCTCAAGACTGATTTTTCTAAGGTTTTATGGACTAACGAAATGAGAGTGAGTCTTGATGGGCCAGATGGATGGGCCCGTGGCTGGATTGGTAAAGGGCAGAGAGCTCCAGTCCGACTCAGACGCCAGCAAGGTGGAGGTGGAGTACTGGTTTGGGCTGGTATCATCAAAGATGAGCTTGTGGGGCCTTTTCGGGTTGAGGATGGAGTCAAGCTCAACTCCCAGTCCTACTGCCAGTTCCTGGAAGACACCTTCTTCAAGCAGTGGTACAGGAAGAAGTCTGCATCCTTCAAGAAAAACATGATTTTCATGCAGGACAATGCTCCATCACACGCGTCCAAGTACTCCACAGCGTGGCTGGCAAGAAAGGGTATAAAAGAAGAAAATCTAATGACATGGCCTCCTTGTTCACCTGATCTGAACCCCATTGAGAACCTGTGGTCCATCATCAAATGTGAGATTTACAAGGAGGGAAAACAGTACACCTCTCTGAACAGTGTCTGGGAGGCTGTGGTTGCTGCTGCACGCAATGTTGATGGTGAACAGATCAAAACACTGACAGAATCCATGGATGGCAGGCTTTTGAGTGTCCTTGCAAAGAAAGGTGGCTATATTGGTCACTGATTTGTTTTTGTTTTGTTTTTGAATGTCAGAAATGTATATTTGTGAATGTTGAGATGTTATATTGGTTTCACTGGTAAAAATAAATAATTGAAATGGGTATATATTTGTTTTTTTGTTAAGTTGCCTAATAATTATGCACAGTAATAGTCACCTGCACACACAGATATCCCCCTAAAATAGCTAAAACTAAAAACAAACTAAAAACTACTTCCAAAAATATTCAGCTTTGATATTAATGAGTTTTTTGGGTTCATTGAGAACATGGTTGTTGTTCAATAATAAAATTAATCCTCAAAAATACAACTTGCCTAATAATTCTGCACTCCCTGTATATATACCTGTTTATCTAATTACTTTTATATACTTTATTTTAATAAGAAAGTGTTTTTTTATAGCCTAAGATAATACAAATAGTCCCTGTATGGGCCTGCCAGTGTATGCAGACACAGTTTGTGTAGGACTGGTAGTGTACTTGCCTATCAGAAATTACGTCTCACAGCATATTTCAGAAAGATGGTCACTAATTGGCTAGTATGAGACACTGCACAACAAGTGGTACAGATCTGCAGAGGGCAGATCCATACAGGGACTATCTATTTAATTGAGCTTATAAGCACTTCTTAATAAAATAAAGTATATCCTTTAAAATATCGACTGAACTGTGTACTAGCAATTATTTTCTGAACTAAATTATTGTTATGATATACACCGTTATGTTTAAGGCAAAGCACGTTGTAAGATATGGCTTATGCAGTGATCATTTTTAAACATTGTGTCTTTATTAAGTGTATCTTATAAAATATATGTAGTTGTATAAATCTTTATAAGTGATGATTAGTGATGTCGCGAACATCAAATTTTGGGTTCGCGAACAGCGGACGTGAACTTCATCAAATGTTCGCGAACGGGCGAACATCAGCGAACTGCCATAGACTTCAATGGGCAGGCGAATTTCAAAACCCACAGGGACTCTTTCTGGCCACAATAGTGATGGGAAAGTTATTTCAACGGGACTAACACCTGGACTGTGGCATGCCGGAGGGGGATCCATGGCAAAACTCCCACGGAAAATTACATAGTTGATGCAGAGTCTGGTTTTAAGCCATAAAGGGCATAAATTACCTAACATTCCTAAATTGTTTGGAATAACATGCTTTAAAACATCAGGTATGATGTTGTATCGATCAGGTAGTGTAAGGGTTAGGCCCGCTTCACAGTAACAGACCAATCTCCCCGTTTAATGCACCGCAAACAACCACAAACAGTCCCTTTGCACAACCGCAAACTTCCCATTTGCACAAGGTTGGATACCAAGCCATGTCCCGTTCCTTGTCCTCACTGATGTCATTGAAGGTCTCTTCCTCCACCCAGCCATCAAGGGTCCCCGAAAGGTGACAACAAGCCCCCTGGGACGCATGCTGTGTTTGGTCTTCCACCTTCTTAAAGCCACCTTCCTCCTCTGACTCCTCTTCTTCAGACTCCTAGAGTCTGGGGGCTTCCACTGCGCAGCATGGAATATTATACACAGGTCAGAGTCTGGGGGCTTCCACTGCGCAGCATGGAATATTATACACAGTTCAGAGTTTTACGGGCTTCCACTGCCCAGCATGGAATATTATACACAGGTCAGAGTCTGGGGGCTTCCACTGCCCAGCATGGAAGATTATACACAGGTCAGAGTCTGGGGGCTTCCACTGCCCAGCATGGAAGATTATACACTGGTCAGAGTCTGAGGCTTCCACTGCCCAGCATGGAAGATTATACACAGGTCAGAGTCTGGGGGCTTCCACTGCCCAGCATGGAAGATTATACACAGGTCAGAGTCTGGGGGCTTCCACTGCCCAGCATGGAGGATTATACACAGGTTAGAGTCTGTGGGCTTCCACTGCACAGCATGGAAGATTATACGCGTTGCCTCTGTCTGCGTTATTATAAGGTGTGTACTGTTAAGTAGTACTATTCCTATCAGTTTAATCCCTGTTACGTCCACTATCAGGGGACGTGTATATGGCATGGATTTTTGGAAGCGGGAGATGGAAAAAGATGCTTGGTCGGTCCTCCCACTTCAAATTTGGGGCACTGCGCGTGCAATCTAAGGTGCCACCAGATATGAGTGTCACTGTGCACTGGCAAAAGTTGGCAGAGTAGATGCAATAGGCTTCACACACACGCCTGTTGGCAGGCAATTGCTATTCAATCTATTACAGTCAAAAAAGTGTTGTTTTATGTCACGGTACACTACGGTTGCACCAGATATTACGTATCACTGTGCACTGGCAAAAGTTGGCAGAGTAGATGCAATAGGCTTCACACACACACGCCTGTAGGCAGGCAACTGATATTCAATCGATTACAGTCAAAAAAGTGTGGTTTTATGTCACTGTACACTACGGTTGCACCAGATATGACGTATCACTGTGCACTGGCAAAAGTTGGCAGAGTAGATGCAATAGGCCTCACACACACGCCTGTAGGCAGGCAATTGCTATTCAATCTATTACAGTCAAAAAAGTGTTGTTTTATTTCACTGAGCACAATATAAGCTGTTAGGTGTTAGCCTGTCACACACACACGCTGGCAGGCAGGCATATGCAATTAGATTACACAGAAAAAAACTATAAAATAAAATAAATGATGTTCTAGCCCTAAAAAGGACTTTTTGGGTTGCTGTCCTTCAGATGGAAGGCTCTGGAAGTGAGTGTATGCTGCTGATTGGCTGGAATGTGTCTGCTGACTGTGAGGTGCAGGGTCAAAGTTTCCTCAATGATAAAGAATAGGGGGCGAACCGAAAAGCGCATATGTTCGCCGTTCGCTGCGAACATGCCAAAATCGCTGCGAATAGTCCACGGGCGAACTGTTCGCGACATCACTAGTGATGATTTATAAATTGTGTTCAGTCACAACAAACTTATCACAAACAAACTTTTCCCTGAGAAACTTGAGGTGTGACTATCTATTCCATTGATACTGTAACAAAAGGTTTATGCCTGAGGTTGTTTATGGGTAAACAAAAGAATAGTTGGGTGTGGTGGACTCTTGCATCTATCATATAGACAACAGAATAGGGGGTCTCTTGGCCTGGAGTGTTTATATGTAAACAAGGGGAAATCTGTGTGTGTGTGAAATTCCCATCTATGGAGTTTTTATGGAGTTTGGAGGGAGGTGAGATGTTTTCAGTTGAGATGGTCAGTGACATATCAAGGGGGAGTGTCCAAGAAAGATATACAAAAGTCCAGAGAGTCTAAGTCTAGGAGTGTGTGGGTGTCCATGAAGAGGTGTCCAGAAGAGCCATTCAAAGGAGGGCTCAGCTGAGCAGAAGCCATGCCGTGGTGTGACCTAAGGCCTAAACACATGGACTCTGAAGATATTGCTGACCTTGGGTGTAGTATCTAGTAATAATGTAGTATATTCATATAAGCATCTTTTTGTAAATATCGTTTTATCCCTACTGTCTATGTGTTTGTCTAAAACTCATTGTGTAACCGTATATTCATTTATGTAAAATATATCCTTTTTTTTTATCCTTTTTTCATTAACTGCTTGTTTATTGATGTCAGCAAAGCAAGTGAGCATTTTAACTGTGATTTTTGAGAAGCAGTTATACACTCTTATTTTTGTGTTTTTAAAGCCTCATTAATTTTTTTTTTTGCTTGTTTTTTTTGTGAATGGCAGCAAGTGTTAAAAATATTTTTATACAGATTGCATGGTATCCTTTATTTTGAAAAAAAAATTATGTATCCCACACCCGCTTCATAAAATCAAAGGTTTATATTTAAGAGCGCTCATTATTATTCACTCTCTAGGTGGGGACATTCTAAGAAATGGGACAGACAGATTTAAACTATAAAGAAATCATTCAATATGGATATTATAAGAAATGGGACAGACAGCTTTAAACTATAAAGGAATCATTTAATCTGGATTATTTTTTTATTATTATTATTATTATTATTTTTTTTTTTTTAAACATTGTTTTTTTTATATTTTTCTGAAGGAGGTGTGGCACACAAAGGAACCTCACCAGTATTCAAATAGTTTCAGAACTAGTACATTCTGAAGCTACATGAATATAAATGGAAATATACTATACTGATATGAATAATAATTTAATGTTGTAAGTTATGAATGCAGAATGATATAAACTTGGTCAGATTTGTTATGGATATTTTTTTTAACATTAATTTGGTACTACCAATTAGACATTTAGTATGATACCCCATTGGTCAGTTATTGGTTATCTCTTGTTTTAATTGTTTATCTCTGTTAGGGACACAGACCATTTTAGAATTAGATCATTCCAATTTAGGAATGGTTGGAATGTTCGGTTATTATGATCTGCTGTTTTTATTATTTTCTATATCTTGTTTTAGAAAACCAGACTTGAAAGTGATGGAGACTCTGAGACATGTGTGAAACCATAGTGATTCCACTAAGATTCTGCTGCATGCTTTACATGTAGTTGTGGGTCTTATAATTACCTGAAGCTACAGAGAGATTATCACACACATTTTCCATTTCCTGCGTGAATACTGAGTCACATTTAATGTTTTCACTAAAGTAACTAATAAGGTGCTATAATCACCTACACACTTTTTCTATCCACACATGCTCACAATAAAGTGTCCTTTGAGTGGTTTCTTCAATACACACAATACACAGTATTAAAAAGACAGCATAAGTCTTAAAGCAGGCTAGAAAGCTAGCTATGTGTAACATTAACCTCTCAATAAGATCCAATATGGGTCAGAGGATGGGACATAGGTGGTGACACATGGATGCAACAATGCAGAAAAATGGTGGAAGTTGGGTGTGGCACACAGAAGTGGTATTGAGGTGTAAACAGACTTTGTGGCTGAGGAATACATTTGCAATAGTTATGGGAGGGTGATGTGATTTTGCACACGGTAGCCACAGGACTATATATTAATATTATAAAATGCATACTGTGGGTGCATACCTAATTAGTCAACATTTGCCTCACAGAACCCTAAAATTTACTGAAAGTATTGGTTGTTATCAGATCATTCCTGTCTCAGTGAACTGTATTACACACATAAACAGTGGGTCTATACACAATAAGCCATATTTGTTTGTGTAATTTGAGAGAGCTCATTATATACAAAAGAATTCACTCTCTAGGTGGGGATTATAAGATATGGCTTATACAGTAATTATTTTTAAACATTGTGTCTTTATTAAGTGTATCTTATAAAATATATGTAGTTGTATAAATCTTTATAAGTGATGATTTATAAATTGTGTTCAGTCATGCTTGGCTCCCACATCAAACACCTAATATCAACAACATATACCGACCAGAGGAAGAGCTATGACTGATAGCTTGGACTTAGTAATTCACACCCTCTAGACCTGCCTCTTCCATCTTTATGACCATGTCAGGGTGGAGACAAATCACTAAACTGTTGGGACATATTCTAATCTTTGTGAATTAATTTATTATTGAGCACCATTACAAAATCATTAAATAGAATCATTTTATTACAATTTTAAAAGCTTTTTATAGTAAACTAATCCTAGCAGAATCTGCTTGTATCTATGGGCCTCATTCAATTGAGCCCTCTGGAGATGCAGGCTTCCGTAAGGGAGCCCATAAGTTATTTTAATATTCAATTGACGTCTTTTTGTGGGCTCTGACCGGGTTACAGGCTTCGGCCTCCGATTCCTTGCGATGGTTAACATTGCAAGTTACAGCCCATCAGAGCCTTTGATCTTTCACGGCTGCAAGAGTTACAATCGCATAAATCACTATTCAATTGCTCCGATTCCGCAAGCCCGCAAATGTTTTCACACCTGTAAACGGGAAATGTAGAAGATTATCCTACTAGTGCTAGAGACATCTCCATAGCACTGTAAGACATAAAGACATATCCATAGCACTGTAAGAGCAAATAAAAAAGCACTACTGCACTGTAAATAACGGGGAAACCGATGATAGACAGAATTAATTGCACAACAGTCTCAAGCTCGCAAGTCGGCAATACATTTCTTTTTATTTTATGTTTCATTTTGGGGTTTGATCGATCTCGGGAATCAATGAGTTTATACATATCAAGCCACCCACATGGACTAGAACAGTATCGGCATTCATTTGTATTATTTCGTATAATGTGGGTTTGTGAGTCTGATCACATATCAGACCCCTGAACCTAATTGATTGACATGTAACCTCCATGTATTACTGCCATAATAATGACGGTCTCATTTTCTATTGGCTGATTCGAAATGGGAGGTTAAGGACTTGCTTAATTGATCATGTTCACGCCCTGAACTGCTACGAACCAGTGCATTGTTGGCGGTTTCGGCTTTGGGACAGTAACTTGTGGGCATGATTAATTGAATAGCATCGCAATCGGAGACGAATGGGAGCCCGCAACACAACCGCATACATACGGCCTGGAGAGATGCACGCTTGCAGTTGAATCGGGCTCCATGTGTTTAACTCACACTACGAATATGATCACATATTAGATGCTATTTCCATTGTGCTGACTGATCATCTTATGCTTTGTGTAGACAGATTTAACCAGAATAAATAAAAGCTCCTCGCAGAGCCGAGGTGAGACTGTGGGGTCCTGGGGAGACCGTCTGACATAACTGGATCTGTAAATCATTCTAAATGTTTACATCATAAATCTTATAAAAAACATCAGCAAGTGAATAATCCAACTGGGCTTGATCCAAAGAGCAAAGTCTGACAAAGGCAGACAGGATTTGTGAGTGAAATAATGCATTTACTATATGTACAAATAAAAACAGATTTGATTGTAGATAAAAATAACATCTAGTGTACCCATTCTATCTACCTAAAATAATTTGTCTTAAAGGTATCTGGCATTTTGTTGGATCTCCTACGCTTGCGTCTGTCTGATCGGGTGTCTCATATTATTTAAGATAAGTTCTGTATATCTGTAATTCAAAGTACATTTGGCATTTCTTGTGTGAGCCCCACCCTCAAGGCACCCATGTAGGCCCAGCCAATGAGCTATGTGGAGTTGTGTCCCAGCCAATCAGCTGTCAGTATCACAGCTGCAGATTTGTCTAAGCCAGTGAGTGGGAAACAGATACATTGTTGTTAACTGCCTGATTGGCCACAACTAATTATCATTTTTTGCTTATTTAGTTTGGATTTTCAGGGGTGTTTCTGAAGAAATTTTGAAAACTTTAGGTTAAGTTTATGAATGCTTATTTTGGGATCATGCAAAAAAAAATGTTTTCATAAGGTACTGATTCTCCTCTATCAGATGCATCATACTCCAGGATATACTGAATATATATATATATATATATATATATATATATATATATATATATAAATATATATGTATATATATATATATATATATATATATGTATATATATATATATATATATATATATATGTATATATATATATATATATATATATGTATATGTATATATATATATATATATATATATATATATATATATATACATATATATATATATATATATATATATATACACCTTTAAATAATTATTTTTTGGATCCTACTGTCGTAAGTTCTTATTTTTCAAGAGCAAATTATAGGCTGATTGAAAGTCAGTTGTCAAAGTGTTAATATTAAAGTATTCTGAAGAGAAATTTTTTATTTGTCTGTATAAATCTTCAGCTCATCTGTCTTTTATTTATAGACGTGGCTGTAAATCAGATAAGCTTTATCTTGGTAAAGGAGTAAAGAAAATGAATGTATTGTGAGCCCTAAGGCCAGGGACATACTGTGTATATAAGGTGCATATAAGGTGTCTGAGCTTCCCACATTGTCAGAACATTAGAACAAATATATTACATTCTAATATATCTAACTTTTTATATGTCTTTATATTACATATTAATGAAAAGAAACCCTGAGCAACATGTTCTCAATCACTGCAGCCTTTAAAGGGACTCTGTCATCCCAACATGAAATTGATTTAATTTTAAAGATCATTCAAAACTGGCTATGGATTGTACTAGCAGTTTTTCTCTATAGTAAATATATTCAGAAATATTTAGAATTAATTTTGTGGCTCCTGTATGCCAATGTGCTGCTCAGTGTGCTTGATAAGGGTGGGGATCTGCCACTGGTGCAACTGGTGCAAGGCACCAAGGCCCATGGCCTCTAAGGGGCCCATGCGGACCTACCACGGGCCTCCCGTGAGTCCTTTCTGGCCCCTGTGTCCCTCAGTGGCCCCCACGGATCCCCTGAGCCCTGCCGATCCTCTGTGTGCCGCACAAGCACCCGCCGATCCTCTGGGGCCCCTTATGGTCCCCAGGAACTCCCATGGGTCCCCTGTGGCCCCTTATGGCCCACTACGGACCCCCAAATTTCCCAGGGCCCTCTGCAGACCCTATGGCCCCTTCAGCCCCTGTGTTCCCCCTCAGCCTCCTGTGGCCCCTTGCGAACCTCTGCGGCCTCCCTCAGCCACCCATGGCCCCCTGGGTCCTCTGTGGCTCCCGTGGTACTACTGTGTTTCCCTCAGCCTCCTGTGTTGCCCCTCGCTGACCTCAGCGGCCTCCCTCAGCCTCCTTTGTCCCCCCTAAGCCTCCTGTGGGCCCTCGCTGACCTCAGCGGCCTCTCTCAGCCTCCTTTGTTCCCCCTAAGCCTCCTGTGGGCCCTCGCTGACCTCTGCGGCCTCCCTCAGCCCCCTGTTTTCCCCCAGCCTCCTGTAGCCCCTCGCAGATGTCTACAGCCTCCCTCAGCCCTGTGTGACCCCTATATATTCCCTCGGCTCCTTGGGGCCCCATCTGTCCTTACTGGTCCCTGTGGCCCCTGTGAAGACCCCTGCGCCCCCTTGGACCACTGTGGCCCCTCCTCACACCAAGAAGGAGTGCAGCATTGAGCAGGTAAGAAAGTATTTATAAAGGCGTATGTTATATATATACAGTATGTGTAAAAAACCCTGTGTGACCCGCTGTGGCCCCCTATGTATTCCCTCGGCTCCTTGGGGCCCCTTCTGTCCTTGCTGGTCCCGGTGGCCCCCGTAAAGACCTCTGCGACCCCCTTGGACCACTGTGGCCCCTCCTCACTCAGAAGGAGTGCAGCATTGAGCAGGTAAGAAAGTATTTATATAGGGCGTATGTTATATATATATATATATATATATATATGTGTTTATATATATATATATATATATATATATATATATATTATATCTAACCCCTTTTTAAAGTTATCTATCAAATCCGCTGTCACCACCTTCCTTGGTAGAGAATTCCACAGATTAAGCACCCTTACTGTGAAGAACCCTTTTCTTTCTTTAAGGTGGAATCTTTTTACTTCTAATCCCAAGGAATGTCCTCCTGTCAGTTGAAAATCTCTTGGCACAAAAAGTTCACTTGACAAAGCCTTATATTGACCCTGGATGTATTTATATAAGGTAACCATACCCCCTCTTAGGGAAAATAAGTTTAATTTGGTTAGTCTTTCTTCATAACTTAGCCCCTCCATTTCCCTTATTATTTGTGTTGCCCTCCTCTGTACTTTTTACAGCTCTAAAATGTTACAAACTAATCCCATGTTGGTTATTTAACCCTCAAACAATTTTTTTTTACATCTGTATTAGATTACAATTTACTGAGATATTAACCCATAGCTATTCGAAGCACCCAACCTAAACATGTTATTGTTATACTAGCGACTTGCCTGTCAAAAATGACGGCAATACAATTTGAAGCCTGGCAATGCTGTTTGCCACACAATGTGAGGCTCTCCCCCTCTAACTTGCGGGACTGTGTCTCTTTCCACCCCACTCCCTCCCCTGTGTCTCTTTCCAGTATCTCCCTCCTCAGTGCTCCTGTTTGCATTTACGGGTGTGAAAATATTTTCAGGCTTCGGATCCTTTCTATTTACAAAGGTCCCAGTTCTTGCATAAATGAAAAGCACACCTATAAATAATATAATTACAGTTGGTTATTGTAAAAAAAATGAGTGGAAATCTTAGATAATTGAGTTTGAATGTTTATTTTACAACCATACAATGCCGCCCTTCACCACTCCAAACAAACTTACTTCTCAGACACCTTATTGCAACATTCCATTCTTTCCTCTGTCCACCTTCATCACCCCCTATTACCACCTTGTCACCCCAAGACATTGCTGAACATTTAAAGAATTAAATTGATACAATCAGACAAGATATCATCTTACACTACACAACAACTACTCCATTTCTATCTCCAGTCCTACAACCTCATTCAGCATTTTCACCCACAGGACGAGGTGACTCTAATCCTTTTATCTTAAAACTTGGTCCCTTGACTATATCCCTTCACAAATAATTCCCTCCCTCTCTATACTACCCTATCCCCAGCTCTAAGCCACCTCTTAAATCTCTCCCTCACACCTGGCACATCTCCCTCTTTCTTCAGTCATTGATAACACAAATCCTAAAGAAGTCATCTCTTAATCCAAGTATTTGTTTGTTTGTGTTGCTCAGTCGTGACTTTCTGTGACCTCATGGTGATCCAATTGGTATTAATGGAAGAGATACTGGTATTCCTAGGTGGTCTCCTATCCAAGTACTGACCAGGCCCCATGCTGCATGGCTTCAGGGTAGTGTGACCTCTTGGTTCCCTGACTGGAATCGAACCCAGGTCGCAGTGGTGAAACCACCGAATTCTAGCCACTGGACCAAGGGAACCCTGAAACCATGTATACTCACTACTCCTTACTTGACCAACTTCAATCTTGTTTCCATTCATGATGCTCTACTGAGACTAACTAAAGTAGCAAATGGCTTCTTGACAGCCAAAATAAAAGGATACTATTCCCTACTTATCCTCATGGACCTTTCTGCTGCCTTTGACACATGTATTTCTTATCCAGAGTCTCAGCTGTCTTGGTGGTACGACTTTTGGGCGCACAAGACGTTTGCAGCGTCATCTGCGCGCCGTCAAATGTGCACACAACCAACAGCGCGCCTGACAAATGGTTGCAGCGACACCAGCGCATCCCACGCCCACACCTGCCCCACCTTATCCCGGGTGCCCTGTATTCGGGTGCGACGGTGTCGCTGCTTCCATTTCTCAGGCTCGCTGTTGTTGGTTGTGAACTTTTGACGGCGCGCAGATGGCGGAGAGCACATCTTGTGCCCCCAAAGGTCGGTGTGCCAGCTGTCTTGGCTTCTGTAACACTACTCTCTCCTGGTTTCAGTCTTTAATATCTAACGGTTCATTTATTGTGGAGAAGTTCAATATATAAGTCTGGAACCAGGAGAGAGGAGTGTTGCAGTGTGAGGGTACCTCAAGGTCCCTTGCTTTTCTCAATCTACACCGCCTCCCTCAGCAAGTTTATAAGCTGTCTTGGGTCCCAGCATCATGGCAATTCTGACCATACCCAAATCTGTATTTCCTCTCTTGATCTACCATCAGTTTTTTCAACATTTTCTCTTGGATGGTCTACCTGAACCTAAAAATAAACATGTTAAAGACTAAACTCTCATTATTTCACATCCCCGACAGCTGACATCACCTTTACAGTCAACAATTCCTCAATCACATATCAAATCCCTTAGGTTTACTTTGGATGCAGCACTCTCCTTCAGTTCTGACATCCAATGATTTACCAAAACCAGTCTTCCCCATACTAGACCTCCCACTCTGATCCATCCTAAATGCCCCTGCTTGGCTAACATATGTCACCAGTCAGTGCTTATCTGCTGCCCCAATACTGCACCCTCCTATACACTTGATCTAATCTCCATATTATCCACTACCCACTCCCTCCACCCTGCCCCCTTCTACTCTTAAGTCTCTCTTCCCTTATTATGACTTCCTCACACTCTCGTCTCCAAGACGTTTTTTCGTACTGCTCCTATCCTTTGGATTTCTTAACCTTGCTGTGTCAGGCATTACTCTTTACATCTTCAAACACTCTCTGAAACCTAATATCAGCTACTAAAACAATATAAAATGTTATACCAAACGGCTAACTAAGATGGATTACAGGGCAAGCTTTTGGGATCTCTTACTCCCTTTGTCCATCGTCTTTATGAAATAAAGACAGTAAAAATCTCCCATGATAGAGATATCAGGATCTATCCAAATAAGACGATGAACGTCTCCTGCTGCCTTAAAGGACACCAACAAGCATCATTAAACACTCTTTCTGGAAAATAGCCCTCGACATCTTCTGTACCAGTATGCCTACATTTGTTACATTAGTCTTATTTCTCCCAACTATCAATAATAATAATAGGTATTTTAAAAATAAATTATCTGAAAAAATCTTCTATTTCTAGGGCCATTAATTTACTCCCACAGTTGGTGTTAAGTGTGAAGAGTAAGTCCTGGTATAAAAAGAATAATACTAATATTTAAAAGACTATATGACCATTATGGTTTAACTTTAACCAACTGGGCATGCATTATCACCCTCTATGGTTAAAGTTAATTAACGGTCCTAGATAAATTAACTTACAGAAAGGGAGGGTCCTTTTAGATTAATTATGCTTACAAGTGCATCATTCAAGCTCAATTATCAAATATTTCCACTGAAAATTTTTTTATAAATTATTGCAATTATATATATTTTATGTGTACATAAAATAGATAGATAGATAGATAGATTATTATTGTTATCATTAAATAGATAGATAGATAGATAGATAGATAGATCATCTGGGGGGTAAAGTTTAAAGAGACAAAAAAACTGTGGCATGGTGCTATACAACTCGGTGCAATACACAGGGCCCCTGCTGTGGGAGGGCCCCAGTGCTGTAGTGCCCCCTTTTCATTTCTTTGTTTAAATTTTCAATGCCCCTAGACACCATCCACCCTACCCCAATACAATTAAAAATTATATATATGTTTATAGCCAGTAAGCTTGAAACAGCTGTACATGGATTGGATACTCAGCCTGTGTTTATTCCAACCTTGGCTTTGCATTAAAGCTGTGTAATACAGCATGCATAAGCTTAAAGGAAGCCATGTTTGATGATGGCTAAAGAATGAAGAGCAAGGCATTTGTGGCCATATTTGTGTGTCCCAGCCCAACTTCCCAGAATGCAGTGTAATAACTGTTTTTCTCGGAACTCTGAGCTGGAAGCAGTTTTTTTAACTTGCTTTAGACTTTCAGGTGTGAACACAGATGTACTTTTTATTTACTATATATATATATATATATATATATATATATATATATATATAAATATACAGTATATATATCACATATAATAGTTGTCAAACTATGAATCGTCGTCATGCGAGGGGCCGCATTTGCGGAAGGTGGAGGCTCCAACGTCGGCTGCAAATGCGAAGCGAGGGGCCGTATTTGCCAAGGTGGAGGCTCCCACATTGGCTGCAATAAGCCGAAGGCTCATTGCAGGCTGCAAATGCGGCCCCTTGCTTTGCGAGGAGGCTCTACGGCGCCTCTCAAGCACTTACAAACACACACACAAGCGCCAAAATACGAACCGCGGTTGTTACAACGCAAAATTTACGGACTTAGCCAAAATAAAATACGAGAAGCGGGACTTAGAAAAAAAAACATTACAATCTCGCAAAATTACGACCTTGAAGGCCGAACCGCGCGCACCGAAAAACATTAAAAACTAAATAAATACACACAAAAAAAGACATAAAAAGCTTACCAACAGCGAGGGGGGCACCCAGGACCTCTGCAAGTGAAGTTACACCTCAATTTAAGTCCAAATTCCTGAGTTTAGACACCCGAAAATCAAGCGAGAGAAAAAATGGCCGCTGAACGAAACTAAAACGAGGCTATAGAACCCTAAAGTCGCAAAACAGCACTAAGCACATACAGCTTTTCAAAAAATCCGTACGAGGTACAAGATACACTTTTAGCAAGGACGAAAAATCATCCACACCCACTTACCACATACACATTCGCCGCCATTTTACACCACTAACTAACACAATGTGGATGTACACAGCTACACTAACGGCTTCCCCTCGCACATGCAGCCTATTTACACTACACACTGCACACATTGCTGACACTTACACCTCAGCTCCACAACAGTGCAAACCTACATTGTATGCTGCAGGAACATCAAATCAGAATGTCAGCTCTTCAGCACAATGCTTCCTGCATATATTACTTAGAAATAGGTAAAGTATATTAATTTATTAATTTATTCATTATACATATACACCAAAAAATAAAAACACATTGCAATAAACACAAAAGACCTTCACTGCGCGCCTCACAACCAACGCCAAAGCTGCTCATACGACACAAAATACACCAGGGGACAGCCTTGCAATAAGCGCAAAAAGCAGATCAGTGCCGACCTTACAATGACAGCAAAAGCCCCTCTAATAACAAAAAAAACAACATCCAAAGGCCTCGCAATCAGCGCCAAAGGCGCTGATTGCGAGGCATGCGATGACCGCCAAAGGTGCTCAGGGCAAGCCTTGCAATGAACGCCGAAGGTACTCAGTGTAAAAAACGATTAACATTCCCTGGCTCACAATTTCATGCCCATCATTTTTTGACGGGCAATTCACTACTACTAAATAAATAGTACATTTGTGTTCACATTTGAATGACTAAACACAAGTTCAAAAAATTGTTTTATGCCCAGAATTCAGAGAAATACAGATATCATACTGCATTCTATGTATGCCAACTTATTTTGTATAAATATATATATTATTTAATATATGGTGGGGAAAAGAGCGACAGAAGCCCTTCACATTTTGAAAAATTGAGTTATAACACTGCATTCTGGGAAGCTGATCTTATCAGTTGGATTTTCACAGCTTGTGACCTTTGAGAATAAACATACTTTTTTTTGCACGTCCAAGTTCACCTTTCCCGATACGCGTTTCACACCTCTGCTGTCTGCCTTTTTCACTAGACAGCGTATCTAGATATTTTGTTTGTTTTTTTTTCAGATTAGATCAAATTCAAACTCACCTTCTGTTCCTCCTACAAATTGAGTTTTATTTCATTTGATACATATGTCAGCATGTCTGTGCCCTGGTCTACTAAGGTTCTGAGTGAGTTAAAGGGCCACTGTAACTCCAACAATGTGATCATTTCAGTATAAAACATCAGTATACATAACTCAATGTGGACATTTACATACAAAATGGTATGTTTCTTTTTGAAAATGATGCTGCTTCCTTCTTTTGTGAAGTCCTTATTGTTGGTGGCACAGAGTAATAACTGTGCTGTCCAACTCGTGGCCCGTGGGACAGATGTGGCCAGCTGTTTTCTGAAGCCCACTAACAGACAGGGAGAGTCTCCACACAGACCTCTCCTCAGCACATTTAAGGGGAGTCCCGATACAGCCCCAACAAGACTGGCACAGTCTGGAATTCTAACCAGTTAGGTCCTCATATCAGATGGCTATGACTATCCTCAGTGACCGCAGTCAGAGTACTGATATTCCCTTTTTAAAATAGTGTAAATGTCTTAAAAAATAGTTTCCCTGAACTAACTAAGTACAGCTCTCACTCTTATAATCGTTGACCAGAAGTGACTTTATTTAGAATGGGTAAGCAAGGGACTGAATAAAAGGCCAGTCAGACATTAAACAGGAATCAAACATGTTCACATACCCAACTTAAACCTCCCTCCACATTGACACTTTCCCATTGTTCACTAATTAAGCATGGCACCAGACCCAGGATCCTGATATCAGCAGGGGGAATTCCCAGGTGAGGCCGTGGTGCCAGCAAATCTTATCCATTATCTTAATTTCCCCCAGTACATGAAGACTGCACATAGGCACAACTCCCACAAGGGTGCAAGCAAGAAATAGACTAAGGGAACACATTTTTAGCTTGGCCGGGGCACGGCTGGATTCTAGGCACTGGGTCAGGTACCATGTCCATTGTCACAATCTGAAACTATTTAAATTCACTCTAGCACAGGGATTTTATCACACTGTGTCAATAAGGATACCAAAATTATACATTGGTCTAGATTCACTAAACATGACATGGGCTGCTATGTGATTCACAGAAATCTGCAGTGCTTATGTAGACAGATAGCATTAGATATTAACTACAACGATTGAGGTAAAAATGTAAACTTTAATAAGCCATTAAAAAGATTGATATCGCCGCAAAAACAAAAAAATATATAATTGTACCCTATATACACCTTTGCAAATCTAACTATAATAGTTGCTCTGCAAATCACACTAAAAAGATGAAACATGAACTAAAAGAATCTACAGCATATCATACTAAAGAATAATGTGTAAACTGTGAGTGCCATAATGAAACAATCTGAAATAATAAGTAGGCAAAATATCATAAATATGGTGTCCAAATCAGGGACACAAGTAATAAAACTAGTGAGCTGCTGATAATCAAAAATAATACATCTAAGAATACTTGTCACAAAAGTAATCATGTAAGTATCAACAATATAATGTGTATTACAATAAATATCTAAATGTGATAAAGTGAAACGAACTATGAAATGACTAAATTGAACTATGGTATGAATGCTAAAGGCCAAATCAAATGATAGACATTACCTATTATACCTATTCTAGATCGACTGGGATATAGGAAATAATATATCCCAATAACCTATTAAAGATCTAGAAATATCTATGAGTATAGTGCACTGCTAGGTGCTATACATTGCATGGAGGGTCATATGCAGCGAATAGGTGTCCAGAGATAGGTAATCGTCATATATTTGGAGAGGAAAAAATCATAATATTACCATAAGTGTCTACAGGCTTGAAATTTAAAACAAAAAACATAGACGTGACATCTCATCACTGAGCCTGAGTAACAGTTAATTACTAGATGCTTAATAGTCAAGCCAGGGGAAGACTGTAACAAAATCTCATAGCTCAAAAAATAGCTGGTACTCAGTAAGTATAAAGGGGGGTTTGCCCTAATGAGGGAACCTTACTACCAGCATTATATAAATGAAAAGGTATAATCGCTCAGTCACGTCACTTTAAATGTAACAGGAAAACTTGCCTGACCGGTTTCGACAAACAAACTGTCTTTAACGAAGGCTATGAGTATACAGTTACTTGCTTAAGTGGGTTTCATTTAAAAGGGATTATTCTTGTGCGTAGCGTCCAGCGTCATCCTCGTTTCCACCAATCGTAGATGAGACAGATATTTAAATTGGTGCCAAAATTTTGAGCGTCCGTTTAGGTACATAATTAAAGCCATCAGCGCCTTCTTGAAAATGTAAAAAACAGCTCAAAATGACCATTATCCATTGGTATGATTCAAAACAGTGTTCCTTATTAACTTTATATCTGATGTAGCCTTTGTTTATCATATATAATTGTTATTATCTTTAAATTTTGCGTAGCCTGAATTCATCCTACATAGTATACGTCTGTTATTACAAACATTCGTTTGGATGCGTAATTAAGACCATCGGCTCCGTCTTGAGAGTGGGCAAGTTATTAAAAATCCACGTATTGAGAGTGGGCAAGTTATTCAAAATCCACATATTAATAGGTAGAGGTCTGAACACTGTTCCTTATTAAATTCAATGTGACCTTGATTTATCCTAGATGGTAATTGTTGGCTTTAAATTATATAGCCTTAGTTCATCTTATTAAATACATATGTGTTTTACGACTAGTTATATCCATTGTAGATACAATAGTCCATCTTCTTCTACCCGATCCACTGAAACTGTAGATGAGTCATTTTACTCCCTTTCTTTAACTGAATTATAATAATTCATATGTATATCTTCACTCCTCAATATAGATCTTATTCACAGTTAGCATTACAATGCTTCATGGCTTATTACAACACACTTATGCTCTGTTCAGCTGAGCAAAATGTAGTTACAAGAGAGCATAATGGAGCCTGTAAAATAATTTGCTATTCAATTTAGCTACCCGCATTCCGTTTGCCGGTTAGAAGCTCAAAATCCCTGCTTGTTGTCAAAATCGTAACTCCGAACCCATCTAAACCTTTGATCTCTCAAGAACGTAAGTGTTAAAATCGCAATCCCCTCAATTGCTACAATTTCTCAAGCCCACAACTGCCTTCAAACCCAATGTAGAAAAAAATCCTACAGGTACCAAAAAACCTGTTCGTAGCATTGTAAATTCAAATATAAAATCAAAACTGCACTTTAAAATATAGGGAAAGCAATGAAAGACATTAGAATTAATTAAAAAAAAAAAGAATTATTTTAAGTTTTATTTCTGTGTTATATCAATCTCGGTAATCAAGGAGTTAATACATATCAGGCCACCCACATGGACTAGAACATTATTGTCATTAATTTTTATTATTTTGTACATTGCCGGATTGAGAGTCCGATCACATATCGAACTTCTAAACGCTAATTGTTTGATGTTTAACCTCCATGTTTTACTGATGTCATGATGATGGTCTAATTTTCTATTGGCGGAAGTTACAGCCTTGCCTAATTGATCATTATAATGCCCTGAAATGCTACTTACGGGAGCATTGTTTTACGGTTTAGGCTTTTGGCCATGTAGCTGCAGGCTTCAATTAATTGCTCTGTAACTGTTGCAATTGAATGGAGGCCTTATTCTATTTCCCTTTCTGAGCTGGTCCTTTCAGTTGTTCTCTCAGTAAAATGTAGCTTTGTAAACAAATGAAATACTTGTTAGTCATACAAAAAACACTGGCATATTTAGCTGTCACATTTCCACAGTTTCCTCTGCATTCTAGGAGCCTCATTGAATTTGGGGCTCGCAACTCGATCATAGACAGCCAAATGCCTGCAATTGAGTTGCGGGCTCCATTTGGTCTCCGATTGCAATGCTATTCAATTGGCCAGGCCTGCAAGTAAGGTGCCGGTCCCCGAAAATAGGAACACCATGCCGTCAGACGTAGCATTTCCGGGCTTAAACATGTTAGGGGAGCAAGCCCGTAACTCCCGATGCAGAAACAGCCAATGGAAACAGAGATCGTCATCATGTCCAAGCTCCAAGGACTTTGAAATCCAACCACCATTTTTTAAAGTCCTATAGGCTCCAACCTCCAAGCCTGTTGGACTTTGAGAAATAGAGGTTGGATTTCAAAGTCCTACGGGCTTGGAGGTTGAAGTCTGTAGGACTTCCCATTGATTGCTGTGATCGATATAACACGAAAACTGAACATGAAATAAAGTATTGGAGAATGTAGTGCTATTAATTCTAAGACCTAACATCACTTTCACTCTTTATAAAAGTACAGGATTGCTTTTTTATTTGCTTTTAAAGTGCCCCGATTTGTCATTAAGCCATTTGCAAGACCATTAACTTGTGGTTAGATATTTGCCATATGTGGGCTTGACAAAGTGGTTAGCGAGGGGGATCGGGGCAACTGAATAGCGATTTGCTATTTTAGCGTCCGGGACTCTTGTGGCCGTGAAAGATCAAAGGCTTGGAGGGAAGTAACTTGCAATTTTTAAAAACACTATAAATCGCAGCTAGGAGCCCGTAACTCGATAGGAGCCCGCAAACTGATGCCAATTGAATAGCAAAATAACTTGGCTCCACTTGCCAGCCCGGATCTCCCAAAAGCCTCAACTGAATGAGGCTCTGGGTCTGTTCCAACTTGTAGGTCAGTAGAAATAAAAATGGTGGCTTCTCCTGCAGCATAATTGCATATAAAAGACAGTAAATTAAAGGTATTTTTATACTTTCGAAAGTTATAGTTTTCTTTTTTCAATTGCAATGAGTACAGTTAAACGTACGGTTACATTGGTTATTAAAAGACATGCAATATTGTTCATTTACTTTTTCCTTGTATGATCTACATGACCTTGGACTTTGAAAACTAGTATCAGTTATGTTTGCTCTTAATCCTTTAAAACTCAGACACAACTCTTATTAAGCTATTGTTAGAATTAACATTGTAATACAATTCACATAATTAAAAAATAATAAAGCTGGAATGGTGGTTAAATCCTTTTGTGTTAACCAAAGACCTAACTAGAAAATAAGCTGCGCTACTTACAAGTGCTGTTGTTTGTTAAGCAGAAACAACAAAACCTTTGTGCAGTACCAGTTTCCGAGTTGTTAATTAGGAAATACAAAGATAATCCAAATTTCCTATTAACATACAATGGAATGTTCTGTGGAATGACATCTTGGGGTAACTGTTGTTGTTTAGTCATTCAGTCATCTCTGATTCTCTGTGACCCTATTGAGGCACCTCTTTTGTCTGGTTGTGCTTATCCATAAGGTTTTCTTGGCAAAGATACTGGAGTGGGTTACCAGTTCCTTCCCCAGTGGACCATGATTTATCTGGCCTTCCTGCTATGACTTGCCAATCTTGGGTCACTCTAAATGGTATAGCTCACAGCTTAATTTAGGTACATAAGCCTCTTGACCTTGACAAGGTAGCAATCCATAAGGAGTTGGTAACTGTAGTGCATTGCAAAAAAAAGGTATCTTTATGCAACTGGAATTCAAAATGTCTATAATCTGGAAAGAAAATGCCATTTAGATTATAATTACATGCCCTATGCATGCCAGGAGACCGATTTTCCCACTTGTTAAGGATTCTGGTAGTGACATGCAAATGAGGCTCAAAATATACCACTTTTTTGCCTCCAGTTCAGACTCAGCATATTAACTAAATATGACTATCTTACTGGGCATGGTCTATCTGACAGCTGCCAGCAGATTACAATATAGCTGTTACCTCTGTGTAAGCAGCGGGGGTGAAGCTAAGTATATCATGGGGTCTGGCCAGTGACATCAAAGCCCAGCCTAATTTAAAGCTCCTTGATGATTGCAGCCCCTATACATAGCTGGCCACACCCCTGACAAGGTACAAGGAGAAGGAGAAAAGTAGCTCTGCTTGTGGAAAAAACAGACAATTTAAAAAGTAAGAAAAAATATTAACTTTTATTTATTTTCAATTGCATGTTGTTTTTAATTTACTCTTCCCAACAAACAATTAATTTATTGTATCTTTGAATTTAATTGTCATATAAGATTTTCACATTACTTACAAAGAAGTTTATTATGGGACTGCCCCCTCACCATCTCCCTCCCAGTTCTCTCTCGTGTAGTTGCCATGATTCATAGTTGTGAGGGTCTTCACACTACCAGCGTAATGGTGCTGCATGCAGACCCACAGCTTGTCACTATGTGTCTGCCATCAGCAGTACACCGGTAGTGTGAAGCCCCTCCCTCTGGGTGTGGCCTTAGGTCTCAGCTGTAACACCTATACGAGAGAGAACAAGAATAGAGATGGCAGTCCCAGAAGGTGTAAAACTCTTGTTTCCTTGGCTTCTTTAAGTATGTGAAGTGTAAAATATATATAATAGTTGCCTCAGGATGATAACATTTCCGTAATCAATTAACATAATTAATGAAATGCCATAAGGGTCCCTTTAAGTTGATTAAAGGCACAAAAATCATATAATGTGAGCATCATTTGCATGTCTCATGTACGGTCTCTCAACTCCTCTTATATTTGTATGTTTACATGTTTTATGTAGTCTATGTAGTCCTACATCTTCTAACAATTGAAAACATTATGGATAAATACTCTATAAAATGTGAATAAATAAATAAATGCCACTACCTCAATGAAATGTTCACTGTAATACTGAGTAATAATGTTCTCAGAATGGCTTTTTATATAAATATATATATACACACATTTTTTATTATATTGCCGGGGCAAGGGCATTGAGAATTTAAAGAGAAAATAAAAAAATAAAAAAAGCTTTTGAGGGTCACTGCAGCAAAGGGGGGCCCACAGAGCAGGGCCTCAGTGCATTGCACCGGCGGTAGATCCACCCCTGCTTCCTGTCCTGGGAGTAGAATTGAATTATCCCCACAGAAATTGTTGTTCTTCTCTTAGCCTTGTCTGATCAATTAAACAAAGTTTGAGGAAATGTTTGAGATATAAAGAGAGCTATCAGCCAAAGAAACACTTAAAAAAATAAAATATAACATTTATTAAGTATACATTAAAATATTAATAATTGCACTGGAAATATAAACAAAGAGGTTCTACAGTAGGGACCCAATATTTTATAAGAACAAGTATAGCCACCAGTGGACAGTAATAATTTTAACTATTTAGTTTTCGAATTTCCATTTTCTAAGCAATATTTCAATTATTAGGATAATTATTAAGATCAATTAGTTAGAGTGATAGTCAGTGATGGTTTGTTTATATTTCCAGTACAATTAATATTTTGGTGTAAACTTAATAAAAGTTATATTTTATTTATTTATTTAATTATTTTAAGTGTTTGTTTTTTTTGGGGGTGGGGGGAGTGATTGCTCTCTTTATATTTCCCGGTTGTGAAGATTTCTAAAATATATTTATTAAACACAATATTAAAATATTGAGATAAACTATTATTTTTGAGCTGTAGTGAGTTTGAGAGAATCATATTGAGTCATCACAGAATCATCTATCTCTTTGTTCAGCTAGAAAAGGATAGTAATAAAACAAAGCTATTTGATAATAAACTGACTTTCTAAGGCTACCCCTTGCTGTGTAACCTAATTGATGGAAGGAATATGTGTTTTCTAATACATATCACACAATTGTGAGAAGTTAGGCAATGTAGAATGCAGATCCCCCCAAAAAAGAGCATAATTACCTCATTCCTGAGGACTCATATATATTTTTATCCAAGAAATTGGACATGCAAGTCTTGCCGTGGAGTAACCCAGTTTGAAAACATAATTTTTAGAGAAGATTTTATTAGTATGATGAGACTAGTCATCAATATATTCAGTTGACAACATCATCACTAAATGTAACAAACAACGCACATGTCTATCTGGTGCTTAATTGTCTTTCTGTTATTGCCTAGAGTAAAATAATGGACACATTTAATGGTAGATAGAAGTGAATCGGACGACTCTCAGTGGCATCATTTTAAGATGGAAAAAAAACCTTCATGATCCATCTTGAGTGCTCCATATAACAGAAGTGCTGTTTAGGGACCCGTATAATGTTTCATCCTATACATTGAGCATGATCTGATCTCCAAGTAAGGCCGGTGCCATGTAAAATACATATATTTTATTTTGGCAGCCAACACTTTGTAAGCATTTTCGGTGCCAATTTGGAGAGATTGCAAAATAAGAAAGAGAGACATATACAGTATTGAATGCTCATGAGTAGTAATGTCCATGGAAAATGATTACATTGTTCATTAACCCCTTCCCCCTCTACACTCAGAATCCAGTATATCTTAGTGCCACTATGACAAGAACGATATATTATTGTTTTATTTCATAAAATGAAAACTATGTTACTCAAATATTTGTATTTGTGATTGTGACGAAGTGCCCTTCGCCACTTTGGTTGGCCCATGGGAGGAGTCTCATGGTTTCCACGTAGGGAACCTGTCTGATTGGCCAGAGGTAATTAGGGGTTGACCAAAGGTAGTCACTGCCCCTACTGTGTATGTGAAGTGTTTAAAAATGTGTGTTGTTTTCAATAAAGAGAGTTCTCTTTGACCCTTCAAAACGTAGCCTCGTCTCGTTCTTGGAGGGGATTGCTATATCATACTGGGGATTGCTATGCTTTTGCATACTCCATGGAGCTGTAACTACTGAACCCTTGTTCCTGGTGTACGCTCCTTGGAGGAGAGGTCTTTCCCACACAATCCTGGATGCTGGAGATTCATACAGGGTGGAAGGAAGACGGCGCGGCTCCAGTTAAGCTACGGCGGTTGTGGAGTCTGTGGTGGTGGTGGTGTCCGGTGCGGTGCTTGTAGTCCTCGGCGCAAGCTAGGACGCGTCCATCAACGGAGGTACCCGGTCGGGGTGCCAGTAGATCCGTTACAGTGATATAAAATACAAACTTCACTGAAGTCTAAGTGGCTTCCAGAATATAATGAATTGCTACTGGATCCTCCACCTTTCTGTTTTTTCTCATACAAGGTGCCATGTTGAATAACTGTGACGTAAATCCACATCTAACGGTCACACCTATGCAACATGTCAGATCTTAGGAACAACAGTTAGTTGGTTTAACATTAGTTATCATTATGGCTATAGGAACCAGTGAAGGTTTGTCAATGCTCAATACCTTTTGTAGACCTAAATGTGATAATCTTTGTGACTTCAGTAAATCTTACAGCAACAAGGCTCACCCATTAATGAATCTTGCCTTTTATATGTTAGCATGTTTATATCATGCATATTACAGGTATCATTTCTAATAACATTATTTATGTGTAGATGTTTTTTTCTTTATTCCAATAAGAATGTGTATTTATATATGACAAAAGCCTGTTGGTACAGTACTTGGCTGGCTGAGCATGCCTAAACCCAATGGTAATAAAATATTACTGTGCCAAGAAGCAGTTTGGGCTGCTCTGTACATGCAGTTGTATCATTGGGGGCCCGCGCTCCTCACGCTGAGGGATCCTGCTGTACGCTCGCCACTAGCTCTGGGCTGGCTTATTCAGGCCACCGGCTGTTTTGCTTTGCTAAGGGACTTTGCTCCAGATAAGCTAAAGAACAAAATACAGCTCGTGGCATAAAGCTAAACACAGTGCTTTATTTCAGCATAAATAAACAGGCTCGGGCCAAGGGCTATACATTTTCAAGGGAGCGGTCTGCTTACATTGCTAGTGCTATTCTAATTCTATCTGTAAGTATCCCTAACGTGTTTTGAAATACTGTATATATATATATATATATATATATATATATATATATATATATATATAAAATATTCCAAAAACAGCACCCTGTGTGGGCACCATCCAATAAGGCACACTTTTAAGTTATATCAATGCTAAGGTGTGCGTCTTTCACCTCTGTTTTTGTGTATGCAAATCCCTTAAGTTTTCCGAGACGTGGACACTGTAGTAATGTGGTGAGGATTTTATCAAAACTGCCACGCAGGTCCTTTTGGCTCGTTTTGTATGAATTAAATCCTAACAAATCAAACAACACAAGTAATAATAATAATGATCATATAACAAAATGTATTATATACTAACTTTGACTGTTCAATCACACAAGGCTGAGGGACCGCACCAAACCTGTCTTAGCAGGATGGATAGAGAAACACGGCACTTGGCACAGTTTTGGTCCAAGGATGCAGTCCGCACCACATGGCAAGATCCCCATATTTATAGCAAAACATAAACAAGAAGTTATGCGATGATTATTGCACTTTTTTATTTTTTTTTATTAATAAGCCTCAGGAGCCATTACAATGTGACACAGTTGACAAGACACTTCTTTGATACAAACTTACAGGCACCTTTCTCACTTTACCTAGGCAGATAAGTGGCTTCCAACGAAAACCAATTACGGCTGAATTGTAGGTGGCTGGTTAAGTGCGTTGATCCTTTGCATGAATGGGCCATTGGATGTTTTAAAAAATATTACTTGAAAAAACATATTTATATGTAAACACACTTGAATGAGAAAACAATGGGTACAAATGTAACATTACCTTTAGAGCTGGTTACAGACTGATATTCTTCAGCATATTTCTCCTCTCTAATAGCACAAGTCATAAATAGCAGGAGTGGACACCAATAGGTCACATTTTAAGTTGTGCCTGTTCTCAGGTGTGCATCTCTCATCTGTATTTACATATACCCTATGAGTCGTAGCATGCCAGGCACCTCTGTCAGCCATTGCTCCTCTGAGCTCCATCAATGTCATGTTCATTGCTTCAATGACCTTCTCTATCCATCTCCACCTCTGCCATCCCCCCATATTGTGCCTTTAATGTTTCCCAGCATTAGAATGTGTATATACAGGGAGTGCAAAATTATTAGGCAAGTTGTATTTTTGAGGATTAATTTTATTATTGAACAACAACCATGTTCTCAATGAACCCAAAAAACTCATTAATATCAAAGCTGAATATTTTTGGAAGTAGTTTTTAGTTTGTTTTTAGTTTTAGCTATTTTAGGGGGATATCTGTGTGTGCAGGTGACTATTACTGTGCATAATTATTAGGCAACTTAACAAAAAACAAATATATACCCATTTCAATTATTTCTTTTTACCAGTGAAACCAATATAACATCTCAACATTCACAAATATACATTTCTGACATTCAAAAACAAATCAGTGACCAATATAGCCACCTTTCTTTGCAAGGACACTCAAAAGCCTGCCATCCATGGATTCTGTCAGTGTTTTGATCTGTTCACCATCAACATTGCGTGCAGCAGCAACCACAGCCTCCCAGACACTGTTCAGAGAGGTGTACTGTTTTCCCTCCTTGTAAATCTCACATTTGATGATGGACCACAGGTTCTCAATGGGGTTCAGATCAGGTGAACAAGGAGGCCATGTCATTAGATTTTCTTCTTTTATACCCTTTCTTGCCAGCCACGCTGTGGAGTACTTGGACGCGTGTGATGGAGCATTGTCCTGCATGAAAATCATGTTTTTCTTGAAGGATGCAGACTTCTTCCTGTACCACTGCTTGAAGAAGGTGTCTTCCAGGAACTGGCAGTAGGACTGGGAGTTGAGCTTGACTCCATCCTCAACCCGAAAAGGCCCCACAAGCTCATCTTTGATGATACCAGCCCAAACCAGTACTCCACCTCCACCTTGCTGGCGTCTGAGTCGGACTGGAGCTCTCTGCCCTTTACCAATCCAGCCACGGGCCCATCCATCTGGCCCATCAAGACTCACTCTCATTTCATCAGTCCATAAAACCTAAGAAAAATCAGTCTTGAGATATTTCTTGGCCCAGTCTTGACGTTTCAGCTTGTGTGTCTTGTTCAGTGGTGGTCGTCTTTCAGCCTTTCTTACCTTGGCCATGTCTCTGAGTATTGCACACCTTGTGCTTTTGGGCACTCCAGTGATGTTGCAGCTCTGAAATATGGCCAAACTGGTGGCAAGTGGCATCGTGGCAGCTGCACGCTTGACTTTTCTCAGTTCATGGGCAGTTATTTTGCGCCTTGGTTTTTCCACACGCTTCTTGCGACCCTGTTGACTATTTTGAATGAAACGCTTGATTGTTCGATGATCACGCTTCAGAAGCTTTGCAATTTTAAGAGTGCTGCATCCCTCTGCAAGATATCTCACTATTTTTGACTTTTCTGAGCCTGTCAAGTCCTTCTTTTGACCCATTTTGCCAAAGGAAAGGAAGTTGCCTAATAATTATGCACACCTGATATAGGGTGTTGATGTCATTAGACCACACCCCTTCTCATTACAGAGATGCACATCACCTAATATGCTTAATTGGTAGTAGGCTTTCGAGCCTATACAGCTTGGAGTAAGACAACATGCATAAAGAGGATGATGTGGTCAAAATACTCATTTGCCTAATAATTCTGCACTCCCTGTATATATATATATATATTTAGAAATGTGTGCTTGTGATTGTGACGAAACTGGGATAGGGGCGCAGTCCATCCTTATATAGAGTTTAGATCTACCATCACATCACCAACAGTGCCATCAAATGGCTGCCCAACGTATAACAGGATGTTCCCACCCAAAACAACTACTACTAATCATTTTGGGATGCACAGAGCCCAGTCAACTAATCAATGGGATGTTGAGATCCTCATCAAAAACGATAGACGAATACACACACAAACGGGAACCAAAATTACTTGTAATGTTGTGTGTTACATGGAATTATTCTCCAGGCAACTTGTTCTCTGTTTTGTATATGGCTTCACGCAAAGTACTAGTCAAAGGTTTCTCTTTCTTTCAGAGGTTGTTCAATCCCTTTGTGTCTCAGTCCAGTTGGCTATTGAAGCCATTAAATTCATTTTTTTTTAATACTCCCAATTCCTCTTGTTCTAGTCAATCTCTTCAACAGAAACCTAACATGTCCTCCCAAAATTGCACAGCAAGTTCCAATCCACAGATCTACAACAAGTGCGTTGAGCAGGGGCGGCCCGTCCATTGGGGCGTCAGGGCAAACGCACCCCCAAATATTTTCTTCACTATGCAATAAAAAGAAAAAACAACAATGTATTAGTATAACCCAAAAACAAATAAATATAAGGTGTACATCATCATTTCAAGTCTCAATAGTATTAAAAATGAAGTAAAGTTAGTAAAGGGACACTGTCACTTTAAAATAACCCTTGCGCTACATTAACTAATGCTGTGTATCTATATAGCCCCCTGCCTGCACCCTGTGTGATCAAATTACACTAGTACTGTGTACACTAACCTTTAGACTCTTCTCTCTCTTCAATGAGTCCTGGCCTGGCCCCCTGACCGTTAATGCATGCCGCCCACCATCACAGTGACGATATGCATGGGCGGTCATAAATGTATCAATTAATAACTGACAGTCTTCCATCATTGAC
This sequence comes from Discoglossus pictus, assembly GCA_027410445.1. NCBI lineage: Eukaryota > Metazoa > Chordata > Amphibia > Anura > Alytidae > Discoglossus > Discoglossus pictus. The sequence continues at coordinate 15,312,905 of CM050171.1, read as the reverse complement.
CAATCAATGATGGAAGGCTGTCCAGTTACTTAGTGATCAATCTAAACCCACCCAGACCGTTAGCCCTGAGCGCCCGCCAGCAAATAGGGCCTTGAGTTATCATTTTGATTGACTGATACAGTCAATAAAACCACCAGTTGCCTGTCCCTTCCCCCTTTCTGTTTCCTGACCCTGGTCACGCTGAGACTGAGAGACCTCCCTGGCTGAATCTACTCACATCTGCTCTGCCTGCCTAACACAGTAAGTCTACCTGCCTGGCACCTGCCCTGCCCCTGCCCCTGGCCAAACCAAAACCCCTAGTAGCCCCTAATAAAAGTTAGGGGTGACCAGTTACCCCCAGTCCCCCACTATGCCTGCCTGGCCTGCCAGTGCCACCTACCCAGCCACCCACCAACTACCACCGACGACCCTAGGCCTACAATGCCTGGTGCCAGTGCCACCCCCAGCCATCACCCCCATGTGGCCTGTGCCACCCCCGATCAGGCCTGCCCTATGCTAGCTATGCCATCATGCCACCGCCGGATTACCCCGATCACGGGATCGGGGTAGTCGGGTGGTGAGCGGGGTGGCACAGGCCCACATGGGGGTCATCGGATCACCCCTTTGATGAGGCCTGATGACCTCCATGTCGCCGCCCTATGCCACCCCCCAAAGCCCGATCAACACCACCCCGATGCGGCCTATGCTAGCACCGCCCGATTACCCCGATCACGGTGATCGGGGTATTCGGGCGGTGAGCGGGGTTGACCAGGCCACATGGGGGTGGATGTTCACCCCCATGAGGCCTGTGCCACCCCTGATCGTGGCCTACGCGGTCCGATGGTCGACCGATGGGCGCCTGAGCGTGACCGACCCGACCCTGGATGAACCAACTACCTACCATTCCATTTTTAGAAGTAACAGGCATGTATATGTGCTTGTCACTTTTAAAGATAAAATAAAAATAAGGGAAGGGAAAAAAAATACAGTAAACAAACACATTACAAACACATTAACAGTACAGTATGTAACACAACACATTATTATACAAAAATAAACAGCTTTAAACAAACATTAATAAAAAATAAAATAAACAACAGCACATACTTACCTGTCAAATTGACCCCTCCAGCGTTGGCCTTCTGTCCTCTGGATATAGTCATGAAAAATAAATAATCCAATGTTGATTGAAGCCCATGTCAAATAATCCAATGTTGATTGAAGCCAATGGTCAAATAAAATAATCCAATGTTGATTGAAGCCAATGGTCAAAATAAAATAATCCAATGTTGATTGAAGCCAATGGTCAAATAAAATAATCCAATGTTGATTGAAGCCAATGGTCAAAATAAAAAAATCCAATGTTGATTGAAGCCAATGGTCAAAATAATCCAATGTTGATTGAAGCCAATGGTCAAATAATCCAATGTTGATTGAAGCCACTGGTCAAATAATCCAATGTTGATTGAAGCCATTGTCCATCCATCCATTCTGGCCCATTGAAAGAGGCCTCCCCCAAAAAAAAACGACGCTCTAAAAAAAAAAAACAACAAACTAAAAGAGCTCCTCCTACAAGGAGCCCCTCCCGCGATTAATTGTTTTTTTCCCACGGTCTGCTATATATACTAATTTTTGAAGGACTCTGATTGGCTGAAATTTTTGATTGACATCGATTTCAACCAATGAGAGTCTTTAAAAAATTAGCAAATCAGCAAGCAGGTATGGAAGCCTGTAAGGGTAAAAAAGGTTAGTGTGAACTTGTTTGACCCTGTATGTATTATACATATTACAGGGCTATTTTATGTGATATACATGTTACAGGATAATATCCTGTAACATGTATAGCCAAAAAATAGCACTGTAATATGTATAAAAAATAATGTGTAATAGAAATGCATGAACAATATAATATAACAAGTTATAAAGAACATCAATTAATCAAATAATAAATATCAATTAATATATATTGTTGTATGTATATGTTTATGTATATTTATGTGTATTTTATATGCGTATATATATATATATATTTGGATATATATATATATATATATATATATATATATATATATATATATATAAAATTGATATCAATATATCACAATAAATAAATATATATATATATATATATATATATATATATATATCAATTTGATATATATATATATATATATATATATATATATATTTATTTATTGTGATATATTGATATCATTTTTTATATATATATATATATATATATATATATATATAAATATATATATAAATATATATATATATCAATCAATATATCTATCAATCAATATATATATATATATATATATATAAATATATATATTTATATATTATTTTTTTTATTTTTTTTTTACAATTTGGGCCTATATGGTCCCAATTTGTTACTTAGGGTTTTTAAGGTGCGGTTGGGGCCTATATGGTCCCATTTTGTTATTTAGGGTTTTTAAGGTGCGGTTGGGGCCTATATGGTCAAAATTGGTTATTTAAGGTTTTTAAGGTGCGGTTGGGGCCTATATGGTCCCAATTTGTTATTTAAGGTTTTTAAGGTGCGGTTGGGGCCTATATGGTCCCAATTTGTTATTTAAGGTTTTTAAGGTGCGGTTGGGGCCTATATGGTCCCAATTTGTTATTTAAGGTTTTTAAGGTGCGGTTGGGGCCTATATGGTCCCAATTTGTTATTTAAGGTTTTTAAGGTGCGGTTGGGGCCTATATGGTCCCAATTTGTTATTAAAGGTTTTTAAGGTGCGGTTGGGGCCTATATGGTCCCAATTTGTTATTTACGGTTTTTAAGGTGCGGTTGGGGCCTATATGGTCCCAATTTGTTATTTAAGGTTTTTAAGGTTTTTAAGGTGCGGTTGGGGCCTATATGGTCCCAATTTGTTATTTAAGGTTTTTAAGGTACGGTTGGGGCCTATATGGTCACACTTGCTCTTTTAAGGTTTTAAAAGTTACGGTTTGGGTCTTAAACGTTCTAATGTTTTTTTTTTGTTTGTTTTCTATCACTTCCCAGGTGCAAACTATCTGTGGAATCAGATTTGTTTGGACTCGTTGGTTGACTTACTGGACGTGAATACCCAGAGAAGGAGAGTCAACTGTTGGTGAGTATATGGTCACACTTGGACTTTTAAGGTTTTTAAGGTGCGGTTGGGGCCTATATGGTCACACTTGGTCTTTTAAGGTTTTAAAAGTTACGGTTTGGGTCTTGAGATTTCTAATGTTTTTTTTGTTGTTTTCTATCACCCCCCAGGTGCAAACTATCTGTGAAAGCAGATTTGTTTGGACTCGTTGGTTGACTTACTGGACGTGAATACCCCGAGAAGGAGAGTCAACTGTTGGTGAGTATCATTGCCTTTAATTTTCTGTCCATGTGTATAGGTGCAAATTTGATGTTGATGTAGTCTTGTCACATGAGGGTTTGCAATCTGTAATGTATACCAATGAAATCAACACACTGTTATTTTAAAGTAATTTTGTGACATAATATAAATTAATATACCGTGATCTCTTTCTTTTATTGGTATCAATATCAGAAATGAATACTATTGACTCTCTACTTGTGAAGCCTTTCGGCACCCTAACCTATGAGGAGAAGGTGGAAGTAAAACGGTTAGGAGCTGACCAACCAGAGATAAATCTGCAGCAAATCGCAAGAGATAGAGGGAAGCAATATGTCCGTAATTTCAATACTGAATGGTACAAGAAGAACGACTGGCTTTCTGGAAGCGTTTCTAGGAAGTCCTTATATTGTTTCCCATGCATCCTATTTGGTGGTGACGCTGCTTGGACCAAAACTGGAGTGACTGACGTCAAACATCTAGCTGACAAATTGGCAAAACACAAAAGTTCTAAAGCTCACTTGGATAACAGGATCAAGTTTGAGATGCTTGGACAGGCGAACATTGCTGTTCAACTGGACCAAGGATACCAAGTCAGCATTCAAAAACACAACGAAGAAGTGGCTAAGAACCGGTACATCCTTTCCAAGATAATTGATTGTGTTCGCTTTTGTGGCGCTTTTGAACTGGCATTAAGAGGACACGACGAGAGTGAAACATCGCTAAATCCAGGAGTGTTTAGAGGCCTGGTGGATTTGGTTGGCAGTATCGATAGTGCAATGGAACAGCATTTGAAGACTGCAACTGTGTTTAAGGGCACGTCCAAAACCGTGCAGAATGAGCTACTGGACTGCATGCATGAAGTTATTAAGGAAGTGATTCACCAAGAGCTTAAGGAAGCCCAGTTTGTGGCAATCCAAGCGGATGAAACAACCGATATTTCCGCTAGGACACAGTGCGTTGTAGTCTATCGCTACATTGACAAGAAGCATCAAGTGGTGAAAAGATTTGATGGCTTCATGGAAATGATATCAACGGATGCAGATTCGATTGCTGCTGTTGTGCTGGAAACACTGAATACTGTTCTCCCAGAGCCAGAAGACACGAAGAAACTCATAGCTCAAAGCTACGATGGTGCCAGTGTGATGCGTGGAGATCAAGGAGGAGTTCAAAGAAAAATAAAAGACGTGTACCCGAACGCACACTACGTCCATTGCTATGCTCACCAACTGAACCTAATAATGGAGAAAGCAGTTTCAAGGATTGGAAGAGTTAGAGTTTTTTTTCAAACATAGGCGGCATACCATCTTTTTTTTCACGCTCTCCAAAAAGGACTGGAGTTCTGGATGAGGTAGTTGATAGAAGACTTCCAAGAGGTGCACCGACACGATGGAACTTCAACGTTAGGACCGTGAACGTGATCTACGAGAACAGAGATGCGCTACTTGAGTGTTTCCAGACAATTGAAGCATGTCTAAACTTTGATCCAACATCTATACGGGAAGCCGCAGGTTTCATTGGAATGCTGGAAGACAGGGAGTTCCTTTACTTCCTTAAATTATTTCATTTAATAATGCCACATGTAGACATCCTCTATAGTCAGCTTCAGAAGCGAGACACGGATACTGTTTATATCAAAAAAGTCACAGAAGACTTTGTCGCCAGCATCCAGAAAATCCGTCATTCTGTTGAAGAGATAGAAGCAAGTTTGCCCAGCGATGTAACAGTCAACAGACGGAGTGCGGAGATCTCAACCTTGAGACAACTTTCAAGAGAGGTATGTGACATAGTGGTGGTTCATGCAAAAGAACGTTTTTCATTTTCAAATCATCTAGTCAGTGCCAAACTTGTTCAAAGTGACTTGTATAAAACCCATGACACTTGCTTTCCAACCCAAGCTCTGGAAGACACCGTGCAAGCATATCCAATACTGAAGAAGGAACAATTACGCACTGAGCTGTCACTTTTCATACTTGTACAAGTGCTGTTGCTCTGCACAAACTTTTCCATCAATTTAATCTGCAGAATGATTTCACAGAGACAGTAAAATTATTAAGAATCCTGATTACAACACCGATGACCACTGCAGAATCAGAAAGATGCTTCTCCACATTGAAGAGGATAAAAACCTTTTTAAGAAGCACCATGTCCCTGGAGCGGTTGAATGCATTGGCGATGCTCTCAATGGAAAAGCAACTGATTTCCGAGATCCCAGACTTCAATGAAAAAACCATTGAGAAGTTTTCTTCTTTGAAAGATCGCCGTGCAAAATTAAAATACAAGTGATTGAAGCAAAGAAGAATGCATACCCCCAAGGTGTGCAAAGATAAACTGCGTTAAGCAGCACCACCTCACACTACCAAACATAACTAGTGGTAAGTAAAGTATGAACGGTGTGTGGGTGTGCATATGGAAGGAGGTATGAAAGGTGTGTGCATGGTCAGTAACAATTGTTGAAGCCTTGGCGTGGTTTGAAGGAATTGGAGGCACTTCCAAGGGTAGCTGTCACTTGTGTACGGGAAGCAACAATTCCATGTCTGTACAAGTGCTGTTGCTCTGCAGCAACTTTAGCATCAATTTAATCTACATAATTTAACAGAGTGAGTGAAGCTATAAGGAATCCTGCTTACAACAACGAAGACTACTAAAGAACCAGAAAGATGCTTCTCCACATTGAAGAGGATCACAAAAGAAATTAAAAAGCACCATGGCCCTGTAGCGGTTAAATGCATTGGTTTGAAGGAATTGGAGGCACCTTCAAGGGTACATAAAGTTCTCAGAAATGGCACCACCTCACTACCAAAAATAACTAGTGGTAAGTAAAGTATGAATGGTGTGTGGGTGTGCATATTGAAGGAGCTATGAAAGGTGTGTGAATGGTCAGTAACAATTGTTGAAGCCTTGGCGTGGCGTTACTGCTCATATGGTTATCCATATGCTAATTCAACGTGTTTGTTTGACATTGATTATTGTGTTGTCTAAACAGAAGTTAAATGTTGTTGTTTTCTTGAATCCCAAGATCCACTGGTTTGGGCCTATACAGTGCTGATTGGTCTTCTAAGGTATGTTTGGGGCCTATGGTCACACTTGGTCTTCTAAGGTATGTTTGGGGCCTATATAGTTCCACTTGGTCTTCTAATGTATGTTTGGGGCCTATGGTCACACTTGGTCTTCTAAGCTATGTTTGGGGCCTATATAGTCACACTTGGTTTTCTAAGGTATGTTTGGAGCCTATATAGTCACACTTGGTCTTCTAAGGTATGTTTGGGGCCTATATAGTCACACTTGGTCTTCTAAGGTATGTTTGTGGCCTATATAGTTCCACTTGGTCTTCTAATGTATGTTTGGGGCCTATGGTCACACTTGGTCTTCTAAGGTATGTTTGGGGCCTATATAGTCACACTTGGTCTTTTTAAGGTATGTTTGGGGCCTATATAGTCACACTTGGTCTTCTAAGGTATGTTTGAGGCCTATATGGTCACACTTGGTCTTCTAAGGTATGTTTGAGGCCTATATGGTCACACTTGGTCTTCTAAGGTATATTTGAGGCCTATATGGTCACACTTGGTCATTTAATGTTTTTTAAGTATGGTTTTGTTCTTGAATGGTCTGATTGATTTGCTTGTTTTCTTTCAACCCCAGGTGCAAACCCTATGTGGCTGCAGATTTGTTTCTACTCGTTGGTCAACTTAATGAACGTGAATACCTTGAGAAGAAGACCCGACTAATGGTAGGTGTCACTCCTTTAATTTTTCTGTTAATACGTATAGGTGCAATTATGATATTGCTGTAGTCTTGTCACATGAGTTTTTTCAATCTATATTGTATACCAATGAATTTAACACATTGTTACTTTACTTCTTGACATTTCTGCATTGCTGATCATGTATTTCAATGGGCTTTACAAGTATAAGGTCATTGGGCGGGGCTTATAAAGGTCATTATGACATCAGGGGGAGGAGTTATAAAAATGGGTGTGGTTTGAAAAGGGGGAGTGGCTATGTTTCGCCCTGTCGCCCCTCCAACTTGAAAAGTCACCAGCCGCCACTGGCGTTGAGCCTTTGCATGAATGGGCCATTGGATTTTTTTAAATAATATTACATGGAAAAAATATTTATATATAAACACACTTTAATGAGAAAACAATGGATAAAAATGTAACATTGCGTTTGCTTTACGACATGCAATAAGTATGCCATCTTTCAGTGAGTTGAAAATTAAACAGGGTAATGGTGTCAGCTGCACACAAAATGTACAAAAGATATATCTATTTTTGCAGGGTATATGGATCTATAATAATATGATTTATTATATAAAGCATTTCAAGCTTGTTTAGAATTATTTCAAAGGGTAGGGCGATTGGTGGCCAAAGGTGAGATTGGAAGGCACAGAGATGGGCACAGCTCAGCATTCAAAATGTGGGCTTGACCCTTCTCTGTGCCTCCCAATCTCTCCTTTGACCTCCTTTCCCAATCCCCCACCAATACAAATGTGGAAAATAACAATGAATTGTAATTTGTGATAATGGAGGGTGATGATACAAGATATTAGAAAGTTATTTGCTTAGTTGAGTAGAATAATAATCTTACCACAAGATATCCACCTTTTCTGGAGCAATGAGAGCTCTCATTCAGATTCCAAAATAATAAAGTAGTTTTGAAAAAGACTACAATCACAACCCAAAGCATGTATCCTTGTCCACAATGGTCTGATCTGCCTAAAATTTTAGTAGCAGGACATCAGTACCCTATAGTTTAATCAACAGAAATGTACCATAGTACTATTGTGCTAATGAACATGATACCAGGCACAATGCCTATGATTTTTCCCTTGTTTCCACGCCAGGTGGAAGATGTGCCTATGTGCAGTCTACACATACTGAGGGAAGTTAAGATAAGGGATGATACTTGCTGGCACCACGCCCCATCTGGGAATTTCCCCCCAGCTGATATCAGCATCCTGGACTTGGTGCCTTGTTTATTTAGAGGGCAATGGAAAAGACTCAATGGGGAGGGAGGTTTAAGTTGGGTATGTGGACATGTTGTTTATTTCCTATTTAATTTCTAACTGGCCTTTGTTCAGTCTCTTAAAAAACTGCTCACCCATCCCAAATAAAGTTACTTTCCGTCAATGATTACAAGCATGACGGCTGCACTTTGTTAGCTCAGGGAAACTATTTTATACAGACATTATTTAGACAGTTATGTTATTTTCAAAAGATAATCTCTTGTACTCTGCCTCCAGTCGCTAAGGATAGTGATACTGACTCTATACGAGGACCTAACCATTGGTAGTTCCAGAGTGTGCCGGTCCTGCTGGTCCCATATAGTGACAACCATCTTCATCTGCCAGTCTCATACAAATAACAATACCTGTTGTGGTTTCTAATACCAGGCAAACAAGTTAATGTAACTGAATAACTATTATAAATACAACCCCTCCTCCCTGCAACAAGACAAAGTAATATACTATACCGTAACATACACTATATAGTACAGTAATAACATATATACCAGATCTCCTTGTAACAGCTATTGAAGTCACTTACAGATTCTCTGCTTCTTGCTTCAATGAGCAGTAACTCAGTTACAGGCCAAATGTTACACTTTTTCAGTGACCCCCGGACATGGATCACATGTACTGTAGAAATCAAACATTCCCAGACAGAACATGAAATAATTGACTTTCCTGAGAAATCCAGATGATACCTTACTCTCGGCAGCCGGACAGACACACAGTTGACTCTTCCATTAATTGTGACAGCTGTCTCGTGTTTATCACATGTACACAGATATGGGTCACTGCCCCTCCTTGTGCATAAAGTAGGCCTTTATTTGGATTATACAGAAAGACTGACTCATTCATTAGAGCCAAAGAGGAAATTAGAATGGAGGACTCAAGAATGTGCTCCAGTCCTATCATCCTATTTGTTGGTAAATAACTAAAATGGCCCGGTGTGTCTTGATTTAGTCTGTTATAAAAATGAGTAAATAGCAAGCAATAAAGGAGCACAAAAAATGCTAAGAAATTTGCATTACTATAAACAACAAGTATAAATAAGCAAGTTTGAGATTTATTAACTATTGTATACAAATATGCTATACTTATAGCCCCATTAAATTCCAAGCCCGCAGCGGTCCTAGTTTAGGCGCAAAGCCTACGGACTTGAAATTTGGTGGTGTTACAGAGCGATAAAATTAGACAAGCCCGCAATATACGTGGCCAACATCCAAACGCGTAAACCATTCTTGTGCATGTTGCATGTGCGGCTGTGAACATGATCAATTAGACAAACCTGTAGTTACAGGTTTAGACGGAGCCAATAGCAAAAGAGATCGTCATCATTACATCACTGAAATAATGGAGGTTAGATTTCAATCACTTACAGGTTTGAAGTACGAGTTACGATTGGACCCGCATTCCAGAAATAATGCGATAATAATAAATCAGTAAATATGATATTCTAGTCCATCCGAGTTCCATTATATGTATTAACACATTGATTGCCGGGATCGATATAACATGGAAATTAACATAAAATAAATTATGTTTCATTGCAGATTTGCAGGCTTGAGAATGTTGTGCTTTTAATATTAATACCTTACATCACTTTCCCTTTAATTTAAAATGCAGTATTGTGTTTATATTTGTATTTACAGTGCTACGGACAGGACTTTAACCCCCTTGTGGGTTCTCTCTAGTACCCGTAGGATTTCTGGCTCCATTTGCCGTTTACAGGTTTGAACGCCAGTGCCTCCTTGGGGAATCATAGCAATTTAATAGCGATTTGCGATAGTAACATTTACGGGCTTGACAGATCGAAGACTTAACTGGGATGGAGTTCAGATATTGACGGCCCGTAGGGATTTTCCACCTGTAACCCGCAGATCGTTTGCGGCAGCTGATAGAGGCCACTTTAATCATTGTAACTCTTGCGGGCTCCTTTACGGGCTACAATTTCTAAAGTTGGAGAAATTTAATGGGGCTCTTAGACTGCAATTGGTTTAACTGCTTCTGAAAATGGAGGCAGGGATAATACAGAACAATGTGAAGCCACTTCAGTTGAAATGTGTCATTTCCTATTGCCAGTGCTTTCAGTGGGACTAATGGAAATCTCATCAGCTTACAAGGCTCTTCCCTGTTGAGAAATTGAATAAACAAGCAAATCATGAGGGTTCCCCATTCAGTAAAATTGCATGTAATAGGAAATACATTGCACTGTTTTTTTTTTTCACTCTCAAATTCCATATTTACATTATTCATACTGTAAATATGGAACCCCAATGGCCCTTGAATTATATACTTTAAAGCCCTTTTCCACTGCTAATTAAATAAAAGGGCTCTTATACATGTCCCTATACATTTTGTATATATATTTTTGTTTAAAAAACAGATGCAAAATAGCTAGGGCAGAAACTCCCATAATCCCCCCGCATCTTCAGCTATGACTAGTTAGAGCAGGAAAGAAGAGGAACAAGATGTCTTCTCTATCATCTCCGTCAATTTTTGACAACCCCCCCAAATATCCTCCCCTTTTTTTGGCTCAAGTCCAATGCTTCTGTTAGTGGGCAGCCTGTCCCACTTGCATTCCCTTCTCTTCTCCTCCTCCCTTCCTCTTCTCTACCTCCTCGCCGTATCTCTCTTTTCCTTTCCTCTATTCCCTTTCTCATCACCTCTGCCCCTCCATTCCTCTCCTCCATCCCTGCTTTCTTCCTCTCCTTTATTCCTGCTTTAATTCTTTCCACCATCCATTCTCTTATACTCTCCTCCATCTCTACTCAATTCTTCTCCTCTATTCCCCATCTCATCATCTCCTCCATCTCTCTCTTCCTTTGCTCCATCCCCTTTCTTTCTCTCCTCCACCCATGCCCTCGTTATCTCCTCCATTTCCATCTCTTCCTCACTGCTCTCTTCCTTTCCCCCATCCCTGTTCTATTAAGTTCCATCATCTCTGTCATTATCTCCTGCATCTAACCTCTCATACTCTCTTCCACCCCTGCTCTCTTCAATTACTGCCATTATTTTCTCCTCCATTCCATATCTCATATGATCCTTCATATCTGCTTCCTTCTTCTCCATTCTGTTCTCTTCCTCTCATTAAGCTCACCCTTTACCTCCATTACCCTCCTCTCCTCATCCTCATCTCTTCATCTTCTCTGTCCCTGCTCTCTTCCTTTCCTATCTCTGTCTTCCTCTCCTCTATTCAATGTCTCTCTGTCTCCTTCATGTATCTCTTCTTTTCCTCCATTTGCTTCCTTCCCCTCCTCCATTAATGCTCTCATTATCTCCACTATCCCCTCTCCCTCTTCTGTCCCTGCTCTCTTAATTTCCCCCATCCCTGCTCTCATTCTCTCCTCCATCCATTCTCTCATATTCCCTTCCTCACCTCTATCTCCCTCTCATGTCAGTATGTATTTATGTTGATATATGAGATAGCAGGAGGAAAGGATGGGTAGCAGTGGCAGAGCTAAAGAATGTAGGGCCCTGGTGCAAAAACAAAAATGTTTTGGGCCCCCTCCCCAAAGATGGACTTTCCCTCTGGTACCAACTCACTCAGCCATCCCCTCTCAGCATCCATCGATCCCCACACAGAACCCACTTCACAGAACCCATTACTGTCTTTCAGTCCTTGTGCTTTCTAACATCTTCCCTGATACAGATCCCCAGCGTGCTGAACTGCTCCACACTGCCACTCCTTAGAGCTTCAGTAGAAATGTTCTACACAAAAAAAGTTAAATGTAAAAAATAAAAATAAATTACAAAGCTCTGGGTCCCCCCAGATGTGGGCCCTGGTGCATTATACCACCTGCATCATTGGTAGCTCCTCCCCTGGTGTCTATTAATACGACTGGCTGTTTATATAAAGTGCAGCATAAACACTTAATACTGATCTTCTAAGGCAAAGACAGAACATTCTCCAAACGCCTTATCGACCTGCTCTATACAAGGAGATCCTGCCTATATTTGTGAATATAAACTTATGTGTACTTGTATTGTTTGTTCTTAAAGGTATTTGAAAGTTTACTGGATTATGAATCAGTAGTGTATGGAAACATTTCTTCATGAATAAAAACCCCAAATAAACATTTAATAAACTTCCTCTACCGTTTGCAAAGTTTCTTTCGTTTTCAGGCAGTTGATTTTGAGAAGAAACACTCTTTAAAATCCAAGCTAAATTAGCATAAAATTCATACTTAGTTGTGGCCAATCAGAGGCAGATACAACAATGTATCTGTTTCTCTCACTGGTTAAGACAAAGCTGCTCGGGAGACAGCCATGATGCTGGCAGCAGATTTGCTAGGACACACCTCCTTACAGCTCATTGGCTAGGACGTTCTGCCTACACAGGTTCCCTGGGGGGTGGAGCTCACACAAGAAATTTCAAATGTTCTTTGATGACAAATAGAGAATTCCTCAATAAAATGATTTGATATGAGACGCCCAATCAGGGTAGATCCCACAAACTTCTATGTACCTTTAGGATAAATTGTTTTAGGTAGATAGAATGGTTACACTAGATATGATTATTAGTTCTTATCTGTAATATTACCTAAATAGTGCAGCAATAGGATGTTCAATAGAAACACTCGTACATTAATCTCCTCTCTGTACAGAGATGATTCAAATTATATTATGAATTAAATAAACACATCACTTCTGTGAAATGAGCCCTAAGTGCTAAATGAAGCTGTCACATCTCTGTGAAATATTCATGTTAATAGGAATAGATTATGGGGCCACTGAGGAGGCCGAACGCTCAGCTGACAACCTAAATATATATGATTTCCTCTTACATGGAAAATATGATTATTTCCGTAGTGAATTATAATAACTTCCAAACAAATCAAACAATTGGATTAAAAGATAATAATAATAATCTATAAATATAATGTAAGCCTGATATAAAAACAGCTATTTAAAAGCACAAAAATAAACCTTTCATTCATAGGTTAGACTCCGGGGCTGCCTTAATTTTTTTTTTTTGTATTTACATTTTTTTTACATTTCTGTAGTGTAGGGGGCCCTCCACCGCAGCCTCCCTCAGCTGCCCCGGCTGCACCCACCCCTCTAAATTAATTTTAGCTTCTTAGAGGGTATCTGGGTTAAATTCTTGGTGGCTCAACAGGTGGTGTTATCTCTCCCCTGCCGATGATACTGCCCCCCCTGCTGGTGTGACCAAGGGGGCTGCGGAGGACCATAACGAGGGGCACACTACACTACAGAAATAATAAAAAATACATATATAAAATATTAGTGCATTCAATCTAAAAAACATATACATTTACAAGGACTTCAAAATCATATAGTAAAATTGTGGCCGCAGTGGTCCTTTAGTGGGCCATTGAATTTATTTAAATTAATGTTTTTAGCAAAAGGCAAATACCAGAAATGTTTGATTTCAAATTCCATTTGGATCCGTCCTCTCTTATCAGTCACTTGCAATTTAATTAGATCTCTGTGGGGGTTCTAGGCATGGCATTTTTACTGAATGGGAACTACAATAATTGCTGTATCAGGGATCACCAACAGAGCTCTTATTATATGGTCATAACAAAGGTTCCAGTTATAGAAGAAAAAATAAACATATAAATAAATATAAATGCAATAACTTGTTACTTAAAAAATGGAAGGTTTAGATCATTTGAAATGGAGGATTTTTAACAGATTTATAAATCTGGACAATCACAGAATCATCTGTAATTATTTTGTTTTATACCTGAACCTTTTTGTGACAATGGACATGGTACCTGACCCAGTGCCTACGGTCGAGTCCAAGTGCCTAGGATCCAGTTGAGCTCCGCTTAAGCTAAAACCTGTTGTCCCTTCTTTTTCCTTTGCTCACACCCCGGGTGGGAGATGCCTAGGTGCCGACTACAGGTACTTGGGGAAATTAAGATAAGGGATGGGACTTGCTGGCACCACAGTAACACCTGGAACCCCCCCCCCCCCCCGCCCCTGCTGATATAAGCATCCTGGGTCTGGTGCCTTGGTTAATTATTGGACAATAGACATGATACTCGACCAAGTGCCTATGATTTTTCCCTATGGTTGGGAGATGCCTATGTCCAGTCTACACATACTGGGGGAAATTAAGATAAGGGATGAGACTTGCTGGCACCACAGTGACACCTGGAAATCCCCCCACCTGCTGATATAAGCATCCTGGGTCTGGTGCCTTGGTTAATTATTGGACAATAGACATAATACTCGACCAAGTGCCTATGATTTTTCCCTATGGGTGGTGTGATGGTTTGCCCCCAGAGGCCAGTGTGGACGCAGCGCTAGGAAGAGGACTAATCCCTGAGACATTATTATTTACACCAGGAGCTACGGAGTTTAGCTGGAGGTGTAATCAGGCCCAGCTGGAAGTTTCTTTAAAAGGCCTCCTGAAGCAACCAGCAGAGGGGGTTTCAGGCTGGGTGTGGACCCAGAGAGCTCCAGAGAGCGAGCGAGCACCAGAGAGCTCCAGAGAGCGAGTGAGCGAGCGAGCGAGCACCAGTGAGCTCCAGAGAAAGAAAGCACCAGAGACTGGGAAGCAAGTGTGCCAGAGCAGCAAGTGAAGCTGCCATTGTGGGATCAGGCTGTGTAACTACACCTGATTTAAAGGAGAACATTCGCTGCAAGCAGAAGAGGATCCATTGCAGCTAAGTGACTGGACTTAAAGGTACCACCCCTGTGATACAAAAGGTACTGTTTTTACCTGCAGGCCGATTAGCGGTCCCAGGGCTAGTCAGTGGCGTTCCTGCAAGTAAGTAAGCCTGTTTGAGTAGATGTTTATTTCATGCTGACCACAAGCTATGTTTATTTATATTATGCCAACCACTTATTAAAGCCTGTAAAAAGCATACAAAGGCTCCAGAGTCCTCCATAAAGAGCATAAAAAGTTGCATAAACAGAGCGTTGATCCCGCCAGAAGGGGGCGCTCTGCCACAGTTGGTGTCAGAAGTGGGATGATGGATCTAGAAGAAAAGATATATCGGGTGGAAGATAAGGTCACTGAAACCCATAATATCTGTGATTTACCCCCAGGGAAGAGACGGTATGGAGAAGTGCGTTCTCATACAGTAGTACGACAAGTACTTTTCAAGGGTCCCTGGAGGAGGGCACTCGGAGTGACGGGCGCGCCGGTGTCCTACCCACGATGTGTGGGCAATGTCCCGGGCGGTGCGAAGAAGAGAGCGCTTCAAGATGAGAAAGCTGATAAAGCAGACGCTTCAGCACTATTGGGAAGGTCTTACTGGCGCAAGAATGGCCGGACGGTAGGATGGTGGCATACACGGCCTCTCGGCGTTGTCGCTCAACCCTATGGTGTCGAGCTGAGGGGGAGGAGATGTGATGGTTTGCCCCCAGAGGCCAGTGTGGACGCAGCGCTAGGAAGAGGACTAATCCCTGAGACATTATTATTTACACCAGGAGCTACGGAGTTAAGCTGGAGGTGTAATCAGGCCCAGCTGGAAGTTTCTTTAAAAGGCCTCCTGAAGCAACCAGCAGAGGGGGTTTCAGGCTGGGTGTGGACCCAGAGAGCTCCAGAGAGCGAGCGAGCACCAGAGAGCTCCAGAGAGCGAGCGAGCGAGCGAGCACCAGTGAGCTCCAGAGAAAGAGAGCACCAGAGACTGGGAAGCAAGTGTGCCAGAGCAGCAAGTGAAGCTGTCATTGTGGGATCAGGCTGTGTAACTACACCTGATTTAAAGGAGAACATTCGCTGCAAGCAGAAGAGGATCCATTGCAGCTAAGTGACTGGACTTAAAGGTACCACCCCTGTGATACAAAAGGTACTGTTTTTCCCTGCAGGCCGATTAGCGGTCCCAGGGCTAGTCAGTGGCGTTCCTGCAAGTAAGTAAGCCTGTTTGAGTAGATGTTTATTTCATGCTGACCACAAGCTATGTTTATTTATATTATGCCAACCACTTATTAAAGCCTGTAAAAAGCATACAAAGGCTCCAGAGTCCTCCATAAAGAGCATAAAAAGTTGCATAAACAGAGCGTTGATCCCGCCAGAAGGGGGCGCTCTGCCACAGTGGCAGATGCCTATGTCCAGTCTACACATACTGGGGGAAATTAAGATAAGGGATGAGACTTGCAGGCTCCATGGCCACATTTGGGAATCCCCCCTCCTCCCGCTGATATCAGATTCCTGTGCCTGGTGCCTTGTTTAATTATTGAACAATGGGACAGACTCGTGGGGGAGGGAGGTTTAAGTTGGGTATGTGGATTTGTTGTTTGTTTCCTGTTTAATGTCTGGCTGGCTTTTTTTGTTTAGCCCCCGATAAAACTGCTCACCCATTCCCAATGAAGTTACTGCTGGTCAACGATTACAGTGAGAGCTAGTTAAGGGAAACTATTTTATAAGACAGTTACATTATTTTCTAAAGAGAATCCCTATACTCTGCCTGCGGTCACAGAGGATAGTCATATCTACCCGGTGGGACTTCCAGAGAGTGCTGGTCCTGTATCGTGGCACTGCTCTCTCTGCTTAACATCCCGACTATGAGAGCTAATCAGTAGGCCAAGCCTAGTTGGGTGAAATGACCAAACCAGATGAGTTTGTTGGTTCTAATCAGCCAAATCTAATCTATCATCCAATCTTACTTCCCTCCTTCACATCCTGTCTCAATCACACACCCCAGATGTTTTTTTTTTTTTCCATGATGCAATGAGAACTGTTGTATTATACTGTAAAGGGGAATTGGTAGATAGAGGGACAAACATTTAGGTCTTTTTGGAGTAGCTATGGAATGAGTTTGTATCTACAAAGTGATAATTTGTGCTTTGTTATATTGAATTATCTACAATTTTAGATGTTTTTGCAAGTTCCATGTAGAGTCAGAAAAAAAAATCATTATGTAATGTTAGAAATTCTTACATGTTCAGTTTATTATAGAATCGTTATTAAGCAGAGCTCTCCCACGACCTCTCTGTCATTTACCCAACTGAGTTCATTAAGAGAATGCAAGCTCTTTATTCACCTCCTTCATTTTCTCAGTTAACTTTATTTGTTCTGCTAAAATATTTCAAATCTGATATGTCTCATTAGGAGAAGTCGATGAGAACTGGAGGCTCTTGTATAATTTTTAAGTTTTGTTTGTTTTCATTTAATCATTTAAGTATCCATCATGTCATCTTCTCAAAACCACTGCTTAAAGGGCTACTAAAACGATAAGCAAAGATCAGTTTAAACAACTTATTGTGATTTGTTTGGAAGAAAACTTACAGTGAAAATAGCTGGTATCTCCCTAATCTTTGGACTGGAGCTCCTCTTATTTTTTTTATCTGTACATCTTGATAACAATCTGCCTGATTTGGGATTATTTAGCTATGGGCAGGAAATCCAAATTTCTTAAGTGAGTTAACTAGTTTATAAGGGAACTTTAAACATTTTTTTATGTACTCTAGTTACCAGTCCCCCCTATGATGGAATTAGCTCCCACACCCCTCTGGTTGGGCAATGAGATACTACAGAGGGCTGATTAAGTTAACTGATTAAGGACAGGTATATTTTTCATGTTTATGGTCTAAGCCAAAGTTGTATTGTTCTGCTTGACCATAAATGATCTGTTGAAATTAACAGTACCATATTGGGACAGAATACAAGTATCTGAACTGTATCTCTGGGGATTTAATGGGTGAAAAGGGACTTAATCATAAGGACCTGCTGGGAAGACTATATGTCTGAGAACTGTAGATCTTCCTGGGAAGACAAGGGGATTCCTCCATGCTCTAGTAGCTGTCTCCCCTATTTGAATGTTCTTGTGATCCAGTGTTCCTGTGTTCCAGTTCCTGTCCAGCATCACCCAGGAGGTTGAGTATTACATCCCTCAGAGATCTGGAACCACAGCCTAAAACCGATTGGGAGTTCCAGAGCATTGTCGGTCCAGCTGGCTGGGTTCCGTTAACAGGGGAGCAAGCCACCTGATTCTGCGCCATCTATATCTGCTCCTGAAGTTGAACAGCTACATCAGAAAGATTTGTGTGCCAATACCCCTTACTTGATCACAATGAGAGTATATGTATATATGTGTGGCAGGAATCAATCTTACCCTGAGGAACCCAATATCAGGGTTAAAATTCAGTCCGTGAGTGGGTTTCTGGCGCTGTACCCTAATCCTAGGCTATGTTCTTTCTTAATATAGTTCATGTACACCTAAAGGACTATATTGAAGCATAAAGATGTCACACATTCATTTAAAAATTACTACCAAGAATCCTTAATGGCAGTGGGAGCAGAAACAAGTCTTGAGTTTGGTTTCAGACATATAGGTGAAATCAGAATGTTTTTTTCCTTCCTATACCTGCCGTGAAATGGTTACACAGTGATACGGTCTGCAGTTTGTACTCATCATGAAGCATCTTATGTGAAGTGTTTCCATATGATCATTATCTCCCTGAATATGTACATTCAGCTCCCAAGCCAACAATAAGAAATATATACATTTCACACAGTAATGCGGAGAATGAATTGATTTCTAGAGCATTGTATATAAATAGCAGAATCCCTGTAGCAGTAGGTTAGATGGATACAGCTCCGGTTCTTCATAGAATTACATTGATTTTTTTATGCTTTTTCTCAGTGTGAAGCAGTGCTCAGCAATCAATATGTTATATTCAAGTTATTGTAAGACTTGCATAACTTTTACTTTGTTACATAAACCTTTAAGTAACAGTATTTGTTGGTTTCATACTGATAGATACTATTTACTCTATAAATATATTTATATTTATATTTATTTATTTTTTCTTTTAATATGTTTTTAAATCGTGTTGTTTTAAATTACACTTAATTTAATAAATTATCAATAATAGTTATATTTTCTTTCACTGTATTGTTAACTTAAAGGGATATGGAAGGTTCCTGGATTTTACTAGGTATATAATATACCTGTGTGTGTGTCTATTTACTTTTATGTACTTTATTTTATCACTAACTTTTAGCTAGAGAATGAAGGGATGGTTTTTAGCTGCCAGTTGCAGGAGATGTGGGTTAGGATGGAGGATTTGTTCAATAATTGGACTACATTTCATTCCAGCTCCCTTCCATTCACAAGCCCTGAAGCAGACAGCTTGCAATAATAGATGGAAGCCCTGCTCTTCAAGAAATGTAAACACCCTTGTCACATAAATAAACACTACCAAAGTGTCATGGATGCCTCCAGGATCCAGCAGAGGCACCAAAAGGTTTTTATATGTAAAGCTCTAGCTTTATGAATCTTTACCAGCCTAATTAAACTTTTAGCTAGACTCAAATTTTTCAAATATATATATATTAAAAAAATATATATTTTTATTCATATATAAAGCTCAATAGACATTTAAAACTCTGAATATACTTCACTATAGAAGATTTTTTGTTATTTTCTCATGGCACTCAGTTCACCCACTGCCCCTTTTCGTGCAAAGTGTGACGCAAGGTTAGCGTTGTGCCGTGTCCCTCTATAACACTGGCTGCATCTGTGTATAAAGTACATTCACAAAATAAGTAAACAGTTTTAAATAGCCTCTTGTTCTCCTGTAGTTTCCTGCAGTATCATCACATTTTTATCAAGGGTCAGATTTATGTTACCCTGGGGACTAATTTGGCAAAAATACAGATATCTGCTGCAAATAAAAAGAAAATAGATAAAAGGTCATTAATTCAAAAGCATCCTTCAATTGGCATTGACAGGAATATTGTAGATATAAGATAACTTATCTTAAACCAATTATTGTTCAACAGACATAAAATAATATATTGATATTGGTGCTACCATTAACAAAATATCTCTGATAATATAGTTTAAAAAAGAGAAAGAAAAAGGCAATTTTTACATGACCCATGCATGATCCATTCAGGCTAGTTGATGGAATAACTGACACGACAACTTGAGTTGGGAGAAACAACGGGCCACAGCTTTATTTTGACACAATGTAAACAAACAACCGTAACTTATTTATATTATATATATTATATATACTTTTTTTTTTTTTTTTTTTTTTTTTTTTTAAAAGAATAAACCATAACATCTGTTAACAACAAAATACAGGGTGGGTGGGTGGGATTCCAGTCGGGAGACCGCGCTGCTGTGTTCAATGGCGCGAAACGGGCTTCCGACACGCCCCCCGACGCTCCTGATTGGCTAATAGCCTCACAGGCTCCGCTGGGTCACGTGACGCTACAGGCTGACCCAGGGAGCCTGTGCAGCCTCCGCGTCGTTCATGACCCATGCATGATCCATTCAGGCTAGTTGATGGAATAACTGACACGACAACTTGAGTTGGGAGAAACAACGGGCCACAGCTTTATTTTGACACAATGTAAACAAACAACCGTAACTTATTTAGATGACTAATTTAGTCCTTTCCTTCCGGGGGAGGAGCCCGGCCACGAACAGTGACCTCACGCTTTGAGCCCTGCCCAAAGCCCCAATGCTTATCTTTAAGCACGCCCTGTGAGGTGGGGCCATCGCCCCCTTAGGCCAGTGGGCCGGGCAACTCACCTCCCGCCACGGAGCATGCGAGGGACGCCTCCCGAGGCTGCGATCCCCCCCTGCTAGACATTAAAGCCAAGGCCCGCAAAACACTCTCCCTAAACTCGAACATCATCAACTCATACCCTATTTCCGTAAGATGAACCTTATCCTTTGCGAAAAAATCATCTGCGCCGACCGGTTCGAAATCTTTATACCGGATGGCAGAGAAACCTTGTTTTCTCACAAAGCTCGCAATCTGCTGGTTTATCTTCTGTCTAGCCTTATCTAAGCATACTGGGTCGCGCGCGTTACGCCATGATCTTCTCTTGATCATCTCAGACCAGATAAGGAACGTGCCAGGGAACTTCTTCACCCATTTCTCGATGTCTCGTCTCATCACCTTTAGCATTCGTCTCATGGGAACTGTCCCCAAATCGTTGCCGCCGGCATGAAGAATTATAACACTGGGCTGACCGTAACGCTACGCGTACGTTTCCAAGAGACCGTCGAGCTGCGCCCATCGCAGACCCCGAATGCCACACCACCTTACGCGTAAGTCCGTAACAGGAAAGCCCAGTTGTGCCTTTTCTTCGGTAACTGCGGCTAACCTATGGGCCCAGTACACGTAGGAATGGCCCACAATCCATAGTTGCTTCTGTTCCCCTGAAAGTAGAAAGCAACACCATTAAACCACTGCATTTGGCCGTACATAGGAACGAAAACGGTCTGAGTCCCACCTCCCGATGCGCTTTACTGTCGCGTCGGGCAACCCCAACCTAGCCGCTTCAGTGGCAGCTCCAATCCGAAAGGAGTGTGTCCCAAAGTCAGACTGCTTGAAACCGAGCCGATGCAGTGCGCTTTTTGAAACTCTTTTAAACTGATATATAGACAGTGCCGTTCCATCGGCGTGGACCAGCAGCGAACACCGTCCCACCGGTCGCTGCTTAAGGTACTCCACTACACATGCATATGGGCAACACTCAGTGCCAACCTGATGCAGAACCACTTCTCTTCCTTTACCCACTTGGTCGGTCTTTGACCTCCGCAACCACAATACCACCGTACCTTCCCTGAGGCAGGTATCCACCAATTGCAGACCCCCCGAACCGTGTCTACTGTTCGCAACTAACTCCCCTATCCTAAACGCTCCGAAGAACGCCAGGGAAAAAGCCGTTCGGAAAAGTAGAGATTCAAAGGGGTCCCTGCAAACCACCACCAATTCCTGAGCCAATCTCAGCAACAGCGCAAATGTTATTGGCCGCCTACTATCTGGCCTTTGCGCACCGCTGAACATTCCGCGCACCACCTTGCGCACTAGAAACTCCTTAGTAAGGTCCCTCTGCCCAGCAAGCTTAAACATAAAAGCAAGCGCCGTGACCTGTCTCCCTACTACGGGTTTTGATTCGCCTTGCTCGGCGCACCGCAGCAGGTACCAAAGCAGGATCCCTACGCTCTTGTCCTCCGTCGTGGCACCACCTGCCAGTGCCACTAGACTATCCCATTTTGCCCACACGCGTCTATAAGCGTTCCACGTCGCTGGGGCAACAGACTGTCTCACGAGTCTCGCTACCTGACAGCTCCAATCTCCCAGAGCTCCTCGGGGATGTGCTCCCCCAGGGCGTTCGCTCGAGGAGCCAGCGCCCTGAAGCGATCCTCCTGAAACCGAGAGAGGGCGTAAGCAATTCCGTTATCCACATTTGTCACGTGTCTTGCTTGAAACCATATGTTCAAGCGAAGGCAACATAGCACAAGATGCCTGAGCAATCTAATCACTGGTACGGATGCCGCCGTGATGTTGTTCACGGCTTCAACCACCCCCTTATTACCCGAATGGAAAATGACTCGCCTGTCCCTGAAACAAGGACCCCATAAGTGCACTGCTACCACCATAGGTAACAGCTCCAGGAATGTAGGGTTCAGCAGTAAGCCCGCCTCTTCCCATTCCTCCGGCTATGCCGCAGCGCACCATCTCCCTTGGAGATACGCCCCACAACCGATCGGTCCAGAACCATCGGTGTGAAGGTCTAGCTCTGCGCTGGTGGTGCCCTCCTTTTGAAGGACCACCCGCCCGTTAAAATCTGCAAGGAACACCGCCCATACCCATGCATCATCACGCATGGCCCTAGAGACTGTTAGGAAATGATGCGGCTTCGCAATCCCTACCGTAGCCAGCGACATCCGTCTACAGAATATCCGCCCCATGGGGATAATTCTGCACGCAAAATTCAACTTCCCCAATATTGATTGCAGCCGCCGCAGGGTCACCCTCCGTGCGCCCCGTAGCGCCGTAATCTCGGCTTGCATGTCCTCCACCTTCTCTAAGGGAAGACTGCACTCCATTTTGCAGGAGTCAATCCGAATCCCCAGAAAAGTCAATTGTTCCGTAGGGCCCTCCGTCTTGTCATGGGCCAGTGGTACCCCGAATTCTGTACAGATTTCGGTGAACACCTCCAGCATGAAACGGCAAGCGTCGTTTCTCGCTGGGCCAACGAAAAGAAAGTCATCCAGGTAATGGGTAACACTCTTGTACCCCGCCTCGATGCTCACAACCCATTGTAAAAATTTGCTGAAGGCCTCGAAGTAAGCACAGGATATCGAGCATCCCATGGGTAAACATAAGTCGACGAAATAACTTCCGTCTACGAAGCACCCCAGCAACCGATGGCTTGACGGGTGTACGGGGAGCAATCTGAATGCTGCCTCGATGTCCACTTTAGCCATAAGGGCCCCTCGGCCCCCCCTCCTCACCAGATCGACCGCCCGGTCAAATGACTCGTAAGACACAGTAGCCTGGTCTTTTGATATGCCATCGTTTACCGAACGACCTCTGGGGTAGGAGAGATGCTGGATCAATCTAAATTTACCCTTCTCCTTCTTGGGGACCACCCCAAGTGGAGACACAACTAAACCCTGGATGGGCGGGGCCGCAAATGGCCCAGCCATCCTCCCCAATTTTACCTCATTAAGCACCTTAGCTTTGGCTACCCCTGGGAAATCCCTAGCCGACTTCAGGTTTGGGACAAGAAAACCTTGAATGTCGACCCCACATGGAATCCGGAATCCTTCTCGGAACCCGTCCTCCAACAGGCGCGCCGCTTCGGCGGTGCCTGCCAATTTACCGTAGCGCTTTAGCCACGGCAGCATGGCGGGGAGGCGTATGGGCGTCCTGCCCCTTTGCGGGAGGTTCGCCCCTGCCTCCCTCTTTGTGTCTACCGCATCTAGACAGGGGGTGTTCACCTCCGCAGTTTGAGCATGCATGCTTAAACCTGCAGTTAGGTGCCCATCTGCAGACCCCCTCGTTGTACGAAAAACAGGTCTTAAGACCTGCTCCTGAGGCGTGGGTGGGGCCCTTAGCTCCACCGGCCCCGCTCCGAAAGGGCGTCGTGACTCTCATGGGTGTCATGATGTTTAGCCAATACGCCACCGCTTTGTCGCTCCACGCCATACTTGGCCTTGAGGCCAAGTATTGCCGGAATTCCTCATCGTACCGCCACCAGGCAGTACCCCCATAAACCTTGTGAGCATTCCGAATTTCGTCTATGTAAACGAACAATCCCGAACTCTGTTCAGGGTGCCGCTCACACAGTACGCAAGCCCAAATAGAGAATGCTTGCAGCCAGGTATCAAACGTCCTGGGTAGCCTAGCAAAGCATTTACCCTCCCTGGGGCCCCTCTCGGCCAGGTCTGTTTGCCTAGACATAGGAAGAAGGGAAAACAACTCAATAAATTCCCTCCTCCAGATCTTTTCCTTTACATCCTGTGGAAGGTGTGCACCTAAATTATCCAACGAGCAGAGGACTATAGGCCTCATGGCTGCGTCGGTAACTCCCACAGAGTTATTCCCAACTGCTGCTATCGCGTTGCCTACCGGCTCGGGCGCGCGCAAGCTAGCTAGCGCCTCGCTCGCGCTCGCTGGCGCCACTACCGCTGCTGGCTGGGACCATGCACCCTTTGCTAGCCCCCCTATCCAAGCTCCCATTTCGCGCTCGCTAACCGCAATGTTATGCGCAGCTAATAGAGTCCTTAATGACCCAATAAAACCACCCTTGTCTGCTGCGCAGCTCAATTCTGAGCGCTCACCTGCTTCTGGAAGCTTTGGAGTAGATACGGCCAACGGAGTATCCCCGCGTCTCTCCTGACGCTCCGGGGACTCTGACCGTCTGGCCCTCTGCGGGCTTCTCCTCTCAGATCCCGTGCAAGCACAGCTGCACCGACAAGATCTTCTGCTTCTAGACCTGGATCTCCTTCTGGATCTGTGGGTACAAGAAGAACAGTCACTAGCTCTCCGCGACCTGCATGCCCGCGCCCATACCGCCCTTTCCTCATCTGAGGAAGGGTCCTGGTCAGCTAAGCTTGCGCGGCTGGAGTAGGCTAGCACTGCCTCCGCTGCCCCCTGTAGGGGGTCCCCTGAGACTTCCTCGGGCGTTGGAATATCCAGCTGTTGGTCAGTCTTAGACCCTTTGCGCTGTGGCCTAACCGTATCGCCCTCAGTCTCTACTCTGCTACGCCTTAGCGGTGTGTGCGTAAATAGCAGCGGACTGTACCTGCTCGTAGCCTTCTTAGCTCGAGTGGGGCGTCCTAGCCTCGCCACTGCCGCTGTCACAGGCATGTCATCAATCATGACCATGCTGTCTTGGCTATTCATCTCTCTGATGACCCCATCTCTTCTCTCTCTCGTCGTCGCCATGCTCCTCTCGCTGCCAGTTGGGCGTCCCTGTAAAGTACCAGAAGCACTGTTAAGGAGGGAAACCCCAGGGACCGTCTGCTTGGCACCGTGAGGGCCTGTAGGAGCCTTTTTAGGACTCCCGGCTTTTCTCTTACCCCCTGCACCCCCCTTACGGGGTGTTAGCGGGGTGTTTCGCGACCTTTGTCGCGGCCTAGGACCTTTAGGCAAGTTGGCAGGTGGTGGCCGGAGTGCTAGGCCCTCACCCCCACCGCCCGTGATCCTGGCGCTCGCCTGCCTGGGGGGTATGGGGTCCCGGCCGCCCTGACCTGTAACCCCCCCATCTCTGGTGTCTCTGCTACCTGATGGACGTGGGTCTGGCAGCCCTACAGTGGTGGGATGGGAAAAAATTTCCCTGGAGGCATCAGAATTGGCTAGGACACCAGCCACCGCAGGCTGTTCCTGTACAATGTGCTGAGCTCCAAGCGCAGAAGGCATGGGAGGTCCCAGCCTGTCCTGCACCCACCTGACCCCTTGGCTTAAGGCACGGGTCCTAACCTCAGCCAGTAAGGCCTCTAAGCCTTCTGGATCCATAGTAAATGCTAACAGGGGAACAAACAGGGGGAACAACAAGCAGAATACAGGCACACACAGACACAGGAACACACACAGACACAGCACACCACAGGAAGAAAAGGACACACACACACACAAAAACGGAGGAGGAAAAAACACAAAAACGGACAAAGATAGCCTCAACAGTGATATCCCCTTATATGCTGGTAAGCTGGGGTGAAATCTCAGTAATTAAACCTTCCTACTTTATTTTAAGCTGCAGGACCTCAGACCTCCGTCCATCCAGTCGGGAGACCGCGCTGCTGTGTTCAATGGCGCGAAACGGGCTTCCGACACGCCCCCCGACGCTCCTGATTGGCTAATAGCCTCACAGGCTCCGCTGGGTCACGTGACGCTACAGGCTGACCCAGGGAGCCTGTGCAGCCTCCGCGTCGTTCAGCATACTTGTGAACCAGGGTTATAAAAGATCAAAGTTTTTTGTTTTTTTTTGTGTGTATATTTTATGTGTTAGATCGATCCCGGCAATTTCTGTGTTAATACATATACTATAACTCGCATGAAATAGAATATAATATTTGCGGCTTTATTAATATTGCATTATGAATGGAATGTTGGAATGTGAGTTCCAATCGTAATTTTTAACTGAAGCCCGTAGGACTTTGAAATCCAACCTCCATTTTTCTGTGACGCAATGATGATCTCTGTTTCCATTGGCTCCTTCTAAACCCGTACCTACTAATTGATCACCAGCATAAACGCAATTTCCGACGGCCGACAACAGGTTTACGGGTTTGTGTCTTAAACTCGTAACTCGCAGCCAGTTCAAATTTAATAGCACAGTAGCACAGGGGAATTTCAAGCCTGCAGCCACTGCAAGCTTTACGTTGCACTCACGGGGCTGGAAATTAATTAGGCTATTAGGCCCCTGTTCAATTGCCTATCTAACAAAGTTACACCACTAAAAACTGGTCAGTAACTTTAGCTGTAGCTATTCAACTGACCATTTTTTCATGACTGTGAGTGGCCTACTTATAATGATCTTGAAAAGTGGTTCCCAAACATCTCCTCAAAGACGCCCAGACAGACCAGGATTTTGATGTGAACACAGGTGAGGAAATTAGAGCTTTTTAGAAAACTATTTGCTTCACCTGTGTTCACATATGGTTAAATCAAAAGCCTTACCTGTCTGGGGGTCCTTGAGGAGAGGTTTTTGAACCATTGGTCTAGACCCCTATGTTAAGATCCTACTGCTCCTGTCAGGTAGATTTCTTTGGAAAATCCATTTTTAGCAGTAATAAACCAAGCACAGCATACCTCCACCAGTACCCAGGAATTGCAGGAATACAGTTCAGAAGTATCAAACCCAATGATTAGGAGCAAGGTATCACACAGGGTCCATTGCAGTAATTCCCTTGTGTAGAATTACTACATACCCAGAATAAACCAAGGAGTACAGGCACCTTTTCTTAGTGCCAAACAGACTGAGACTTTATTCTTGCTTGCATAGAAATATATCACAAACACCAAATAACTTCCCCCATAGTTCTATAGATGCCCCCCACCCCCCTCGTTTTGCTCCGCTGTCAGGAATAGTGGGGGTTATCTGGTGAACTTATCAACTTTTATGACTGAGGCATGAGAGAGCGTATGCCTGGCCGCTCTCAGGGGTTGTATATCCATATAAATTCTTGTAGAAATGTAACCCTTTGTTATCACACTAACAATCATGGCAGAAAATGTATCTCCGCTATTTACAGGTAAGATAACATTATTACAGTGCATATGACATGATATAGTAATCTTATCATTATTGGGGCCCATACTACACTTCACACAAAAAACATAATTTCACAGTCCCCACAACATGTCCATTTTAATAGTCTTGGATATTAGCAATCAGATGTGTAAGAGTCACAGATAACAGGGTTACTTGTGAAGGTTAGGGGAGCCCCAAAATCAGTCATTACACCCTACTCGCAAAATAATGAGTTGCTTTCCCATTGATATTCATACATCAGTAATATTATGAGTAGCTTTTTCCCTTCATAGCTATTCAATTGGAGCTTCACTGAGCACTTAACAGCAAATAAAAAATTACATATTAAAAAATATTTTTATGTGCATTTAAGTGCATTAGAATGTAATGCTTAACAGTCCCATAGACACAAATGTGCAATTTAAAATAATTAGTTTTTTTATTATTCTCAAGAGGTTAATACATATGAGAAAACCCACATGGAGGACAACAGATGCTCATGACGTTCATGCTTTCTATTGGTTCCTAGGGCTGTGTCTCGTCAAGAATTTAAGTGAAATTTAGGGTTTGGTATAATATTACGAGTAGAAACATATATCTTCACCTTGCATTTTACTGACAAGACATGGATTTACGTATTTCAAGTAAGATATTTAAAATTATGAGTGAAGGCAATTGGATACATGTGTAACATTACTGAAAAAAGCTTCCAAGGCTGTAATTGAATCAGCCCCTTAGTTGGTAAAATATGAGGGCTTCTATACCACATACTTTCTATATGAGAACCCGTCAGAGCCAACTAATCTAAAAAAAAATTGACATACACATAGCGCTGATTACTCTTTATGACCGATGGAATAATTGGTAAAAACTTTGATCATTTATTAGTACCCTGATTCACAAGTGGCTAAAAAAATAGTGTTTTCTCTATTCTTTTTGAATCCATATTATCAGTGATATTGTGGTATATACAGTATTACAAGTGCTTTCCAAATTTTTGATCAACAGAGCAAAAAAAAAAAAAAAAGAATTCAAAGTCCTTTAAATTTTTACATTTTTTTTTAATTTCTTCTGTTTTCTTTGGCCTTCTGTTATGCATCAATCTCTGTCACCAGATGGATGATTACAACAAACCTCTAAGTGTATTATTATTATTATTATTATTATTAATATTATTACTAAACTCACACTTAGTAGTGCATTTCTATGCACATTTTTTGAGGGTGTAAATAAAAGGTCCTGTGCTCTGTAATTAGGAAATGGAAGTTCTGGCTCCTTTGTCTCCTCGATGATGCTTGACCTTTTGTGGGCTGATGAAACAATAATCCCATTAGGTTATCCAACTCAAAGACCTCCTATAGCACCGCCTACTTGTTTCGCCACATATGCCTTCTTCAGAGCTTGGGTCTCAATATATAAAATTTAATGTTCATTTCTATCCCTTAGATTGTAAGTCTGCAAGTTTCTATCCTAAGTACTTTGGGAATTCACCATGGACATTGGATTCCTAGCTCAAAGACAGGGCCGTCCTTCTTTTGCTAAATGTTAATCTGTATTTATCATTGTCTTAACCTAATTTATGTACAGCGCTACGGAATATGTCGGCGCGTTATAAATAAACTATAATAAACTATAATAAATAATAAAAATAGGATGGCTTGGCTACATCATTAAACCAATCACTACTGTGTATATCCACTTCTGGATCGTTACCTTGTTGTGGTGAAGGGGCTTATGTACTTCAATGAAGCTGTGAGCTATACCATGTCATCCAAGATAGGCAAGTCATAGCAGAGAGGTCATACAAATCACAGTCCACTGGAGAGGAACTGGCAACCCGCTCCGGAAACTTTGCTAAGATCAATTTAAGGACATGATATGGCGCCGGATGATGAGCCCCTCAGGTCAGAAGGTGCCTACCACATTACTGAGGAAGAGCAGAGGGCAAGTACAAGTAACACCAGATCTAATGAAGTGGTTGGGTCAAAGCCAAAAGGACACCCAGCTGCGGATGTGTCTGAAGGGGAAAGGAAAGTCTGCTGCTGCCAAGACCAATTCAGCACAGGAACCTGGAATGTTAGAGCTAGGAACCAAGGCAAACTAGATGTGGTCAAGAATAAAATGACAACGTTAACATTGACAACCTGGGAATTGGTGAACGTAAATAGACTGGAATAAGACATTTCACATCAGACTGCCACCAGATCTTCTACTGCGGTCAAGAATCCCACAGAAGAAATGGAGTAGCCATCCTTGTCAATCAAAGAGTGGCCAAAGCCATGCTCGGTTACTACCAAAAAAATGACAGAATGATTTCAATTCGAATTCAAGGAAAGCCATTTAATATCACAGGGATCCACGTCTATGCTCCAACCACGGATGCTGAAGAGGCTGACATTGTTCAGTTCTACAAAGATATTCAACACGTCATAGATATAACACCAAGAAAATATGTTATTATGATCCTAGGAGATGGTAATGCTAAAGTAGGGAACCAAAGGACACCTGGAATAACTGGCAAGTGTGGCCTTGGAGTACAAAATGAAGCAGGTCAGAGATTAGCAGAATTCAGTAGAGATAATTCTCTGCTCATACCAAACATCCTCTTTCATCAGCCTCTAAGATGACTCTACACATGGATATCACCAGATGGACAATAGAGAAATCAGACGAAATATATACTTTGCAGCCAAAGATGGAGGAGCTCTATACAGTCAGCAAAAACAAGACCTGGAGCTGACTGAGGCTCAGACTTCAGAATTAAGCTGAAGAAAAGAGGGGAAAAAACATCAGACCAAGTCAAATAGACACAAAATAAATAATATCCTTTGTGAATATGCAGTGCAAGTAAAGAATAGATTTAAGGAACTAGACATGGAAGATAGAATGCCTGAAGAACTAGACATGTAAGATAGAATGTCTGAAGAACTAGACATGAAAGATAGAATGCCTAAAGAACTAGACATGGGAGATAGAATGCCTGAAGAACTAGACATGTAAGATAGAATGCCTGAAGAACTAGACATGGGAGATAGAATGCCTGAAGAACTAGACATGGAAGATAGAATGTCTGAAGAACTTAGGACCGATTTTTGCAACATTATCCAGGAAACAGCAACAAAGAATATCCATAAAGAATGAAAAGTAAAAAAGAAAACTGGCTGTCTGATAAGGCTTTGGAAGTAGCGCAGGAAAGAAGGAAAGTGAAAGGTAGTGGAGATAAGAAAAGATTTGTCCAACTGAATGCAGAATTCCAGAGTATAGCAAGAAGAGACAAGGAGACATTCTACAGTGAGTGATGTAAAGAGATTGAAGAAGATAACCAAATGGGTAAATCAATAGATCTCTTCAAGAACATTGGTGATCTCCAAGGAACCTTTCATGCCAAATTGGGCGTGATCATGGGAGTAGGAGTCCCAAAAAATCTGGGTGGGGAATAAAGTTTAAAGAGACTAAAAAACTGTGGCCCTGAGTGGTGGAATTTAGCTCTATTCCCAGGACAGGCAGCAGGGGCGGATCTACTGCCAGTGCACCCGGAGCAATGCACCGGGGCCCTACTTTGAGAGGGGGGAGTAGTCCTGCAGTGCCCCTCAATAACGTTTATTTTTTAATTTCTTTGTTTAAATTCTCAATGCCCCTGTACCCCAAACCACCCACGCGCCCTCCATTATAATTAAAATGTAATATATAGATATATCACATATTATAATTGTCAAAATATGAGACGTTGCCAAGCTTCGCGCAATGCGTATGAGTTAGGTGATGAGCGCCAAAGGCGCTCATCGCTTGCGAGCCTCGCAAAGCGAGGCGAGCTGTTAACTCGGAGCACTTAGGTGATGAGCACCAAAGGTGCTCATCGCCTGCTCGCCTCACAAATCGAGGCGAGCCGTTAGCTCGCAGCACTTAAGCGATGAGCTCCAAAGGCGCCCATTGCCTGCGAGCCTCGTGAAGCGAGCATTGGAGGCAATAAAACACGTGGGCCTCTAAACACTTAGGGAACGCGGGATCGTCTTAGGCTGCAAGCACTTGACCAACGCAGAACTTAGAAAAAAAAAATTACGAGACGCAGGAAAAATAAATACAGGATAGGAAAAATACAAAGTTAACAACCAAACAGCACAAAGCAAAAAATATGAAACGCACACAAAAAAAATGAGTGAGGTGGAACATGAATTTAAGTCGATTATGACGAATTTCGGCACTCGAAAATCGGCTAAGCAAGAAAAAAATGGTGGCCCAAAAAAATTAAAACGAGGCTACACGACCCTGGACCACGCAAAACATCGCCAACCGCATGCAACTTTCACCCAGGAACATACAAGGTACAAAATACACTATGACAAAGGACGCAAATACTTGCGAACCGCTTAGCACTTAGACAAACTACGCTTTTTTACAATCCTAATTTGCCACTAACAACATTACGCATCTACAGTAGCTCTTTACACAAATAACCCAACGGTTTTCCCTCGCGCACGCAGTCTACTTCTAATGCACAGTTGGGACATTCATGACACTCAGGCCAACAACAGTCCCACTGGACATTATATGCTGCAGGACAATAACAAGAGAGTGTGACCTCTTCAGTATATTGATTGTTACATATATTAATTAGAAGAAGGTCAACTATATTAATGTATTATTCAATTAATTCATTAATTAGTGTTTAAAAAAATAGAGAGAGGAGCCAAAGGACATGCAAGGAGAGGCTCGCAATGAGCGCCGAAGGTTTTTACAGTATCACAAGCTTAACATTGTGTGACAAACAGCATTGCCATGGCTTCAAATTTTATTGACCGTCATTTTTTGACGGGCAAGTCGCTAGTATATATATATATAATAATAATTATTGGCCAAAGCTTTCATGGGAAAGACATATTGCTCTATGGACAAATCTGATAATGCATGATTATGTTTAATTTTGCTATTTTTTGTGTCCCCTGTTCATATAATCTGAGGAGGGTTATCCCCCCATCCCCCACCCCCCAGTTAATATGCCACTGGGTATGATAAAAGACAAAAATGGTAGGGACATAACTGAAGAAGATCAGATAAAGAAGAGGTGGCAGGAATACACTGAATATCTATAAGGGAAGGATCTTAGCAGGAGTGATGACCTCAATCGTTTGTCCAATGAGTTGGAGCCAGACATCTTGGAGAGTTAAGTGAGACGGGCTGAAGGATGTCTTGCTGATAACAATCCTGCAGGAGTGATGAAATCCCAATCAAACTATTCACAATCCTACACGATGATGATGTGAAAGTGCTGCAAAACTCAGCAATAAAAGAATATGTTATTTAAATGACCACAGCAGCAATTATTTTTTAACTACTGTATACAACTATGCTATAATGGCGACAGAAATTAGCTTTTCCTCCAAACAGAATTACACACCTGTGTTGGAGGAACCATAGATCAGATAAGACTCCATTCAGTTTAATTGAAATAAGACCAACATGAAAAGCCAATTGAAAATAAAACTAAATATCAGAGGGCCTCATTCAATTATGATTTGGCCAATTGAATAGGACTCTATATAAGCACAGAGTATATTTTTTTACAGAAGTTTTTTGTTAGTGAAGACCTTGCTTTTGCATAGAAGTTCGCCAAGTAAAAACTTCTGTAAAAAAATATGCTGTGTGCTTATATAGAGCCCTATTCAATTGGTCAAATTCCCATTTGAATGAGGCCCTTAGTGTATTATGTACTTAAATATCCTTCTAGGGATTAAACACATTTAGTTATTAATTACAAGATTAATAACACTTTGAAGCTAAGATCACACAACAAAAATTAATTAAAATGTTAAGTAAGTAGATTTGGACTTGAGACGTTAATTTCAAAACATGTTATACATAACTGTAATTAATAAATACATTCATTTAATCCCTATAAGAATTTGTTTTAAAATCTTGTAATTAATAATGAAATGCATGTAATCCCTATAAGGATATTTCTTATATTTTGGGTTAATTAGTGTTAAGCACTTAGGGATTTGGTTGGACGACTCCTTACTTGGTAGTGAGATTATATTATGTATTAGATTGCAAGTTTGTGAGTTTTCAATCTTGTGTCCGTGCTTTGGAAACAAACACTATGTACATTTGATTCTAAGCTCCAAAACAGGACTCTCCATTCTTTATAAGGTGTTAATTCTATTTTTGCCATGTACTTATCCCCTGGATAGCGCTACGGAATATGTTGGCGCGATATAAAGATAATGATAATAATAATAATATGTACTTTTTTTTCCAAAATTACAGTGCTCCTTTACCTTACAAACTATTTAGAGTGTTTCTTAATAGGTCAGCATTTATATTCCTTTTTTTAAAGTACAAGTTACATTTACACCATTATTGTGACAATATGACTATGGATAAAATGTCATGGTATAGCACAGAACAGATAATATTTGGAATAAATATATTATTAAAATCTAATTATAGGGATATGAAAGGTTCTTGGTTTTTAACAGATATCACATATATAGTTGTGAGCATGCGGGTTGTTGCTAACACTGCAGGCTTGCCGAAGGCGCTCCTTGCCAGCAACTGCGGACCTCGCAAAATTTACGGACTTACGAGAAACAAATACGAGACGCGGGACCTCACAAAAATACGACCTTATCGCCCAAAACCTGCACACATTAAAAACACAATAAATACACACACCAAACACATAAAAATCTTACCCACAGCAAGGGGGGGCACCCAGGACCTCGGAAACTGAAGTTACACCTCAATTTCACTCGAAATACAAGAGTTTAGACACTCGAAAATCCCCTAAGCGAGAGGAGAAATGGCCGCCGAAAAAAACAAAAACGAGGCTACAGGACCCTAAAGACGCAAAACACCACCAAACACATACAGATTTTCAGAAAAAGACTGACGCGATCCAAGAACAAGGACGCCAAATGAGCCACAGACGCGTAACACACATTAGGCGCCATTTTACAACACTAACTTACACAATGCAGGAAGTACACAGCTAAACTAACGGATTTGGCTCGCGCACGCACACTATTTAAACTACACACTGCACACATTGCTGACACACAGCAGCTCCACAGCCCTCAAAACCTACATTATATGCTGCAGCAACATGAAAACAGATTGTCAGCTCTTCTGCACAATTTTTCCTGCATATATTACTTCAAAATAGGTAAAGTATATTCATGTATTATTTTATTAATTATTTCATTAGCATTAGCAAAAAACAACAATGTTCATAGCACACAAACAACCAACAGCCTCGCAATGAGCGCCAAAGCATCTTGGAACACCAACAAAATGTACTGTCCTTACAATCTTATTGCCGTAATTTTTTGATGGGCAAGTCGCTAGTATACTAATATATCTGTGTATCTATTTCCTTTTATGTTATACTAGCGACTTGTCCATCAAAAAATTACAGTCAATAAAAGAAAGTGTTGAAATGCTGTTTGTCTCACAATGTGAGTGTACTGTGTGCCTCAAGTAAATAAATTCCTCAAAAAGCAGAAATCTACATTACATAAAATAAGAAAAAATAAAAACACCAAAAATAAAAAATGTACATTACAGAACAAAAAAATAAAACCTAAGTCACAAAAAATAAAAAAGGAAAATAACAAAATACATTACAACCCCCCCTCACTACAATTTTTTTTTAAATTACACACCTGAAAATAAAATACATATAATACATACATATAATACAATACAACACAATTACATAAAATACAATACAATACACCCCTATGTAATATACATGCCACTATATAATATAATATACATCCCACTATCTAATATACAATACTATCTAATAATACATCCCCCTATCTATCTAATATACAATACATGTTATCTATATATATAGCTACCCTAATTGTAAGCTACAATAAAATAATTAAGACCACTTACCTTTGAGATGTTTCTTCAGAACAGCAACCTACGGTAAAAAATATAAAAAAAATGAATACAACACGTTTACATGAAATAACTAAACATTCTAAACATTCTAAATATTCTAAATATTATACTCACCTTTCCAGCATGTCCCGTTCCAGCATGTCCCGTCCTCCATGTTCCGTCGTCCATCTTTGTGTCTTGTCTGGCGCTACTCCTGTAAAAAAAAACATTACATTAGTAAACATAAACCAAAGTTAAATAAACACAATCTACATTATACTTACCTTTCCGCAATGTCTCCGGCCTCCTCGTCTTCTCCAGAAGCATCCGGCATTAAAAAAAAAAAAAAAAAGCCACACACATCCGCCCTGGCTAATGACCATCCTATGGAGTGTTCCAGAATAAAATTGGCAATGGCGGCTTCTGATTGGCTGAAAAAGCTGTCTATCAAATTCAGTCAATGAGAAGACCCCATTTGTGAACCAATGAAAAAAGTATACACCCCAAAAATACAACAGTGATTGGATAACACACCTGTCAATCTTTATTTGAACCAATCCTAAGGCTTTATTGCCATCAGCCAATCACAATGGAATATACCCCCACGTACTGATTGGTGAAGACATCTGCGCCTTCCCATTGGCTGTAATATTGATTGATATTAACAGTAGCCAATGAGAATGCGCAAATCCTTCACCAATCAGTACGTGAGGGTTTATTCCATTGTGATTGGCTATTGTCAGTGCAACCAATCAGAATGCGCAGAGGCTCCAACCAATCACCCTTTGGGGGTGTATTCCATTGTGATTGGCTGAAGGCATCTGCTCATTGTGATTGGTTATCCAATCAGAGTGGGATTTTAGGGTGTATCCCTTTGTGATTTGTTCACACATTGGCGCCTCCTGATTGGGTGAATTTGATAGACAGCGTTTTCAACCAATCAGAAGGCGCCATTGCTTATTTTCTTCCGGAAAAGTCTCCTGGAGCCTCATTAGCGTCGGGGATGTCCGGGAGTGCGGATGTAAGAATATATATATATTTTTTTTTTTTTTACAGGGCGTGGCAGAAGAGGATCCGGAGGAGGCCGGAGACATCGCGGGGAGGTAAGTAGAATGTAGATTGTGTTTATTTTATTTTGATGTATGTGTATTAATGTTGTGTTTTTTTAACTGGTGCCGCGCCGGAGAAGGATTAAAAGAATTAGGACGGGACATGCAGGAAAGGTGAGTAGAATATTTAGAATGTATAGAATGTATAGAATGTTTATTTTATAACTGTAAACGTGTTCCACTAATTTTTATTTTTTTTTATTCCGAAAGGTGGCTGATCCCAATGGACATCTGCAAAGGTAAGTGGCCTTAATTATTTTATTTTAGCTTAGACTTAGATTAGTTAATATATAGATAGCATTTATTGTATGTTAGCTAGGGGTATGTGTTTTATATAGATAGCATAGGATGTATTGTAGATAGATTGTGGTATTTATTTAGATAGATTGGGGATGTATTATTATATAGATTGCATGTATATTAGATTATGCTATTTAGATAGACTGTGTGATGTATATTAGATAGGGGTGTATTGTATTGTAAAAAAAAAATTCTGTAGTGAGGGGGGGTTGTAATGTTTTTTTTTTATTTTCTGTAATGTTCCTTTTTTAATTTTTTGTGACTTAGGTTTTTTTATTTTCTGTAATGTAGTATTTTTGTGAGTTAGGTTTTTTATTTCATGTAATGTAGATTTTTTTTGTGACTTTAGGCTTTTTTATTTTCTGTAATTAGAGTGGTGGGGGTTAATAGGGGGTAGGTAGTGTAGATGTTAATAGGTTAGTGTAGAGGGTATTTAGTTGATATGTTTTATTGGGGGTGGTATAGTGCAGTATAGTGTTTTTACTTAGTGTCATGATGGTTCTTGAGGACCATCATGGCACTTATGTGGTTAATGTAGTGTTGTAACAGGCCCATAATGGTGTTAATATACCCTTATGGGACTGATGGGGTTAAATAGAGGCTTATGGGGGTTTCTATTGACCCCCATGAGTGACAGGGTTAATGATGGGTTTATGGTGGTCTCTATTGACCCCCATGAGTGACAGTGTTAATGATGGGTTTATGGGGGTCTGTTTTGACCCCCATGAGTGACAGGGTTAATGAAGGGCTTATGGGGGTCTATATTGACCCCCATGAGTGACAGGGTTAATGAGGGTTTTATGGGGGTCTGTATTGACCCCCATGATTGACAGAGTGACAGTGTATATTTTTTCTATTTTACAACAGGTCCTTTAAGGACCTTTATGGTCCTTTAAGACCTGTAACGCAGGAATTTTGATTGCAGCGGGGGTCCTCAATAGCGTGCAATCGGGACCCCCACTGCGATGGTTAATGTGGGGTTAATGCAGGGCTCGGAGCTTATCTCGGATCCCTTTCTTGGGTAAGTTGTAGGTTGCTGGGCGGTCCTGGGTCTTTGAGCCTCGTTTTCATTTTTTTCGGCGGACATTTTTTCTCTCGCTCAGGGGATTTTCGTGTGTCTGAACTCAGGAATTTGGACTTGCTATGGGTAAGCTTTTTATGTAGTTTGTGTGAGTATTTGGTGTGTTTTCACTGTTTTTAGTTGCGCGCGGGTCGGTCGTTATAGTCGGATTCTTAGTGCGTGTGGATGTTTGTTACGTTAAGGTTGGTTCTGAGGTGGGTTCATTGCCTCATTCCCTAAGTGCTTTGAGAGCACCCGCATTTGCTGAGTCGTTGGGATGCTCCACTACCGCTAATGCGGCCCCTCGCTTTGCGAGGACCCGCATTTGCGGAAGCGAGGGCCTCGCAACGCGAGGGCCGCGGGCTCGATACACGAGCCCGCAAGCGTGAGCAACAGCTCTGGATGGCTCGCATGCTCACAACTATATATGTGATAGAGGGGTTACAGTGTGTCGGTTGTAATGTTAAAGGGATATTGAAGGTTTCTGGGTGTTACTATGTATATAATAGTGTAACTGTGTATCTATTTACTTTTATGTACTTATTAGGAAATGCTTATAAATTCTGTTTTTAAATCAAACAAATAGTCCCTGTATGGGTCTGCCCTCTGCAGCGCATGCAGACATAGGGCCATATACAATTAGCTACTTGCAAATGCCGTGAACTCATAAATGTGGCTTTAGGTGTTTTGTTTTTTGTAAATGTTTATATGCATTCTATTGACTTAAGAATTCATTAGTGCCAATCACATATATAACTGTCAGCAATGCGAGTGCGCTGATGGAGATGAGCGCCGTAGCCGCTCATCCCTATGACCCACTACGATTTTCGGACCTCAAATGCAGACCCTCGCGAAGCGAGGGGCCGCATTTGCAGAAGTGGAGGCTCCCACGTCGCCTCACAACAGTTTACAAACCACTACACAAGCGGGACTTGGAAAAAAAAACATAAACACACAATGACTAACTACGGACTTACTCACAAATAAACCAGCCGCGGGACTTAGGAAAAAAAAATTGCGGACTTACACAAAAACAATTACGACACGCGGGACTTAGAAAAAATCCATTACGGACTCGCCAAAATACGTCCATAACCGACAACCCGCGCACAGCGCCAATCATTAAAAAACACAAAAATAATATAAAAACCTTACCCACACCAAGGGGGGACACCCAGGACCTCTGCAACACAGCTTAAACCTCGAATTCGGTCAAATTTACAACGTTTAGCCACTCGACTAAGCGACAGAATAAATGGCAGCCGAAAAAAACAAAAACGAGGCTAAACGACCCCTAAAGCCGCTAAATTCCACAAAGCAAATACGGATTTTACAAAAACCTGTACAACCTACAACATACACCATTAGCAAGGACGCTTCATCATACAAACCCACCTACCACATACACATTCAACGCCATTTTACAACACTAACTTACACAATGCGGAAGTACACAGCTACCCTAACGGCTTCCCCTCGCGCACGCAGCCTATTTACACTACACACTGCACACATTGCTGACACTTACACCTCAGCTCCACAACACTGCAAACCTACATTGTTTGCTGCAGGAACATCAAAACAGATTGTCAGCTCTTCAGCACAATGCTTCCTGCATGTATTCATTACAAATAGGTAAATTATATTACTTTATTCATTTACTAATTATTTCATTAGCATCACAAAAAACATATACACAAAAAAAAACCCCACTATGGCAAGAAACGCAAAACACATTCACTGCGCACCTCACAACGAGTGCCAACGCTGCCCATAGCACACAAACTACACCAGGGGACAGCGTTGCAATAAGCGCAAAAAGCAGATCAGCGCCGACCTTACAATGACAGCAAAAGCGCCTCTGATAAAAAAAATACAAAAACCAAGAGGCTCCCAATGAGCGCCGAGATCTCAGACCACCACAAAAAATAATGTCTGTGCCAAACACCATTCCTTGACTTACAATTCTATTGCCGTCATTTTTTGATGGGCAATTCGCTAGTAATGAATATTTGCCAAATATGTAACAATATTAAGTGATTTTAAGTGTGTATACATTTACAAATTGGGCAATTGAATAAGGCCCATAGTATCTGTAGGGCTTAATGTGCAGTGTAGTGACCACATATCAAAAGCATGTTGCAGAATGTTGCTGAGAGATGGTCACTGATTGGTTAGTATGAGACACTGTACACCAAGGGCCTCATTCAATTGTGATTTGGCCAATTGAATAGGGCTCTATATAAGCACATAGCATATTTTTTTTAAAGAAGTTTTTAGTTAGTGAAAACCTTGCTTTTGAATAGATACTCACTAACTAAAAACTTCATTAAAAAATATATGTTATGTGCTTATTTAGAGGCCTATTCAATTGGCCAAATAGCAATTGAATGAGGGCCCAAGTGTCTTCGTGAGCTGCAGAGGGCAGACCCAGGC
The DNA here is from genome assembly GCA_027410445.1 of Discoglossus pictus. Lineage (NCBI taxonomy): Eukaryota > Metazoa > Chordata > Amphibia > Anura > Alytidae > Discoglossus > Discoglossus pictus. Next base: position 15,272,342 of record CM050171.1, on the reverse strand, counting down.
ACTATTTGTCTGATTTCTGGCAGTAAAACAGAACTTATAAGCACTTCTTATAAAATAAAGTACATAAAAGTAAATAGATCCACCGGGATATCATATGCCAGGTAAAACCCAGAACCTTCCCCTATCCCTTTAAACCAATAGAGAAATACACATTGCTGATCAATTCTCCCGGTGATTTCCATTGGCTGCCGGAGCCTGTTACTCATCGCCCATAATTAGATGATTTATTCCTCTAGGCAAAGGATCAATGTGTCTATTTCGCCATACATACTAATAGTGTCATAAAGCAAGAACATCAATAGAGCCATGGGAATTATACCAATAGAAAAGCACCATGGCTTTAGTCTTAGCAAAGTAAGACATGTTTTTCTTCAGATAGAAATAATCTGGAACAATTTACGAGACACAATGTGATCACTTCTGTTACAGATTTTACTACATACTTTTTATTAACATCTCTCTTCAAAATAACCTTTTTTTAAGAAAACTGTGCGTTTTATTAACTTATAAATGTCATACTTGTTCTGATTTCTTCTAAAACACAGCACAGAGATAAAGATAATATGAGTCCGATTAATAAGATAATCAGGAAAAAAGTCATACAGATTGGTTTTAGTTGACGCCTCTAAATGTCAGTGGGGGAAGGGGAGTGGTGTCAATTTCAATTTTGTCCTATAATCAAACAAAGGTTCTCAACTTCCGCCTGCTCCCTCCTCCCCCGCTCCTCCCTCTGCTGATTCTTACAAACACACACCCTCATCATCCAGCTCTCAGGATGTGACTTAACAAATGTATCTTTGGAAAAGATGGCAGACTTGCTGATGTGTAGAGCATGACTACTTTACTGAAAGGGCGGTGGGCATGTGCACTATATATATCACATATATAGTTGTGAGTAATAAGTGTTGTTGCTAATGTTGCGGGCTCGCACAGCGAGCATGCAGCAACTGCGGCCCTCGCAAAGCAAGAGCCGCAGTTGCTGGCAAGGAGCGCTAAAAGGCGCTGCTTGCGCTGGTGGAGATGAGCTCCGTAGGTGCTCATCCCTGCAACCCCGTATGACAGGCAGTGAGCACAGAAGGGGCTCACTGCACTGGTGGGGATGAGCACCGTAGGCGCTGATCCCTACATCCCGCAGAACAGGCAGTACGGGCCGCAAGTGCGAGGTGAGCTGTTTGCGGGGGGTGGGGGGGCACAGGGGAGGGGGCGGGGAGACCCAGGGGAGGGAGAGGGTGGAAGAGACACAGGTGAGGGGGAAGAGACACAGGGGAGGGGGAGGGGGGAAGAGACACAGGGGAGGGGGAGGGGGGAAGAGACACAGGAGGGAGGAGAGACACAGGAGAGGGGGGAAGAGACGCAAGAAACGGAGAGCACAGCAAACAGACACAGAGGGAGTAGAGGGGGAAAACAGACACAGAGGGAGGGAGAGGGGGGAGAGACACAGGGGAAGGAGAGGGGGAAGAGACACAGGGGAAGGAAAGGGGGGAAGAGACATGGGGGAAGAGACACAGGGGAGGGAGAGGGGGAAAAATATGCAGGGGAGGGAGAGGGGGGAAGAGACACAAGAGTGAGAGCAGGGCAAACAGACACAGAGGGAATAGAGGGGGAAAAGACAGGGGAGGGAGAGGGGGGAACAGACACAGGGGAGAGAGAGAGTGAACAGACACAAGGGAAGGGAGAGGAGGGCAGACACAGGGTAGGGAGAGGGGGGAACAGACACAGGTCGATGGGGGAAGATACACAGAGGAGTGAGAGGGGGAGAGACACAGGGGAGGGAGGGTGGGGGGGGCCCACAAGGGAGGGAGGGAGGTGGGAGGAGGCACAGGAGAGGGAGAGGGGGAGAAAAGAGACACAGGCGAGGGAGAGAGTGGGAAAGAGACATAGGCGAGGGAGAGGGGGGGAAATATACACAGGGGAGGTTGAGGAGGGTGGAAATGAGACAGACTGGAGGGAGAGGAGGGGGGAAAGGAGACACAAGGGAGGAAGAGGAAGGGGAAAGGAGACACAAGGGAGGATGTAGACAGGGGGAGAGGCTCATGATGAGCCCCGAAGGTGCTCACATTGGGTGGCAAACATCATTGCCAGCATTACAATTTTATTGCTGTCATTTTTGACAGGCAAGTCGCTATTACATGTATAAACATGTGTGTGTAGGTCTTGAAAATTGTTTTTTAAAATTAAGGACTATTGTGTCCATATACATTTTTTAATTTTTGACAAACTAAAATTGGACTAATATAAAGAGATTCTACTTATTGTGATATGGAAATTCCTGGATGTTACTAGGTATATCATATACATGTGTACATATTTACTTTTAAGTACTGTATTTTATAAGGAAGTGCTTATAAGCTCTGCCTAAAATCACATTAGTAGTCCCTGTATGGATCTGACCTCTGCAGCTCACGAAGACACATAATTTGTAATACTGATTGCGCCGTGTGTCATACTAACGAATCAGTGACCATCTCTTAGTAACATCCTGCAACATGGCGCTGAGATGTCCCTGATAGGCTAGGACACTACACTGCACACCCAGCTCTGCAGAGTCTGTGTGTGCATATTCTGCAAAGGGCAAACCCATATATCAGAGGTGAAGATAGAGAACGAAAAAAATTGGACCACCTACACTTTATCTCCAGTTTTTATCTCCAGTTTTATCTCTGCTTTTTATCTCAATTTCTATCTCATCTTTTCATCTCTTGTTGTAGTTCTGTTATTAAGAATTTTGTCAGCCCAGGTTAGATGTCATAGCCGTCTTCTGTTCTGCCCCATTTCTTATTTATTTCTCATTTCACAGTGTTGGAGCTAGAAAATGGAGCCCCCACCCTTCCTGGGCTCAGTGCCCCTCCCTAAGACACCTTACCATAGCACCCCTCCTCCATACCCCTTCCTATAGCTGCTCCCCTACCCTTACCTCCTGCCTTGAAATGCTCCCCTGCCTGCAGCACAGCTCCAGGACACCATCGCTCTACTTTCCAGAGACATGCTCTATGGGGTGGGTGAGGATGTGGCTGAGGGGACCCAGGGTGGGGGACCCCTACACTACACTAGAGAAAAATATATATGTATATACACATATATACATACAACTACAACAACAACAAAAAATATATATATACATATAAATACTATCTCTCTCCACATCCACCTCCACACACCACCCATCCATCTTGGCATCCATCCATACATAGCACCATGTCCTTTTCAGCAGCCCTCCCCTCTCATCATCCATCCGTTCTCAGCATCACATAGCACTCATCCCTCCCTTTTGCTCCTCCCTCACAGAACCTATCCCTTTGTACTTTGCTCTCTCACCTATTCCCTGATACACATTCCCAGTATGCTGAATGCCTGCACACTGCCATCTCTTGGAGCTTCTGTAGAAATGCTCTTTTTTTTCAGGCAAGGGCCAATTTCTAATTGGGAGGTGTGGCCAAGCAGTCCCAGGGGACCATGGGGCCTTGGCAGGTTGAGCCGATGTGGGGGGCCCTGGGGTGCTGCTACCACTACAGAAAAATAAATTAAATACAATAAAAGAAAACATGACACGGGTCCTGGTGTAATACACCCCCTGCGCCAGTGGTCGCTCCACTCCTGTCATGTGGGGACTATTTGAGTTTAGGCAATAAAACCAGGGTTTATAAGAACTTCTTAATAACACAAAGTACATAAAAGTAAATAGTCACACAGGGATATTATATACATAGTAACACCCAGGGACCTTCAATATCCCTTTAATATCACAACCAACACATTGTAACCACTCTGTATAACATGGAGGTGGAATGGCTCAGGGTACCTGGCAGGGCCCAGGGCCCCAGTGCCCCTCCAGTCTATTTATTGCTTGTATCCTATTTTAAGGATCTTCATAAATCCTCAGATCCCAAAGCACCGAGATCCATCAGTCTGGAAGGGCATGGCGCATCCTGGCAAAGCAAAGCTGGACTAATGAGGTAAGGAGGCACATGACTTGCAGGTTTGTGGTTGACCTTTGAGGATTACATCTGAATTTGATCATTCTGCCCATCACACCCCGGACATCTCAAAGGAGAGGACATCGGAGGAGCTTCACTGAACTGCAAATGAACCGAGAACGATTTAATGAAAGAAATGTGGAAGCGCAAAGGGTGCCGTGAGACGCAATGCCAGATTTAGATGATTTAAAAATAGATATTAAAAATAATACCATGGTATTTTAGTATTCAGTAATGACATATTTAGTGTTTTCCTGGACCCATTCAGTTTTACCACCCCACCCCCCCCCCCCTTCTCCAATAAATACTTCTAATCTATCTATCCATCTGCCAATTATCTATCTATCTATCTATCTATCTATCATTTACCAATTATCTATCTATCTATCTTTCTTTCTATCTATCTATCACACCATATCTATAGTTATCTATCTATCTATCTATTTATCTATCTATCTATCTATCTATCTATCTATCATTTACCAATTATCTATCTATCTATCTATCCATCTGCCAATTATCTATCTATCTATCTATCTATCTATCTATCTATCTATCCTTCTATCTATCACCTACCAATTATCTATCTATCTATCCTTCTATCTACCAAACCATATCTATAGTTATCTATCTATCTATCTATCTTTCATCTGCCAATTATCTATCTATCTAGCTATCACACCATATTTATAGTTATCTATCTATCTATCTATCTATCTATCTATCTATCTATCTATCTATCTATCTATCTATCTATCACACCATATCTATAGTTATCTATCTATCTATCTATCTATCTATCTATCTATCTATCTATCTTTCATCTGCCAATTATCTATCTATCTAGCTATCACACCATATTTATAGTTATCTATCTATCTATCTATCTATCTATCTATCTATCTATCTATCTATCTATCTATCCATCTATCTATCTATCTATCTATCACACCATATCTATAGTTATCTATCTATCTTTCTAGAGCAGATTGGGTTGTAAAAGTCTAGAAAGAAGGTGAAAGAGAAAGAAAAATGGTATTGTTGGATAGAGGCAGGAGAGGAACATAGGGATGATGGAGGGATGATAATTGTATGCACCATGTCACATACAGACACATATATCACTCCATATATGTATTTGTGCTTCCAGAGGCAGCCTTCATATCACTAAAATGATTCAGCCCTAGGCCTAGGCCGTGTTTGCCTTGGCAGATATACATGACTATGTATAGAGTTGTTTATCATGATAATGCCTTTTTGGATCAGGAGTGTCCAGCTCTTAGGTGCCATATTGGTATGTTTAATAATGACATTTCAGATTTATTTTTGAACTAAACAAACAAATATCAAATTAGAAAAGGTTTATAAATAAATAAATACATTTATCATATGCAGTGCTGGGCAGTTCCATTACATCTTGCAAGGCTCCTATTTTTTTATGTATTTTCTCAAGTGGAAATTAGTCTTGGAAATGCACTAGAGAAATTTGGCTTAATGGACTCTTGTAAAAGTGCTTTTTACTTTTGTATATTAAGTGGGGGAGCCAGCTCCGGTTGGTGCAATGCCCCAGAATTCTGAGAGGGCCAGTTGCTGGGGAGCGGGGTCTTGGGGGGGAAGGGAGCTGTTTTAGGCAGGGGTCTTTTGGTAGTGGTGCCAGGGGTGAAGGGAAAGGTGGCCCTAAGTGAGTGCTTGGACACAGACATATTTTAGAGAGAAAAATATTGTTTGAAAAATTCATATAGAGTGTTCCTTCTTGTCTGACCTTAACACTGACTGCTGGTTTAAAGGCTGGGGGACTGTGGTTTTCCTGTTAACGGAGGAAGGGGCAGGGTAAGAGTAAATGAGAGTGGGGAGGTGGAGGTTTTATTGCTGGAACTATAGAAATTGGATGCCTACCCCAACTCCCCAACTGAGAAGTAGACACCTTGAAAGAACTATTGCAAGCTCTGCTCCGGCTAAAATGCAAACGCCTCTCTCATAAGTGATACACAAGACCAAAGAATTATAGATGCCTCAAAGGTCAAGCAGAGGTATAATGTTTCTAGTATAAGCATTGCGAGCCGTTATGGAATCGAAACGCGCGCAACTGTGGGGCTCGCAAAAATACGACTTTAACGGCCGAACCACCGAACTGGAAAAACCTGCAAAAACACACAAGTATGGCTCAAATAAATTTACACACACAGCACAGGGGAAGAGCCAGGGAGAAAAATCGCCAAACGAGGAAAAAAATGGCGGCCGAAACTAAAATGTATCTGATAGACACTTTATTGATATTCTGAGGTGTTATCGGCACTTTCATCTCTCTATTTTGAGCTGATATTACATTACGAGACAGAGATACTTCTCCTTGTCTCTTCCTCCCATGTCTCTGCTGAGACATGGTCATCTTAATCAGATTCTCCTTTTGTAGTTCTGGGATTTGGATTTAAGGTCACGCAGTATTTCCACAGAATAATATCAATCTTGCAAGATTTCAAAACATTAATTTATTAGCAAGCACTTAAAAGCTTTGTTTTAATCACTGAAACCTTCCAAATAGTCCTTACAAAAGCCCACCCCCTGTAACTCATGCACACAGTGTCTTTGTAGTATTAGAAATACTAGCCAATCATATGTTATCTCTCAGCAGCATTTCAAACATGCTGTTAAGAAACAGTCTGTGATTGGCTAGTACACTGAGTACCAATAAAAACACTGTTTGCATGTTCTGCTGGGGGTGGAGCTTTGCAGGGACTATTTGACAGATTTCAGTGAGGAAAAAAACAGAGCGTTTAAGCACTAATTAATAAAATGATGTTTAGATTTGCAAATAAATACTTAGGTAGTTTATTTTAATATTTAAAACAGGGAACCTTTCATATCCCTTTAAATTATCTCTCATAATGGCTAGTGATAAAGAAGAAGAGCATGCCCACTTGCATAAAAATAAGTCACAGCGACATTTACATTTTTCAGATAATTAATGCTTCAAATACCTAATATTCAAGCTCAAATTATCTAACAATTCCACTCAATTTTTTATAGCTGTTTTTTTATTAAACATTCTAATACAGCAGTAATAATCATAATAAAAACAATAATAATAATAAAAATAATAATAATTTGTATTATTATTATTATTTATTTATTTATTTATGTATTTATTTCTGCAATAACCAGGACTCGTTTTAGCCAATATTTATTAGACAAACAATTCCCGCTGCCCACATTTGCCCTATTTATACATATACTCTCCCTGACCTCACGTACAAGACTGATGGATACATTAGTAAACAACTTATTGTAGGAAATAATTCAATTTAATTTTTTATGACTAAAAAGCTCTCGTCCCTGATCTTAGACGGCTCCGGAGTCTCTTTAGTGGCGTTCAGTGGGTTGTTTATTTCCATAGTTCTGCCATATTGAGTGGGTATTCGGGGCCTGATTGTAGTGTGAAGGTCACTGAGTATCCAGAGCATGATTAGTAACATACAACGGCTTTGTATAGTGAGCATTGATCATTCATAGAACACGCGTGTATTTATAGATTTAAATGTATCCATACAGATTCCACTATGACTCACTAATAATATACGGAGGGCAGACCCATACAGGGACTATTTGTTTGATCTTTATCAGGAAAAACAGATCTTATAAGCAATTAATAAAATAAAGAACATAAAAGTAAATCGAGTAGCACCTAGTAATATCCAGGAACCTTCCTTATCCCTTTAATGATTCTAACATTGTGTTATTTAGTAGATTGCAATCATTAAAAAAGATATAGAACATGTTTCAGTGGCCCCATGTGTGTGTCGTACAGTCATGTCCGACTCTCAATGACCTCATGGACTAAAAGCATGATGATTCACTTGGTATTCATGGCAGGGATACTGGAGTGGGTTGCCAGTTCTTTCTCCAGTGGGCCACAGCCTACAGCTCCTGGTATTCCTAGATGGTCTCCCATCCAAGTACTGACAGTATTGCACCTTATTATTATTACCACACACTAGCCATTATAGCATTGTTATTATTATTATTCCTCAGGGATCCAGGTTACATACAAATCTGTTCTTAGGAATGTATCTTGTTCTTAACCCAGGGACTGCCTATATATATATATATATATATATATATATATATATATATATATATATATATACATTTAAACTAAGAACTAAACTAGAAACAGTTTGATTGTTTTTGGAATTAAATGAAAGATTTTGATTTATTTTATATACAATATGTACTATGCGCCTCTGTATGCTAATTTGCAGTCCAGATAATGGTAAAGTCCTAAATGAATCACATCATTGGAAGTCATTGTTTTGGAAATCAGAGACAGACCAGCAGACTTTATTTCTAATTAAAAAAATATGAAATTAGTGTTTAGAACTGCTCTTTTACATAAAAATGACGCAAAATAGCACAACACTCATCAGTAATGATTCATCTAAGTAAACAATTGGATAACCTGTCAGTGAATCACTTCGTTATGAAGCCACAAACCAACTCATGACCCTCTAGAGCTACGATTTGATGAAACAAATAGTACTGAAATTCATACTGAATCGAAGGTTACTGCAGAATGGATCCCCCCCCCCCCCCCGAGGTAGTCGGAGATTGTGATTGCACAGGAGACGTCTATCTGCACAATGGGAATGTGGAATCTGCCGATGTTTCAATAGAAATAAAAGAATGCACATTAGTTTACAAGGACACACTCTCTGGGAAATAAGAAAAGAAAAGAAACCTATGCAGTGAAGATCGATTGTGTCTGAAAGATTAAAAGGACATGGAAGATTTCTGTATTTCACTAGGGATATAATATCCCTGTGTATCTATTTACTGCTATTATTATTATCCATTATTTGTAACTATATACTTTATTTTATTAAGAAGTGCATATGCAATGTGTACCTGTTTGCACCTGCCCTCTGTAACTTATGCAGCTTTGGAATATACAGTGAGTGAAGTGCAGTGTTTTAAGGCCAAATATATTTTATTTAATATATCTCATATATAGTTGAACGCTTGCGGGCTCGCGCAGCAAGCCTGCGGCCCTCGCGAAGTGAGGGTCGCAGTTGCTGGCAAGGAGCGCCGAAGGCACTCCTTGCCAGCAACTGTGACCCTCGCTAAAGTTACGTTGTAACGCAAACAAAATACGAGACATGTTACGACCCATTACGACTTCGCAAAAAACGGCCGCAACACGCGCACATCAAAACATTAATAAAATACAACAAATACACACAAAAAATACAAAAAAAAGCTTACTTACAGGAAGAGGGAGCATCCAGGACCTCGAAAACTAAACTTACACCTCAATTTAACTTAAATTAAAAGAGTTTAGACACTAAAAAATTCTCTAAGCGAGAGAAAAAATGGCCGCCGAAAAAAACGAAAATGAGGCTACAGCAGTCTAAAGACGCAAAACACCACCAAACACCGACGGATTTGCGGAAAAACACCTACGAGATTAGAAAACAAGGACGCAACCCGCGCGACCCCAAAAACATTACAAACACAACAAATACAAACAACAAACACATAAAAAGGTTACTCACAGCAAGGGGGGGGGGGGGCACCCAGGACCTCTGCAAGTGAAGTTACACGTCCATTTAACAACAAATTTCGGAGTTTAGAGACCCGAAAATCCCCTAAGCAAGAGAAAAAATGGCCGCCGAACAAAACGAAAACGAGGCTAAAGGTCCCTAAACACGCAAAACACCACCATAAACACGCAAAACACCACCAAACAGCTACGGATATTCTGAAAAACTCGCACGACATAGAAAACGAATGCCGCTACATCAGCCACATTATATACACCAAACACCCTTAGCTCACTTACAATTTCATTGCCGTCATTTTTTGACGGGCAATTCGCTAGTATATATATATTGCAAAGACCAAAGACAAAATACAATCTGGCCACAGCCGTCCTTTAAGATATCGTTAATCAAACACAAACTGTTGAGTTTCTTTTATATATATATATATATATATATATATATATATATATATATATATAGAGAGAGAGAGAGAGAGAGAGAGAGAGAGAGAGAGAGACAGACAGACAGACAGACAGACAGACAGACAGATAGATAGATAGATAGATAGATAGATAGATAGATAGATAGATAGATAGATAGATACAGGTAGCCCCCTGGTTATAAATAACCTGAGTTACAAATGACACATAATATAAGCTATTGTGCTCTTCCTTTTAATTCAAACAAACAGAACATAAAACCAATCTCATACAAAAAGCCTTTGGAACCTCTTGGGTATGGGTTTATATGCAAGTCAGGTCATTTATAACTAGGGGCCCACCTGTATATATATATATATATACAGTGGATATAAAAAGTCTACACACCCCTGTAAAATGTCAGGTTTCTGTGCTGTAAAAAAATTAGACAAAGATAAATCATTTCAGAACTTTTTCCACCTTTAATGTGACCTATAAACTGTACAACTCAATTGAAAAACAAACTGAAATCTTTTAGGTAGAGGGAAGAAAAAATATAAAAATAAAATAATGTGGTTGCATAAGTATGCACACCCTTAAACTAATACTTTGTTGAAGCACCTTGTGATTTTATTACAGCACTCAGTCTTTTTGGGTATGAGTCTATCAGCCTGGCACATTTTGACTTGGCAAGATTTGCCCACTCTTCTTTGCTCTGTCAGATTGCGAGGGCATCTCCTGTGCACAGCCCTCTTCAGATCACCCCACAGATTTTCAATCGGATTCAGGTCTGGGCTCTGGCTGGGCCATTCCAAAACTTTAATCTTCTTCTGGTGAAGCCATTCCTTTGTTGATTTGGATGTATGCTTTGGGTCGTTGTCATGCTGTAAGATGAAGTTCCTCTTTATGTTCAGCTTTCTTGCAGAAGCCTGAAGGTTTTGTTTCAGGAAAGACCAACTAGAGCAGCTGAACTTTATTTGGGGTTAATCAGAGGCACTTTAAATGATGGCAGGTGTATGCTGACTCCTATTTAACATGATTTGGAATGTGATTGCTTAATTCTGAACGGAGCTACATCCCCAGTTATAAGAGGGT